>JAQMCX010000023.1:594809-625458 GCA_029814765.1 Acanthurus leucopareius
CCTTGGTTGTTATGGCGAGGGAAAATAACAAACAAACTGTAAGACACAACACTGATTGAAACAAAGACTGTGTGACAAAGCCATCAACTTTGCTCAACCTAAGTGCAAAGAAGCATAGTGGCAGACGGAGAGGTAACAAGGCCCAGAGGGTTAAAGAAATTTCTTTATGCCAACCATGCTCGTTTTCTGGTGGGCCAGGCAAATAAATATAATCTTGCAATCATTATTTTTATTTTATTGTGGAGTAATCTGAAATTGCACTGGTTATGGAAATGGCAAGAACCTAATTTTTATGTAACCTGTGTGTAACTTGGTTTTCGCAGAAAAAGACTGTTGCAAGGAGTGGACAACCGCCATTCAACTACAAATGGTAGTTGAATACCTGCTGTGGTCTTGACAGGTTGTTTAGGGCTTCATAATGTGATGCTGCAGAAGGAAGGCCTCATCCCCTACAAACACATGAGGTATCTTACCAAGCAGGGGAGCTCCGGGAAGACTTCTGTAAGGTGGCATGGAAAGTATGCAGGTCTGCAGGGCTCTTCCGATAGCCGACTCCCTCAGGGTCCCGCCATCATTCCCTGATTTTACATTTATAGCACCAATGCAGTAAGAAAACTGCCATTGTTCCTCAAACTCCTGTGCAACGGCCCTCTGTATCATTCCTCCTCTTTTGTCATTGACATGTAGCTACCTTTTCACTAAGCCATCTCAGTTAGTATTTGCAACATCTGACATTTTGATTAAATGTTTATGTTTGATATGTATAACCCATCATATAAGATCTAATTAATTTTCTCTAAGCAAGCTCGAAGTTGTGTAGATGTTTGCTGTGTTTTGTACCTTTTTTTTCTGGTTGGGAAAACAGAATTAAAAAATACTCAGAAGTTACTCAATACATATTTTAAAATTATTAAAACTGCTCCCACTTAGCCTGCATATTTGTAAGGAGACCTGCCAGAAGTTCATTTATCCATGTGAATCATCCGATAGGCCTGCAGAACTCATCTTCTGTAATTTTTCATTTTTTCAGAGTTTGCCTCAAGTGCTTTCAAAAAAAACTGAACTTTAGTGGAAGATTTTCGATGGACCGAAGGCCTATGCATTGTGCTTGCTTTGCTAAGAGGCTGATAACAAGCTAATAGGCTATTTCCCTTAAATCAGTTTTCTTTGTTGATTGTCAAGTGAGTTTGTGTGATGAAGGAAATTTCTTTATCAAAATAAAAACATTTCATATGCAAATGTGATTTACACTCAAAGACTATGGCGAATTGAATTTGATGCTCCCTTCATCCCGAAAAGGTGATTTCACTGTGCCATGCATGTCACACATCTCTCAGAAACGTCCCAAAACTTAAAACCCGCATAAATCAAAATACAAATGTGTTCGAAACTCAGAGAAATCACCAAATTGAAGACAATGTAGATCTCATGCTGAAATGTAGTTTAATGTGCGGTGCATGTTAGAGTTCACTACCCTGCGCCACATAAAAATGTCAGTTCATCATAATATAAATGTTATTTACACTCAAATTCAATGCCAAGTTGAATATGATGCTCCTTTCATCATATGAAATTTGTCGTTGTCTGTGGGTTTAAATCACATTTACACTATGATAAATGGAGGTTTTTATTTTGGGTCGGAGATCTGACATTGCCTACATCACTCATTTAACCATCTAAACTTTTCACCATGAGTAACCTGCATAGCTTATCGTTTGCATTTTGCAACCTCTAGGACAATGTCACTGAGTGTGTGTATGTGTGTGTGTGTGTGTGTGTGCGTGTGTGTGTGTGTGAGAGTGAGTGTGAGAGTGAGAAAGTCAGAGAGGGAGGAGGAGGACAAGATGGTCAACAATGCATATTAGTCAACTAGAGGACACATATACACAATATATGGAGTATAATACTGACACAAGGTCTTGTTATGCAATATTTGATCACTTCAGCCTGCACAGAAAAAAAAATTCTAATTTCCTTGTTTTATCATTGAGAAGAAGTGTTCACCCTGCTACAGATGGAAAGTATAATGGGTAGGAAAGCATATACCTCCTTCTACTCAAATAGAAATGTTAATGTGGTACTTCAACTTTAGAGTTAGTCTATTTTTTTGGACTATATATTAAAGCCTTTGAGTACTTCATTCATTGTTATTATTATTACTATTAATATTATTATACCAAATTATAATAGTATACCAAATCTAAACCTTACCCCTCCAAACACACGGTGGCTGACAAAGCCCCCCCACAAGCAGAAAATCCCAATTTAACCTCTGTTTGTATTGCCTGTTTGCACCTCCCTGTGTGTGCCCTCTCTTAATTTGAAATTTAAACATGCTGCTTCTGACACAAACCATTAACATCAGTTAACCCTATCCAATGCTCCAAGTCTATATCTGCAAACCTGTATGTGTATAATTCATACATGAATTAATTAGGGAACCAATAAGAAAAATCTGATGATGTTGAACTAATGACGTCTGAGTTTAGTCTGTCCTTTTTTGCATGATATCTATTAGACCAGCAGAGGGCAGCAAAAGCTAAATACTGGTAAGACCATGTAGTAAAGTCATGATACTGAGAGTGACATTGGGACACCTTGAGAAAAAAGTAAACATGCATTTTAAATAAAGAAACTCATGCCGTCAATAAAAAGTCCTATTTCCATATAAATCAATAAATATTAATGTGTTATATTTATAAGTCAGAAATAAACAGTGTTTGTTAGCTTTAAGTAAAAACTTCTATGCTACAAATCTCACAGCACAAAAAATTATTATTATTTTCATAAACTGTGTGATACCTTCTCCTAGCAACCAACATTTTTTTTTCCCTGCCACACATGCACTAACACACGCACACACAAACATGCTTATGCATAAACACAAGCAGAATTAATCAGGATTTGGTTGGTGGAAGATTGCTGCTCCTGATGGAGAGCCAACCTCATGACATTACATAAACCTTTTTTTTTCCATCTCTCTTCATTAGAGGTTAATCTATGCACACACCAACTGTCAGCTGATCCTATGGTCCAGACGTGTCAAATTCAGACACCATCATTCTCTAAGCCGTGTTGCATGAAATGCAGTTAAAGTTGATGTTCATAATTTTAGTAGTTTGTCAGATAAAATTCTGGTAGATATGAGCTAAAAGTGGACTTCATTGTAAATGTGATGCATTAAATTAAAGGATGAGTAAGTAAACACGAGTTAGTTTGACGGCAACATTTAAGGGATTTTCACTTTTCTTCCTTTTATTTTGGCCAAAGGCTTGCTGATTTCAAACTATTACACTGCTTTTATGCCCAAAAACACAAATGTTCAGTATTCAAATTATAATTTCCTCCTTGGCAGAATGGAGAAGCCAGAAGCAGCTTTTGGAATGTCATGATACATTAACATTCTATTCACTATCTGTTTTTTAAAGTGTTTTGGTATCTTGCTCGTTTATTCTATTCTCACACAGAAATAAACAAGAATAACTGAGTATACCTAAGTTTAAGGGGTCATTCCTTGCCCTTTTAAGGAATCCATTCAATCAGTCTTTGTTTTTTGCAAAGCCAGGCTAACAACATTTGGATTCCAACAAATATGGGTGTTTGCATGCTTCTTGTGGCAGGCCAAACCTTCATTATTATTTAATTGTGAAACTGGTGTGTCTCTCTTGAACTTTAAAACAATAACATCTGCAACTGAAGTAGCTACTTGTCGATGATTGGCTCATTGGTCTATGGGAATCCCCACCCAATTGCTCTCTTTTGAACTCCTTTCAAAACACAGCGATAGTCAGATGACCCATGTATTTATGTCATTTCTTATTCGTCTAAGACACATTTGGCTTATTCTGCTTTTTTCATCTACATCCATCTGGGTTGTTGCTGTAAGTCATCGCAGTTGACAGTGCATAAACCCACAGAGAAAAATTGCACAGGCTTGCAGCGTTAAGCATCCTGGAGACCTGGATGTACATCTAACAATGTTAAACTATCCCACTAAGGCAGGTTTGCAAACTGTTTAAAGCAGGAGCCACCCACTAAACAGGGAGACTGCAGGATACCCCAAGATTTTAAACAAGAGTTTCCTTGATAAAATGTTATTGTATAAAATAAAATGACTACATGTAATATAAATTGCATAATTTATATAAAATTATCTGAAACTGAGCAATGTTCTCGGGTTTTCAGCCCCTTGTAAGTCAATGTGTTAGTTCTACCAGAGAGTACTGGTTTGGTCTCATTGTTCTCACCTGTGTTGAGTCCAGCTGCAGAAAGCAGCTGTTTTCAGAAAAAAAAACCCCAAAAACTGTTTTGTGATTATCTTATTGAACTGTATTGCATTTTCGTACCTTACTGAATTTGCAATTGAAACAGACAGCTTCAAACTGTTGAATAACCCCCGCCAAATCATTTCAGATTAAGTTTCCCTTCCCTCCATTGCTCTAGTGTCCAATAATTTAGCTCACAAGGCTGATGAGATGTGTGAAATCTTCTGGGTAATGTACATAATATGGGGATGTATTCATGAACTTGCATGCATGATCGTGCACATCACAATTTACAGAAGAAACATGGGAACCTGCAAGCTAATGTGCAGCATTAATGTAGTACCGTGTTTTCCTCCCATTTTATATTCATATTTTATATTGTCACTGTCTAGAAAACCAGAAGTAATAAAAAGAAAAAGAAAACAGTTGATGTTGGGCATCAGCTCTCTCAGGATTTTGGCAATGTGTCTTTTTATTATTTATTATTGTAAGTTGTCCCTAATAATGTGACATTAAAAAATTAAATTGCAAATATGAGGCTCAGAAGTCACCTTGACGCACTGGATCAAAAAGGGCATATGTCGAAAGCATTCACACATTAGCATGAGATGGATTCAGGGTGAGTGAGCGCTGTTGCATTACTACACAAGACTACTGTTTGGTTGTGACATTGAGATGACTCATTTACTTCTGTGTCATGGTCACTGCAGGTCTTCACAGAAGGCGAGGTCAACACAAACAGGGGGTTAATAATCCTCTGCCCTGCTCAGGTCTCCTTGAGCAAGACTGGCGTGTCTGTGCACATTATAACATTCTAACTGACATAGTATCAGAGCTTACAGGGTTCCAGTACCTTCTCATATACAACCACTTGTTATCACATGACCAAAGTTCCATACTCGGGTCACTTCATGGCAATTTAACCATTGCCATCAAACATAACTGACCATACTCAAGGATGAGAGTTTGAAAGCTCTGAAAGAAGCTTGTGAGATTAAGATTTTTTTAAGATTAGCTGTCACACTACTGTTTCCAAGTCAAAAGATAACTTTCTTCACTCAGGGAATGTATGTGCTTTAACATCACACTTTAAAGATCAGGACAACAAATCTTGGTTTACAATGATTTAATACTTATATTTTGTTTCCAAGATGTCAACAACTTCTTTATTTCTTTTAAGCATTCCATTGTGGGTGAGACTTCTTTCCTGTAATATTGCAACATTTTCCTCATAAAATTATGATTAGATGTTAAAATAATTGGACTTTTTGACATTGCTTTGTTCTCAAAACGTTTTATTATCCTATTTTAAAATATTACTGTTTTGGGGGTGGCTGGACCACAGCAAAGCTCGGCAAGCCATATAAATGCAAAGTCTTGCGAAGAAAGTCAAGTCCTATGGTCAACATATGCTTTGTAAAAGAATATAATCATAAATATATGATAGATTTAAATATAAAATGTACACAATAATATTGAATTTATTGTAACAATCTGACACAATTCTAGAAAATATATTGATTTTAAAAAAAAGACGTTTTTAAGCTGTCCTCTTACTTCTGAGGCAATTTATTTGTCTTACTACTGCTTTATAAATACAAGATGTATTGCAACATAGAGCACCAGCAAGGAACCAGTTTTTCTCCCGTATTTCCAAACTTGGCTCCATGGATGCACATCATGCAGCAAAAGCACAGCCATACTGATAGAGGGCAAAGGTTACTGGTCTTTATGACATGTGCATGACTCCTGTGGGTTTTGACATTGCAGCAGTGTATTTTAAACGCCCTTGGCATCTGTATATGACTAGAGCAATCGAATGCAAGGGTTGATGTGCAGAGGCACACATGCAGAATAACTGGATAGCACTTGATGTAGTGCGACATGGGTCAGTGGTCAAGCATCCCTTGATGCTTCGCAATATGATCTGGGGTTCTAATTTTGCACAGTGGTTTGTTTTCCCCTAATCAATTTCAGATGTACATACATAAAAAATTTGCCCAGTCTTTTATGGGTAAATATACTCAACACCTCATCTTTGCATGGAAAGGGATGGGATCTGCATTTTTGGCTTGGTGAATGAAGGGAGGACTGTGCATTTTTATTCTTTATGAGCAAGTATTGAGTAAATTCACCTTACAGGTCCTACTATTTTCTACTATTGCCATCCACCCCCAAATCCTCCCTCCTCCCTTTTCTACCCATATTTCTTTGATTTTCTCCTATACAAACACATACATGTACTTCTTCAGACACAAATGTGTTATCTACAAACACACTCTTCTTCATGGACACAAAATAGAAAAAAGTTTCACCACTACCATTATTCTCCTATGTATTTGTTGTAAACCTAAAATCGTCAACATATATTGTGAATACAACTGATGTTGTCTGTTTAACATTGATAATACTATTTCTTATTTTTGTCATTTTCCTTTCCTTTTTAAGATTTTAAATGTTAATTTGCCATTTGTTTGTTTCATTGATTTTTTACTGTCTGATACACTGGTTTAGCCCAGTGGTTCTTATACTCTAGGTTTGGCCTCACAAGTGGGCAAGCAAATGCAAGTATTAAAAAAATAACTAAATTAGCAGCCTGTAATTGATATTTAAAAATGTCAGCTTTGTAGTATTTGGACCCTGAGAGAGCTTAAGAGCTGGCTATTCTACAGTTGTATGTGTTAAATGGAAGTGGTAGCACTGATGTCACTTTCAGTAGGGGGAGTTTAACCTGAGGATGTGTCCATGTATTTATGTAAGTGCAGGTTTGTGTTACACGGGTTGGTAAGTGAAACTGATAAATTGGGCCCTGTGTCTTTGAAATCAAATTTCAGGCAGCCCATATCGTTTGTAAAGGTTTTAGTCATGGTTGAACTGAGGATAGGTCCCGTATCAGATATAAAGATAGGGAGACTGAATTGCTGGGATCTGTGGTTGAGGATATTTTTTAGATTTTTTTTTTTCATTTGAAATGTAATCCATACAAGTGTTATAGTCTGTGAGTCCTGGTTCATGTAGTTTATACTGGGCCAGTTGAACTGTGTAAATTTTGTATTAAATATGTTGCCATTTGGTGCTATGGGACATTAAGAAGTTGTTACAGATTTGTATCCAGGAATTAATACTGATGGTAACAACTAAATATTTTTCCCACTCTTGAATGAATCATAGGAGATTGCAGTCTTTTTTACTTGAAGCTTGTGCTTTTTGAAAGGTGCTTTTTTTGTGTGTGTCTATGAGTCTGATTTTAACAAACAAACAATGGGGAAATTGCAAAATGTTGTCTGACATCTTAATCTTTCTTTTTCAGTCTTGAACATTGTATTTATGTATTTGTATCTCTGTCATTCTTTTCTGTTCTTTTACTTTTTCTTACACAAATAAAGTATAGAAACAGTAAAGAATTACTTTTTTCTCTGAATAATAACTTGAATAATAATTTAAGAGCCCTATGAAGGTGAAATTATCCAATGAATCATCAGTAAAAAGAAAAAAAAATGAAATAGAATACATAGTTTCACATTACCAATAAAAAATTTTAAAATCAAACTTATATTCAATTTACCAAAAAAATTACAACATGTTCATATTATACCTGTCTAGTTGCTCCTGCCCCAGCTTTTCTAGATAAACTGGTTCAAACTTCATTAACACTTGCAAGGCAAAGCTGAGGACAGATCAAGATCAAAGTAACTTCATTAACCTCTATAAGGCTTTCAAAGCATTTGTAGGATCTCTGTGAAATCTCTGTAAAATAACCTGCACTGAGTCCTGGATTTCTGTGTATTGCTTCATCCCTGAACCTGACATTTGCTTGACAATCCTGCCTTTGAATAGCTTTTGCATTAATGTTAAGGGGGAAAAGGGAAGTGAGGAAAAAAAGTTTGTTTTTGCCATATTTAAATTTTGAGTTTTAAAATGTTTGTTATCAGGAAGAGGGACACGGGACAATTGCAGTTAGGTCTAAACATAAAGATGAAGCAATAGTGGGAAATCACATACAGTATGAGTACTTTACCTGGTGGAATTGACGGTGCTTCAGAAAGTTGTCAGCAGAGTCTCATGATGGAGTGGTGTATAAATAACCTGAGAGATGTCAAATCTCCATCAAAGTCACACTGAGCAGGATTACTGTGACTGTCTGCACTTTCACTCAGTGAAAATAACACGCAGGGAACATTAAACAAAAACTCCTTTTGCTCCTCTTCCCCTGACAGTCCCTGGTTATGTACTAGCTTTCCTCAGTGCTCAGAAACATAAAGTTTAAAAGGGAAAAAATATGGTTTATGAGTTTAAATGTGTGCAGAATATGGCACCAGTTCTTCCATTTCATCTATTTTTGATCTGTAGCTATGACCTACATTGTCAAAATGTACACATGATCTATGCATGAAGTCAGTGTCAAGTACGAGAGAAGCAAACACAGGGGTATATGTTCGGTTATCATCTTAAAGAAAGGGCCATATAAGCCGAAATGAATTCAAGTTTGCTAACACACTAGCATTGTTTCAAAAACAACTCCAAAACATTTAATTCAATGAAAAAATTGCTAACTGTGTTTATTAACAATAGTTGAATAATGCTCCCAAGGTCATGTGGTAATAGTTTTTAAAGTCATACCTTAAGAAGTGGTGAACCTTGCCCTTGTGAAAGACTTAGCCTTGTGAGGATGCCTCAGTCATATACCATATCATGGCACTATTACCTGGTGCCAATGAATCACCTGTGGAATGTCCCAAACATATGTTTTGGATCATTCCTTAACTATCTAAGACCATGTCAAAATTTCTTTAAAACCTGTTGCTGGCATCAATCTCAGAATATATTGTCTTTGTATTGTTTTGAACTGAGTGTATGTCCCAGCAGTTTTTAAAGTTATAGCATTCAGTTTTTATATGTTCTACACAGATTCACAGCTTTTTTAAAAAAAAAAAAAATAGGGATATTACATGGCTTTACTCAGTTTAATGGTTTTGAAATGTTCTAAATCTGATGCTAAAACGATGATTTAAATTGAACAGACACTTCCTGAAAATGGCAAAGAGTTGGATGAGCAATTAGATGTCTAATAAAATTGTTTTTTTTTAAATGAATAATGTAAAGGAGTCATATCAAGTAAGGTAAATGAATTTTGATAGGTTTTCTAACTTTCAAAACTAAGGAACACAACGTAATAAAGCTTTGAAATACGTCACAACTTAAAAATGTAAGTTATCATGCCTGATTTACTTTTATTGAAACAAAAAACTTCTTGTTTCTTCGTTTATTTATTTTTCTTTTCAAAGATACAAATAAAAAACATACAAACGCCAACTTTACAGGTTTTAAAAAAATTTGTGACTCCAAAGAATGTGTCTTTAGTCTGAAACTGACAAGGTCACGAGGTACTGTGATCCACTATACTGCAAATAAAATTAGCCTTTTTATTTTTGTTTTGTTTTATTTTTTTAAAAAAGGTCTACAATGTTTCGCCATCAAGAATGTGTTTACCTATTGTGTGGAATATGCATCCACTAAAAATTGTAAAAATTCCAATGAATTAGTTTTCATAGTAAAATTGTTAAGCGCAAAAAAATACTAAAATCACTGGTATGTAAATATCAACACTGATCACTCGGCAGTGATTAAATATTACAATGGGGCATTTAGATTATTTGATGATACAACGCGTTGTCGTTATATTTTTTTTTTACGATGGAGAAATTAACTACAAACATGCAGTTAGCCTAATATTAAGTTTCTTGCCAAAATGCGCATGCGCAGCTAGTCAGTCACTTCCTGTTTACGTTTCCGCACATGACGTCACACGGATAACGTTCAACAAATAATTTCAAAGCCGAAACAGAAAATAACTTGAGAAAAAAACTCTTAAAATTACTTGTCACGGTTGATTTTTCGATATTTTTTAATTTCAACTACATACCGGAGCACCGGGGAGTGTGAACGACCCTCGGTCTCAGTTGTTCTGCTCTTATTTGAGAACCGAAGCAAGCTTTCTGTGCTACTAAGTATAGCTAACGATAAGTGGGTAACAAGCTAACTGGTAGCTAGCTAGTGAGTTAGAAAGAAAGATTCAACAGCACTTCATCACTAATCGGAGTGCTTAGAAGACTATCAGTATGGAGAGTAAATATAACCTCAAGAGTCCAGGTAAGCTCCCTCTCAAATGTCCCTTTTCTGTTGTTCTGCAGCTGTCATCGAGTTTGCTAACATGATAGACAGATATGTAAACCATAAGTTCATTGGAGACACTTTCAGCGTTAACATTAACTAATTGGGAATAAACTTGTAGAAATTGCATAGCTATACCACGTGAACCGACATTTGCACGTAATCAAAATACTTAATTTCTTAGTGTCACATGTATTCACTGGCTTCACTATTAATGAACTCCAGATGGTGATACTTTGTTCCATTTCAGTATTTATAGTAAATACACTTATAATCGTTCAGTTTGCAGAGGAATTGCATTGACAGAATTTGTTTCCTGAGCTACAATGCGTTGCGTTTGGTTGTGTGACGTTACACTTTGTCAAGGACACGTCTGCGTTTGTTGTCACAGTTAAGGACTATTTTACAGATTTGTTTTGGTTAGTTTCAGTTAAAACAGCAAAAAAAATAAATAAATAAAAATAAAAATAACACAGAGAATTATCTAGGCGGTGCTCAGCATGGCCAACAAGAGTTTTTTAATGGCCCATAAACAGATGGGTTATTTCCCTAGCAACGAATGAGTCACAGGCAGTATCAAAATCTCCCAACTTTCCAGACAGGAGGAGAAATAGTAGAGAAGGTTCACTGAAAGTATATGATGTTCACATGCATGCACTGAAAAATTCTACCCTTGACATCTGCCCATGTCAACATCATGACCAGGTTTTTAAGGAACCAAATATGCTAACTAGAGTATTATTAAAGAAACCATGTTTCTGCGTCATGTAAACAACCCTCTCAGGTTTCTGAAATTATGTGTGAGGTTCTCAGATGTCTCGTGAACTTCCTTTTACATGTTAACGTGCTGTAAGTGTCTACTTGTGAGAGAATTATCGATGCAGCCAGTCTGCGTTACAAGCTTATATTGCACAGTAAAGTGTGTAACTTTGTTTTGTTGTTTGTTTGTTTGCTATTTTACATTTAAACATCAGGATTATCTTTAATTTTTTTTTTCAGTGTTTAACAGACCTTTCTGTAATTGTGAGTTGATTGAGTCTTTGCACCTGACCAAGAACCAGAAGACAAACTTGGTGTGTCACACAAGTTTGAATATCCAATTAGCTTTTCCATTTTCATATTTTTGAAGAAGGGGTGGGAATCTCTAGAAACCTCACAATTTGATTTGATTCCTACTTAAAATGATACAACATGATGATAAAAACAATTATGTATGCATCTTGATGCCTTGATGCATCAACATTTTTTTGATTTCTGTACATGATTTTAAATTGTGTAAGGAAATAATTTTTAGTAAACAGCATTGTTTAATGAATCCAACATTTTAAAGTATTTTAAAGTATACCTAATTGAGGGTTGTTTTTCAGTGCGCTACTGTGTTATTAAGATTATTTACCCAGTATTGTAGCACAACCTCTCTGCTGCCCCATATAACTATGGGCAAAGCCATTGAGTGGGGGAGGGGTTTTTGAGGTGAAACTATGCATGGAGTGATTTTCTTCACCTTAGAGTTGGTTTAAGTTGTTAAATGCTTAGTTTAATGCTTTAATGTTCAGTGTGTATTGGTCAGTGTGCAGCGGTTGTCACTGCTGTTCACTGCTTCTCTCTGTTAATGATAATCTCTCAGTAATGGTGTGAAAGTGCTGATAATAATTTTATCTGACATTTCAATCCCAAATGCAGTTGTTTAAACATGATCTTAAAATACTTCTTTCCATGCAACAAAGTGAGAATAGACAGCTCCTTTTGTTCTTAAACTTAAACCGCAGACCTAACCTGCTCAGGTCCAGGTCATATTCAAAGTTCAGAAACACTGATCTGGCCAAAAACTAAAATTGTTTTCATATTTCCTCAATGATAGAGCAGTATGAAACCCAAATACAGTTCTTGAGCATATTGTTTTAATCTACTGCAGTTTAAGTTTAAGAGCTCAAGGATGTACAACTGTCATGTTAAAAATAATCTAGAGGCATTTAGATTAGTAAATAAATATAATTTTATGCAAAGTTATTCTCTAATTTTCAGTGAGTATTTCTGCCTTGCTTTATTTGCATAATTTTTTTAAAAATTTGCCTTAACATTTTTAAAATATTCTACATTGGCAAAAATATGATTGTTCCATATTGTGCAGTAGTAGAGTGAAGTGAGTCACAAGAGCCCCTTTTATGGGAACACGCACAGAGCCTGAGAAAGAGCGCCTGGGTAAACAAAGTAGGTTGATAACCACTGTGGTGTTGTCTCTGACTAGGGTTTTAGGTTTTGAAAGCCAGTTCAAACAAAGGAAACAAATTTGCACAGTGTTTGACGGTTTAAACTAAAACTGAGAATTCAAATGATCAGCAGACACAAAAAAAAGTAGAAAAAAGGTGCAGGTAGTGTAATGCAAGCTCTGAATTCATGCCACGTTTCACCAAGTACTTACAAGAGTAGCATGCAATGTTTGTTCTTGTAGTGTTCAACTTTTGCTCCAAGGATGGACACACATACACACACACACAAACAAACACACACATTTGCAGGTGCTCCTTAGGCCCTCAGGCATTCATGATGTGTTTGTTAAAAGCCATTGAGTTGGAACTGGTGTGTTCAGTTTTCAGTTTGGAGTTTCAGAATTACTGTACAGTATTACTGTTTCTGAGTTTCTGCTCAATGCAGATGTTAAAGCACTGTGTTTTTCATCATTATCCACAAAACAAGGAAGTTTCACACACAGCAGGCAACTATTCAAATCAGTTTTCTTTTCTAAGCATGATTTTTTATATTGTAACCAGCTCAGGAAATTAAAAAAATATTGTGGAGACAAATTTGCCCCCAGTGTTTGTAGAACTGGGGCATTAATAAAGAATTCGAGGGACTTACAAGTTGTTTGAAAAGTGCTATATAAATGATGATTGATTGATTTAATGAGTTTTCCAAATAACTGGTGTCAGAAAATAAAGCATGCTATATCTCCAGATTTACCCCTGCTGATTTTTTAGGTTTAATGAAAAAATATAGACTCAGTTATCCAGCACTGTGCAATTAGTTAGTTGACTGAATAACATGTGTTTTATTATTATTATTATTATTTCACTTGTAGAACTCAACTCAGAAACTTCAGTCAGAGGCATTACTCGAGTCAGTCATCAGTTGGTAAGACCCACAATTAGGTTGTGACAGTAACATTAGCAAGCTAAGATTAACTGCCAGATTCCTAACATTTTTAGCTCGACAGACCAAAGACATTTAATATCCCAGTCATCCAACTTACCATGAGCAAATCAAACATCTGTGATTGGTAATGACGGTCTAAAAACTTTTTGACCCCTTCACTTCCTTTTTCAAAATCATTATTAGCTTTTAGTGGTTCCATGGCTGTGTTTTGGTAGGTTTGCCTTACATGCATTACAGAAGAGGCAAGTCATTATTCACCTCTTCACCACCAAGCCATTCTGTTTTCTATTTTTCATTTGTAGAGCAGTGGCTTTCTCTTCCATCTTATTTGTTGGCTGTGACATCAGTGATGGTCCAGGATTTGCTTTTCGTCTGTCTATTGTAGGGCCTTGCAGAAAAAGCAGAAATGTTTGTGAAACCCTGCAGTAGACAAAAGTTTGAGGGATGCCTGGGTGGATAGTAAATCTTGAGGGTCCAGAACCAATAGATTTCTTTTTAAATCAATTGCAAAGATCAATTAAAGTATGTACCATCATCAAAAACAAAACAAAAACTAATGTTATTTATATAGAGAGAGAATTGTTAAAAGGCCCTTTTTCCCTCCTCTGACATAATTTGAGTCCCATAACACATGGTTGTTTAAACTGAAAATAAAAGTGCAAATCAGAGCCGCATGGTTTGAATTTGTGTGACCAAAAGTGCCAGTGGAAAAGCCCTGTCATTGCACTGTCTTGTAGTGCTGGGTGGTATGACCAAAAATGTATATCACAATATTTTTCAAAATTATATCGGTTTCACGGTATATGATGGTATTTTCTTTTTTCATGCACGACTGGGTGTTAACCACATTTTCATACATACAACTTTAGCCCGACAACATTTGTGAAAATTTTATGTCGGATTTTTTGAAGTTGAAGAACTTCCAAACAGTCGACACAGCTCCCCTTTTTGGTACAAGTTCTTCAGCTTCATTTTCTGCTTGTTCTCCAAATTCACTGACACTGCCTTGGTCCATTTTCATCACTGCTCAACACTGCTCAATCGGGGTTGTACCTGTACCGGCGTCTCCACGTGCTTACTTAGTGCAACTGCAAAAACAGTCCCCTCTCAAACGATGTCCCGCAGCGCTACATTTGCTGCTTGCTGTTCCCAACGTTATGTACGCTACACACACACCAATATTGGGGTATCGGAAAAATTCATATCATAAAAAAAAAAAACACTGGTATTCGGTATGAACCGGTATACCGCCCAGCACTACTGTCTTGTGTAAAATTTACTGTATTTCATCCTTCCTTTCTGTATCTTATTATACTACATCATATTCACTACATGAGCAAGCTGACCTAAAGAGCACACTTACCTTTACTGTTCTTCTCCTGGCTACATTTTTGCTAAATGTGATGGAAGCAGCTGCCGGAGAAGAACAGTAAGTTAAGTGCTTAGACTTTGGAGTAGTCTTTCCCTCCCCCTATATGCTCTGTACCTTTCACATCTTTGGAGTTGTTGTTATTACGCAATAGTGTCTCCTCTCCTCTCCTCTGGACCAACTATGAATCATTCCCAGTGGCAAACACTCAAAAATATGTGTTACATAATATGATTTGGCGAACAAGGATTATCACCCTACCGCCTTGAGCCAGTGACTAGACCTCTGCTAACCCAACAGAGGCCAGAGGCATTTGTGAGGGTAAGGGCTTTTCCATGTCATCTCTGCTTACTGTTACTGGGAGGAAGAACCAAAAATGGGCATAGGATGTGAAACTTAGCAGGGGATATGGAGCACTGGAGCGCCTGTCATAGTGCATCCAGGCACTGCCAGGGACAGTGGCGTAAAGAGGATGCTGTGCTGAGATATGGAATGCCTTCCCCTCCCCTGTCCTATTCCGACTCAGTAAGCTGAAGTATTACAATATGTTCATATTGGATGCATGCACAATCTGTGTTCAGTGCTAATATAGAAAGTACTTTGACTTTTATGTAGTGAGGCAGAAAGTAAGAGTATGGAGGTTTGGATTGTGGACGGGAGCGGATGGCCTACCCGCAGTCTTTATAAGTCGCAAGGTTTCACAAGTGATTAGCTGATTAGTCACAAGTACAGCGAAACAATCTCAATAAGATATTGTAATAAAATTAATGTTGATCACGCCAGCATCTCTTAGGCACCTCCAACAGAGTCAGGGAAGACAGTAAGCAACAAGACACCGTTCTCTGTGACTGTGAATAGAAATTTGATCACAAAAAGAAAAACAATGAGGAATGCCACACGCTACAGCTTTTGTAGTTAAAGGGTTACACCCATTTACAGTTGTGTGATCCCCTCCATTTAAGCGTGTAATGTTAAAAAAAAGTTGAAAAACAAAATATATGATGATATGTTACTTATGTGGTTACAGTTACTATTCTGATTTTTTTTTTTTCCATAGGAGAATAAAAAAGGGACAAAAATGTTTGTGACCAGAACACTAAAATGTCGCTCCAAAACACTTCCAGTGGTTTTCCTGTGGTTGTGTCTATGTTAGGGTTCACAACTGTGTTCATATATAGTGTATTGTATTGTTTTTAATTGTGAAACATGTGGCACCAGTACGAATTATCATTTGCAGTAAATAAGTAGTGCAGAACATTTGGGTTCCTGGCTGCTGTGACAATGAGAGAGTTAATAATGACAAAAAGAAAGTATTTTGCAAAGGTGATCATTGTAGGGACCTTGATTAATGTAGCAAAAATAATCTCAGTAAATCAGTGTACATCTTGTAAGGAGTGGATTTTGACAGCCCTGGCATTTAGAACATTATTTCACAGACAATAATCTACTAATCTAATCTATTTATATAAATCCTAGTGTGAGATTCTGTCAAGTTCTTCTGTCCTCTCTTACCCTCTGTTAGACAATAAAGGCCAGCTTCATTATGTATGCTACAGCAAACCCCAGGGCCAATTCATTTTAAAAAAGTGTCTTCAAAGCTGGATGATGCTTTAAGTGGCTAGCACTGATATAAAAGCATGTGTCCAAATGATTGATTATTCAATCAAGGGCTGTGTAGCCTTTTCCCTAACTCTTAGGATGATACCAACTGCAACTTTTTCATCAGATGCGAAGTACATTGCAGTTAACGTTACCCTCCTGAGAGGCATGGGTCTTGTCATGACGGAAAAGTATTTATAATCTTGTCACACTTGTTTAATTATTATTCAGCTATCACACAGTGCAACAGTATTGAAACCTGTCTCTTACCCCGACACAGGAACTCACATACAAAGCAGAGCAAAAGTTTAAGTTACACCCTGTGTAACAGGCTTTTATTTTAAAACACAATGTTTTTGCCACAGTGAAACCTAGCATCCACACTACTCTTGTATTGTACTCTTGTTTTACAACCCCAAAACGGAAGAGTTTTGGAAAAATTGCTTTTAACTAAAACCCAATTTTAGTTTTAAATATCCAGGTATGTGTTGCAGTCTGGTCAGGTTAAATTGTAGAGTTTTGGAAACTGGCTGTTGTTTTGTTGTTAATCTGGGCTCCGGTTTAATCCTTAATCTAAGGCTAGCAAGCCCATAACCTAATGCCTCTCCCTTTGTATTGCATTTGATCTAATAGTATGCCCAGATCACCAATAACCTATTGATACCCACACAAACCTACAAAGGCACACACTCACACACAAAGACACAATCCTTAGGAATAAACAAAAAACAGAAAAAAAGATATTAAAATATTGCAAACATCTATGTAAAGTCATAATGAAAGATTTTGAAATATGAAATTAATGCTGATATGTTTGATTATTTAAAATCTGTTTTTTAACTACACTGAAGAAGATATGAAAGGCTCTGCAGGTTTTTTAGGTTAACTGGAAGCTTGTTCTATTTCTTAGCGGCTTAAATATTAAAGGAGATTGTGCAAAGGCAAAATTCATTTTGGGATGCGGCAGTTTTCATGTGAAGCAGACTCACAGGCTCTACTCAACTGTTCAAAACAGAGCTGAAGAAAGCTTCTCAGTGGTGTGCAGGAGCAGTATTATTAGTTACTTTATGCACTAATCACTAAACACTTATCTGAACAACAGAATAAAGGAAATAAAAGTTTTCAAAGGATAATATTTTATGTTTAACAGGTATATCACAATAATAATAATAATAATATTAGTGTTATATCTTGGATAGCCTGTCAGGCTCTTTCAGAGCTTAATTGTGAAGTGATGTCATTGATTTTAAGGCAGTCCCGCTTCTTTGAGACCAAACAATGAAAAAAAGAAAAATTTATTGTATGAAAATATTTCATGGAGAGCCAAGTGTTCACCTTTGAGATTGTTGGATCATGGAAGCCACAATGTTGGTAACTCTAATGCAATAACAATGTACAGAGAAATTTTAACTTTTTGTGTTAATAAATGTTTATAACTTGAAAGGGAAATTTTACAGAAGGCTAAGAGAATGCTGACTAAGTTTTATCAAGTTTAATCAGGAGTCATAAATAACATAGTCAAGCATGTCATGTTTCAAAAAGCAATTAAACCAAACACACAAAGGGCAACTTGTCACTGCACACTGCGGCAAGAATATAATGACAATTAGGTTACAACTACTCCTGATTAAGGGCATTACAACAACATGATGTTGTATTTGTGGCCCTATGTGTATACAGGTAAAACTGGTGCTGTTGCCATTCTAACAGTTAAGTTCTTTAATATAACAAATAACAAATTTTCATGTTCATTGTTTTTTTCCATATCATCTCATTCCATGTAGCAAAAATTGCAGTTTTGAGAATGAAAGCTATAAGGACAAGTTAGTAAATAGAAGTTATGATGGTGGATGGCTTGTTAGACAGATGTACAAAAATTGACAAAATGATCAGAAATCCGTTAATCTCCCGCTGAGATTTAGTCTACATCAGAATATCTTGTTCATGAACCTGAGGCATCCAAGGCTGATTGTGAACCAAAACTGCCCTGCCATCAGAGCTGTAGGTGGCATTCCAGGAGATACTGGTGAATGAGGCACTGAGCTAATGCTTAGTGGTTCATCTCACATTCAGGAGTGTATGTCTAGCCCTGATAGCCTATCACACCTCTAAGAACTTTGATGCCTCTCTGCAGGGCACTGATGGATTCCAGAAGTGGAAAATCATGAGTAACTGGTGGTCAGGAAGATAGAGAGGATGTTCTAAGCTGAATAGCTTTTAGCTATAGCCAGTGAACTCCCCTCCCCTCACACACACACACACACACACACACACAAACACACAAAAATTGTATATTTTTTCTTTCTGGCTGATGTCATCAGTATTTGCTAGAATGTTGAGAGTTGAAGAACTATCTCTGTTTTATTTAATTTTTACTCTTTGTCTCAGCATGTTGGAATCGTGATCCTTGTTTTTTATGGCTCAGATCACACTCTGCCTCTTCCACATAGTCTGTCCTTCTTCACACAGCCATAATATGTAGTTATATGCCTTTTTTTCTGCTACCACTGTGGGAGTAAGACCCACTTTTGCTGGTGTGCATTAAGACCTGCTGGGTAGCTAAACCACTACTGCCTTTGCTGTCAGGAAAACTTAGGCCACACAACGAGCTTATGGTCACCTTAGGCAACAGGCATGTACCATACTTTAAGTTTGAATTCACATATATAGAGATGAAGGTGCAGGAAATACAGTGGTGTGTACTGAGGGTTGGAATGACATAACTGCTGCTACTTTTACTGCATTGCAGCTATTACAACTTCTTCCCTTGTTATTCTATGACAAATTAAGTAGATGAAGGGTGTGGACTTAATTCCAAATATTAAAGTTGCATTTAGTAGGAACTTCAGTAGTCACTAAAGATATACATCTACAAAGTCAAAAACAAACACACACAAGTGGTTCAAGGTTTGGGAATCAGCATCTGCCAACCAGAGAATGCATTATACTTTCCCATTGTCCATCAGTGGTTGTAATTTTTTGTTAAATTTTTATCAAAAAAAAGTGCAACCATCTACTCATCAGATTGTATTGACTCTGGTTTTACTTGCTACTTTTATTCCCATTTACAGTGTAAACAGTAGAGAAAAAGTATTAAACATAAAAAGTGCAACCAACATTCTTCAAATGCGGCTTGAACACCACTTGTTGCTTGGCTTTTCCACAATCATAGCATTGACCCGCTGGATTGTATATACAGTATATTGCAGCATAGAGCCAACACATCCAATGCAGCATCTGGGTGTGTGGGTGTGTGTGAAGGTGTGTATGTGTGTGTGTTTATGTTTATGTTTTGTAGGAATGTGTAGGAATATAAATTGATACATGGATGTAGTAGATGTCACATCCTGATTATAGAAATTTAGGTGTTCACCTTTGAGCACTATGTTTGTGATCAGTACCACTCA
Source organism: Acanthurus leucopareius (assembly GCA_029814765.1). Classification (NCBI taxonomy): domain Eukaryota; kingdom Metazoa; phylum Chordata; class Actinopteri; order Acanthuriformes; family Acanthuridae; genus Acanthurus; species Acanthurus leucopareius. The sequence goes on from JAQMCX010000023.1 coordinate 614,774, forward strand.
GCCTGAGCACCCTTTTCTATCACCGCCCTACTGATTGTTAGGGAAGCTGAGTCTTCAAGTCTTAAATGGAGGGTACCAAATTTGAAAAGTTCACACTGAAAGCAGGTGATGGGCACAAAGGAATATTACAGTTACACAGGTCACATTCATGAACTTGTTGTTGTGATTCAGTCTTTTCAGTGACTGAAGCTCTGCCTGCAGCTGGCTCAGCATTTGTGAATTCTAAATGTTATGTTGCCTCTCCTGACAAACGGAGCTCACACTGTGATACCCCTACAGCCGCATGTTCAGCTGTTCACAGATCACTGCACAGTTAAGCTTCCTGTCTGTTATTTAATTTGTTGGCTCTTATGTGTGGTGCCACATGGACAAACCAGCTTTGTCGTATTTTTGGTTTCCTTTGAAGCTTAATATTTTCAGAAAACCCAACAGATTGTCATTGATGAAAGGGAATTATGCATGCATACATATGTGTAGTGAGAGCATGGATGATACTAGAAGCTGAAATGAAATCACAGCATTAAAGGCACATCCTATCATGCCCAAGAAGTTAGTTCCCACGAGATAATTTCATCATTTTGATAGAAACTTGACTCAGCTCAGGTCTCCCCTGTTTTGGAGTTGTCTTTCAGTAAACAGACATCTACAATATGTCAGCTGGTGAATGTGGGTAGAGTTTTGTATTAAAGACAGAAGGCAGACATCCTGTCTCCTTTTCTGTTATAAAACTTGGAAAACATTTCTGCATTTCATCACCCTGGGATGCAGTTTTCTGAAAGGTTTTTGCAATGCAAAACTGCCAGAACATGAGGTGTATTTGGGTTAGTTTTTGGCCAAGATGCTTTAGTTGGCTAATGCATGGAAGTTGATTTTCTTGATACTGGGATCAGGTTCTCATCTGCCTCCTTGTCTTAATAATTTTAAGCCTGGGTAAGACTGCAAGCACTCCATGACCCCCTGCACTCTTGCATAAACAGGAGGAGGCGGGCGAAGACAAACACACAAACATATACAGGCTCTTTCCTCATTCTCCTTGTGTGTCCAATATGAGATTTCTGTGGTTGGTTCATATCTTTACTGAAGAGTGTCTGTCCTTGGGCAGAGTCAGAGAACACGTGCCCTGAAAGCTGCGTGGTGTCAGGCCATCTCTCTGCTCCGCTGCTTCAACCCCCCTACAGCCTGCATCCTCTCAGCTCGTCTTTATCCCTGCTTTTTTGCCCAAGCACTCATCCACATTGCTGCCCTTCGTCTTCTTCTTGGGTGTTCATTTCACACTCTCCATTTCCAGCTCAACACCCTGGCATTCCATACCCGATTGGATTCTAAACCAATTTTGCTTCCATGACCTCCCCTTAGTTCTGCTTTCTTTTTCACTAATACTTAACAATTTTCAGCCCCATCCTGTTCCCTCTTGCAGTGGCTGGTAGCTGATAGCTGGAGCTCAAGTAGCAACCCATAAGCAAGCACAAGCAAGCAATTTGACTTCACTGCCCAATAGATTTACAAATCCTTCAAATTTGTGATTACTACTCTTTTGAACATGAGGCAGAGACTGTGACATGGTACCTGTTGTGACTCATGACCCTGTGTTAAAGCATGATGGGTTATTTAACCCTGGGCTTTGCCCTTGATGGACTCCAATGTGGCCCCACTGAGAGGGATTTTCTCCTATACTTTGACAAGTGTAGCTACAGCCTGGTAGTCAGCATTACATCAAGGAGCATCTTTGTGTCCTTTGCTGCCAGGACAGTGAGTAACCCCCAGCGCTAACCTCCACCCAACCCCTCCCAGACACACACATGCACACACATCCTCTACACAAACACGAGCACGCAATCATCACCATCACCGCCATCATCAGCCAGACGTGTGTAACCATCCTTCCAAGAGTGATGAGGCTGTTTGTATTCAGATTAACCCAGCAGGCCTGAATGTGTTGCAGGCTGGGTCATGACACAAAGGTTAATGCCAGCAGATGTTTCTCTGGTGCCTCATTCTGAGAGCATGTTGTGTCTGCACATAAACTCGCAAAATACTGCCATGGGTAGAGAGTGACCCTTTAAACACACACACACAAAAAAACACAGACTCACGGAAAATTAAACACAGTTGACCAAGAGTAAATGAAAAGCAATGTGAACACAACAGCAGGTGCAATGAGAAACATTAGGCTACAGAAATATGATAACTTCAACTCTAACAGCAGAATACAATATTACCCAAGCACATAATACGTATTGTATAAACAGTGTTAACTTTTTGAACACTATGGAGCCCACGACATCTTTCTCTGAGCCTTGAGTACCACAGAGTCCTTTACTGTCTGCACTTGGCTCAGCGTCTTTCAACTGTTCTCCTTAATATTATAACCAGTCCAATTCTCTGTCCAACTGAGCTAAAAAGCTAAGTCTCAACTGTGACTTAAATTTTTGGAAGCAGTAGAAAAGCCTCTCTTTGAATGTATGTACACACAACACTGCATTTGCAATTGCTCTGACTATGACAGCATTAATCAGATATGTCCATCCTCTCCTTTTTCTGCTTTGTAACCCCTCCCAGAGATTTGACATTATTGTTATTGAAAGTAATAATACTTAAAAAGTAGTGTAGTACTAAAAAAGATTGAAAAAATACTGCAAATTATTTACATTTGAGAAGTTGGAACCAGTTAAATTTAACATTTATGCTGAGAGAAAAGCTTTAAGCAATAATACAATTGTCATTCAGTTCGGTGTACAATGATGGTTCTCAGAGTGAGTTGTGTAAATGTACAATGGTACTGGAGTCATCTCATGTCATAAATAATGCTAACTATTAGGGGAGTACTTTCCTTGTTTGTGTTTAATTTTGTTGTTTAGAGCAAAGATAATTCTTTACATTAGAAGCCTGAAAGAGGTATGCACATCCATAAAATCTTTACAGGTGCTGTGTGAGTGATTACTTTGACGAAAAAGGTAAAAAAAAAAAAAAAGGAACTGTTGTTTTCTCAGTTTTACATTTACATCAATGGGAGATTGTATAAGGAAAGTGTCTTGTTGAATAGTTGTGAAGCAACAGATGTGCCAATGGTGGTTTCAGTCAAGACTTTTGGGTTGCACATTTGAATGAGCATTACTGTTCCTGCCTTTCACCTAAGCTGTATGAGTGAGTGTGGCGGTCAGTGTGATTTTGATTGGAGACTGTGAAGTGCCGTTACACCAAGCTCAGTCTCTCTGCTTTGTCTTCTCACCTGTCCATCCATGTTAATGTCCTGTTACCCAGCAGAGCTGCACATTTCCAGCCGTCTGCATCTGGACATCAGGGAAGTCAGCCTGTAAAAGTGCTCTAGCTGAAAATTGGAGTTGAAGTCAAAGATATGGTGCTCTACTGCTACAAACACTGAGGACACAAACTGCAATGACCACAAAAAGGATATGAACTGTTTTACCCTGTTTGCATTAACTGTTGGTTTTTGTCTTTGTTTCCTTTGAAAACCAGCGGTGAAGAGGCTGATGAAAGAGGCTGCTGAACTGAGGGATCCCACAGAGCACTACCACGCCCAGCCACTAGAAGTAAGTTATTTTAGGGCTGATTTTCACTACATGATTATAATGGCCTAAGGAATTCACAATAATAGTCCCAATCCAGATATCTACATAATTTTTTTCTTTAAATACTATCAGGCAAAATTCATCTCCAACTTTGTTTCTTGTGTGTTTTGTCTCTTTTATGACAATATGATTTACACCCAAAATATATGTGTGCGTAGGTAAAGAAAATGAGACTGTAAGCATAATTTTGAAAAAGCAAATAAAAACAACAGTTAATCCTAATAAAGATATTTCAGTTTTATGAGTGGCAGTAACCAGCGATTAAGTGCATTAGTGCCAAATACTTTGACAACTTTGGCATAAACAATAATACGTACAGAGTTATTTATTAGGTACAGGATTAATTGAATAAAGTTGTCATGTGAGTATTATTAACATGAACTAAATAAAATTAAACTGTTCAAATGAATCTATTAATATAATTGTGTTTGTCTCTGTGTGTGTGTGAGTGTGTGTGTGTGTGTGTGTGTGTGTGTGAATTGGTAGATGGGCAGGAACAAGGGGTTTACAGTGTGTTTACAGCTTTCATTAAGCACGCAATTTAAAAACCTATTTTCTCCAATGATAGTGCAAACAAAATTTATTTATTTCGGATAATAATTAGAATAACAATAAATAAGAATAACAGTAAATAGTAATATAAGTCTTTTAAGTAGTAAAGTTTACATACATGGGGAATTTCTTAATTGATTGGACACTTTCCAATTAAAATGACTGCTCACCATTGGAACAATAAACAGCTGATAGGGAACTTCCACAGGAAACTGTCAGTGTTGTCACTTCAACCAGTCGTGAGATCCCAGAGTTGGGTCCGTCCTGATGAACAGGTTTGTAAACTGAACTAATGTCTCTCTTTTTGCAGGATAACCTCTTTGAATGGCACTTCTCTGTACGTGGGCCCCCAGATTCCGATTTTGATGGCGGGGTTTACCACGGCAGGATTGTGCTTCCCCCAGAGTACCCCATGAAGCCCCCCAGCATCATTCTCCTCACAGTAAGACACCAATGAAGGCCATGTCTCAATTGCATCCGATTATTTTTTTCACTGAAGCAGGAAGATGTCAAATTAGATGATCAAAGAGTGGAAAATGGACAGCATGTCATTTAACCCTCAGCGATGTCTGGTTGAAACACACGAAATGACAGTTGTCAGATCAAAGCCTTGGCTGTCATCAGGCTGTCAAAGGGAATTGCTCTGGTTTTGTGACAAGATAAAACCGTCTTATTATATTTAGACAGCTGTATAACACCTGCACTAATTATAGGCTGATAAAAGCCAGAGTATTCTGAGTACTTTGCTACTTTTCCTCAGGTACAGCTACTTTTTCGCTAATTTTACGATTTTTTTTTTTTTGCAATTTACAAAAATTGTCTGAAAACTCTAACTATTACAGAATAGCAGCCTGCATTTCCCAGTTGGAAGCTCTCAGATATGTCAAACTTTCATGTCAGTGAGCTTGTCACAACTTTTGATAATTTGTGTTTTTGTTCTTTTATCTCCACCCACATACTTTCCTCCACTTCCTTTTTTTTCTTCCTAGCCAAATGGAAGATTCGAAGTTGGGAAGAAGATTTGTTTGAGCATCTCTGGCCACCATCCAGAAACCTGGCAGCCCTCTTGGAGCAGTAAGTACCACACAGATGAGTCCCAAGTTCTTCACATGTAGCTTGAGTCTCTCTAGTTAATTCTTTTTCAACCAAATGTCAGCATGACATTGTCTAAAGTCTAGAAAAGTATGAATAATAAGGCTTCTTATTTGTACAGCTGGAAAATGTAATCAATCACAAAAACTTATATCAAAAATATAGTAAACTATTTATTTCCATCCTTGTGTCAGTATATGCAGACCAATATGTGTTTTGTGTTCTGAAGAGGGCCTTTGAATGACAGAATGAACTGGCAGTGACATTGCTGTCAACCTTTTAATCATAGATTACCTCAATTCGTGAATAAATTCCAGTATTTAGTTAATGACAGAGCCTCATAATAGCAGGAGCTGCAGCCAGCTCATACCAATAAAGGTCAGTTAAAAGCAAGTTAAAAGCTTAGAGGAGAGTGCAATTATCTCAACTCTAATGACTCACATGTTAAATTTAGCATTCTAGCAAGATTTACAATGCACCAATTCAGTTAGTGTAACAACAGAGTCATGTCATACTCTGCTGCACTGAATTTCATTTTTAACATAAATATTGAATTCATTCACTACTTATTTCTTATTTCTAGGTAGCAGGGTCCCATTTACACTAAATAAACTATATTCTATTAGATCAGTGCATGTACCCCTGGATATGTATTTTTTTATAGTACTGGAGGTATTTAAGGTATTTGTATTGGTATTGGAACAACAATAATTGTAACTTGAGAGGCCAACATTGGCTGTCATTATCCAGCACACTGCAAACTCTAGTTACAAGGTGGAAATGCTCTGAAATTGCATTTACTGCTTATTTTGCTCATGTTATGTCTTGTAATATATGAAAAACATCATTTGGACATGTTAAAAAGGTTACAAACTTGATTTAAAAAATATTGGTATCTATAAACCCTTTTTTTCTTATGTCCCATTCTGTGGATATCTGTTAGAGTAAACAAAACAAAACAAAACAAAACCACAAAACCAATGACGGTAGCAGGCCTGGCTGAGTTTCAGTGTGACTCAGATGGTAAACCATGTCGTCCTTGGCTGTTGCGTTGGTGTGTGTGTTTGTAGCTGATGAGCAGGCTGGTACTTTGTAGAGAAGCCCCTGCCATTAGTGTCTGAATGTGTGTGTGAATGGTTGAATGCCGGCTAGTATTGTAAAGCACTTTGAGTAGTCAAAAGCCTAGAGAAGCGCTTTTTAAAGCAGTCCATTTACAATTTACCGTAATTGCACTGAGATCCGTCACAGGCAAGCCAGCTGTAGTGATTCATGACTTGGCTGTTTCTTTAGGTTATGCATATTTAATAAAGTGTGGCTAAGTAAATCAAACATTCCCTCTGATGTCTCCATGAAAAAAGATTTACTTTTTTTTCTTATTTATTGAGGTCAATTTATAGGAATACATTTATTTGTTGCTTTGTTGCTATATTTCTTCAAGATCATTTCCTCGTCTGCTCACAGTTTTAGCTTGAAAAGAGGAGCTACAATATTTTAATTTTCAGTCCACATTACACTTGGTCATACATTTTTAGATCTATTTATGTAGGTTGTTGAGAAGAAGTAGCAGGTATTCACATTCATACAGATCCATTATTCTTTTTCAGAACCCAAAAAGACTCAGACACTAGAAAGCTGAAACTGAAGAGAGTTTTTTGAACAGACCTGCTGTTGTGATCAAAGTAAAACGTGCTTTTACTCCTTGTTAAAGTCAGAAGGTGTACACCTAACTTCACAACTAACCTGGCTTTTACTTTGATTTTTCTGGTTACTTGATTCTAATGACACTGAGTGAAGTTCTTTTTTATGTTTTTCATCTCAGAAAGCACTTCATCTGTGTAATTTGACAAGATGAGTAGAGAGCACTGATATCCAGTGTCAGTCTCTTCAGCTCAGTATGAAAAGGGCTTCTAAGTTTTTTGTGGATGAGGGGGGCAGTACACACAGATTGGTGCTGAAGATGCTAAAGTTGTATATTTTATAGTGAAAATAATTTTAAAATAGGCCATACAATATCTATATGTAATTGTAATGAAATTCAGTGAATTCAAATGCTCAGTAATTCAGTTGAAATGCTTTTGTATTGTGTCCACAGAGTTAATTTTTCTGCATGTGTATGTGCATGTATATATGTATCTTAATGACTATATATTTAGTGTGATTCTATGCACTATGTGTCCAGAATAAAGGACTAAAATTTAATTTCCTTGGCTGGCACTGTCTTATACAGGAACACATTAATTACCCTGATACTTTGATAATGGGGAAATTGTGGGATGTAACAACTGACAGGTGTTCTAAATGATGGCAGCTATAAAATACTCCAACACAGACTAGCGAGAGACTACAATCAAGTTTTTGGAACATCCTTAGTTTATAGTTTTGCATTCGAAGACCAGTGTATGCAAGTTTTGAGTTATTCAAATATGCTCTTTGGAGTGTTGCAGTTAAAACTTGGATACTGTGTTATGTAAACATCTGACTAAGGTTTCTAAAATATAAAGTGCTTTCTAAGTCAAAGTTTTATTTGTGTTTTTAGCCATAACACACAAAACGTGATTAAAAAGTTATGTATATTTATCTGTTGAATTTAACGTCTGACAGCCTGACTTTTTAAGCAGAGAAAACATCATATTGTGTCTACTGTCTTCTATTACTGCACTCATGGAATAATTCTCTACCAGGTCTAGTTTTGATGGACTTAAGCAAAGAGTGTTGACTGCTTGGTGTAAACACTAAGATGGTGCGCAATAGCTTTTACTGTATAATAAGTGAGACATAGCCTGTGACTACATCTTTTTGCAGGCAAAAAACATGAGAAAGATGTAGATAAAATAAATGCTGCATTCCAGCAAACCCTATTTCCCCTTCCATGCCTCATACATGTGATAATGTGTATTCAGAGAAAGGTTTATGCTCTTAAACTATTTGCAAAATGATTGACATAAAAATTTGTCCTATGTATAAATTAACACGCAGATGTATAATATTAGTTTGTTTTTGAGATTGTGATAGTTGGTAGTAAATAAATTCATTGTGGATAGTCTTTAAGTTAGGCTTGTATTTCATTGTCTGTCAAAGACAGTCAGACATAATGGACTTCAGGATGGTTTATGCAGTATATTGGACTGACAGGACTTCAGACAAACAGTAGCCAGTCATTACATAGAAACCAAATCCTGACCTTACTGTATTATAAAACGTGTCTCGTGCCAGCTGATAAATGTGTGAGTACAGGCGCGTGGTGGATGTCCTCATGGAGGCCAGGGTAAATCCAGGCTTACGCTCATAAAACAAAGCATCATTCCTGATTATGTAACAGTGGTACTGAACATGATGACATGTGCAGCCTGTCGTGTAATTTAACCTTCTCTGTTTTACTCAGCATTGTAAGGAACATGCTCTTTTTTGAGTTTATCTCATTTCATGTTTGTTTATTCTCTCCTTGTCTGTTTCTCTTCCAGTCCGAACCGCCCTAATAGCTATAATTGGATTCATGCCAACAAAAGGAGAGGGAGCAATAGGATCTCTTGATTATACCCCAGAAGAGAGGAGGACCCTTGCCAAGAAGTAAGATGTGGTAGATGAAAAGCTGTTCAGTGTTTACTCTGCACACCATGTTTTTTTTTTTTTGTTGTTGTTGTTTTTTTTGTTTTTTTGTTGCATTGCTATGGATAAAGAATGTTAATGAGGGGAGTGTGGGGAGTGGTGTGGACCACTACATGTAGTACTGATGATGTGACCTTGATGAATAAGCAAACATGCAGGTTAATTCAGAGTTTCCCCACACGGGAACCTGTACAGTAGTCCCCATTGGTGAAAAATATATTTATGTATATTTAGGAGGGGCAAGCAGTAAAAACAAACAAAATGCAGAGGGTATTTGAGGAGAAAAAAATGATTTTGGAGAATTCACAAACGAAAGTAACTGTAATGACTGTATTTTCATCTAAATCAGCTAATATTGTCAAGTCCAGTCAGCCAGTATTTAACTTGGGCTGATGCAATCAGTAACACAGGCACCCTTAATGCATTTTTAAACTATTTTCTCTGGTTCATCTAGAGTGAAAGAGGCTTCCTTGGCTGGATTTGCTTTTTAAGAACAGAGAACCTTTTTCAAACAAGGGTGATTTTCTTTTTCTGCACAGCAACCTCAACAGCAGTTAAATGTGTGAGAGGCAACATAGTAGGTGATTTATTCTGCCAATAGGTTATGGTAAATTACACTGTACAGGTTGGGTTACTGGACTTATATTAAACAGTTTGAGCAAGTTCAGATCTTACTTGAAGATCACTGCGACTCAGTACTGTTGGCACCAAGCCTCGTAGGTGTGCTCTGCCAAACTGGTTCTGTACTTGACTCTAGGCTGAGACAAGATCAGTGCAACATTATGTGGATGATGCGCATAAGATGGCATCAACACAGCAGATGTCTTACGAGAATATAATATTATCAGCACCTGAGCATCATTTGACATTACTTCCACTAATAACTGCCTTGTCACTAAGGGAAAGGAGCGTGTCAAAGCTAGTCCTGTTATTGCAAGTTTACAAATTCATTATCTCCAAAATACTTGGCGTCTGGAGGAAGCATGAATGAGCATGTTGTTCTTCATTTCACACTGCATTCCCCTCAGAGAAGAGAGTACAAAGCCTGAAGGAAAGGATTCAGCTTAAGTCGCTCCTTTATTAGCAGATGAGATGGGGGTCTCGATCAGCAGGCTGTTTCATTAGCACATGTAGATTATACGGACAGGAAGGCACCCTTTGCTATAAATACATTCCTCCTTATCTCCTTGATGGAAAATGTTTTTCTTCTTTTTCTACTGGTTCTGAGGCTGAGAAGGACTTCTTCAGTTTCTCATCTTCTGTTTCTGTGCCTCTGGTGTATGTAAGGACTGTCAATCAAAAGACAGCCTCTGCACAGCAGGAAAAGGCTCCTGTCCAATATTTTCAGAATTTTCCAAGTTTGTGACTGACATAACTGTCAAAAAAAGTTGGCCAGCTTTTACTGTGGCAGGACAAACCTGTGGGGGCCCTGTGGAAGTCTGGGAAATTGAAAAAAAATGTTTTTTAAAAAAATGTTATTCATTCCCAACACTCGAGTGAACATTTCATACAGGAGACCTTCAGTCATGATATTTACTGATATCTGTTGTAAAAAGTAATTCACATTGTAACAAAAAAGTGGCCTAACTACCATAATTTCCGGACTATTAGCCTCTACTTTTTTCACACACTTTGAACCCTGCGGCTTAAACAATGATGCAGCTAATTTATGGCTTTTTACGGGCTGAAGAGCTTCATGCTGCCAATACATTCAGCCTCATCACATCAGACCGATGAAATTACCGAACAGGTCACAGTTGACCAATGAAACTGTTCGAATTAAATCAAACGCACTTACACTAAATTCTTCAGATCAGTCATTTTGCGCTTCATGCACATGCCCTC
>JAQMCX010000023.1:625558-643006 GCA_029814765.1 Acanthurus leucopareius
ATCTGCGGCTTATATACAAGTGCAGCCTATATATGTACAAAATCTTTTTTCTTTTTAAATTTAGTGGGTGCGGCTTATATTCAGGTGCGCTCAATAGTCCAAAAAATACGGTAGTTATTTTCTGGCACAGATTTGTCAAATCAAGGTATTTCTAAATGTATATGTAATTTTTCCAAACAAAATAGTTGAAATAGAATTAAACTGCACATCAATCAGTTTTCCTTACCCTTAACTGATTAACCATCTTTTCAAAATTCTTAGAGCCATCCCACAGAGCAGTGCACAAGCCATATGTGAAGTAACACTCACTCTTAATAATTCAAACCTTGTAGCAGTGCTAGTGTAACTAGTGACAAGTGTAACAGGATGAAAATCGCTCTAATGATTGCATTTGACCTGAAAATGTTATTCACAGTCCACACTGAATTTCATAGTTAATATCTTAGGGCGCACGCACCCCCAAGTCTCCCTCTGGCCTGGACTCACACTGCTTCACTCTCAATCAACCCTGAGCACAGTAACCTCTTGTACATACATCATTATGTTGTGATACAACACACTTATGGCTTAATGTCATTTTCCAAAAGACATCTGAGTTCTTTTGTGTGTGTCAGCACAAATTTCCAGTAAACGCTCCACTTCAGTGTCGGATCAACATAAAAACTTTGCAGCCATTGTTTCAGTGTTTGTTGGGAATGCTCACATCAATTGTATGTACACTTTGCATGCCCACACTTGTGCTTGAGCTACCGTAAATCACCTCCTCCAACTGTGCCAGGGCCAAGGAAATGTACCATGTTTGAGTGTGGAACGAAGCACTTACACTAGTCAAACAAACTGGACTTTAGGGATGAAACATGGTGGTGGTACAGATGGTACAGATTACCTAGCGTGAGTGTGCCCTTAGTCTTCTCTCCTATCTATACATTTCTGAGTTAACCTTAGAAGGTTGATGTGTTATTGTGATGGAAAGGAAATAAAGGAAGCATAAGCTGAACATTAAATTCCTTTGAATCAAAAATATTAAGGAATGATTAAATGACTGAAATCATGAATACAGCAAGAATGGATCAACCTGACCAGAGACAACTTGGATAGAGAAATTAGTCAGTGGATTCACAAAGAGAACAAGTGGGCGAAATCTTTTGAGATTGGGGACATAAAGCCTGAGCATTGATGAGAGCCAAAGGAAAATATATAAGGTGATTAGATACTGTATCATAGCTACTGTATATTAAAAGTTATCTCAATTTTAGAATGATAACTTTTGAAATATAATTACTAATCAATGGAGAACAAGGCTGGATTCCATTGATATGAATCCATCTGTCATCTGAAGCTTTGAACTCTCTCATTTTCACCAGTTTGGATCTCATGATGCATCTTTGGCTTTAGTCTGTTTTCTTTCTCTCAGCAGATTGAGAGGTCCTCACTCTCTCTGTCTCTCAGCTTCACACCCGCATTTGTAATCTGGGTATGGCTCTAAAGTTTCTTCATTTCTGACTTTGTTGTATTTGGACACCAATGTGGAACAGGTTTTCTGCTGAGAGCTCTTGTTGGTAAAACTGGTTGTAAGTGGGCTTTCAGTTTGTTTAATATGTCTCTATAGGCTGGATTCAGCTGATCTCTGGACGGTGACGACGAGTTAGTTAGAGGATAGCAGAACAGACCAGTGATCCGATCCCTTTTCCCTTTATCCCCCTTTTGGACAGAGAGTCTAAATTCTAAAGTCAACATTGCATACTGAAGTAAAGAGAAGCCTAGAGTAAGGGGTGTTGATATCTGTGTGAAGGCACCAAACAATGCTCACCCCCTCTGAGTCCGTTCTGTCTCAATCTAATTTTTCTATTACAAAATTTATGAAGTTCGTTTCAAGTTGAGTGCTTCTATGTTAAAAAGATGACATGCATACTTTCTGAAAAATACCAAAACCTTTCAGGATAAAATAAATTAGTATGAAGTTGCAAGATATATGTGATAGACAATTTATCAAGTTCTAGATGTAATAAATCATATTGCAATCATGTTACACTATTTTATTCTGTATATCTACACAATGCATGTATAACTATTGAAATATTTAAAATAATATGTAATACATTAAATTAATAAATAAATGCCCATACATTTTAGCAACTCTGCATTTGAATGTCACAGCTTTTTTCCATCTCTAAAGGGACTGGAAAGATGAGAGGTTTTTAAAGACCCTGTGACCCGGTGTAATCCGAATCATTGTAGCTTCTCAACTTAAATGCTCTGTTACTGTGGACTGTAAACAGCTCTTTGGTTAGCCATATATAAACTACAATTTTCATATAATTATTGACGCAGAAAGTCTAAACATGTGGTATCTGTCTGTGGATAGGTAGAATCAACTATCAACTATCCCATCATATAAAAAAAAGAATATTCAGAAAACTTTAACATATAGTATATTAGCTGTTAAAGAAAAACAGGAAATCATTTCAAAACATATTTGAGCTTTGTTCCTGGAATGGAAAGTCTATAGTGATGAAACTGTTTCCCAAATTATCAAAGGTGATAATGAAAAAGTAATAATGAAATGAAATGAAAAATTTACACAAGAGAGACATGTCTGTAAAAGAGAAAGACAATAACTATATTTGATGTATCATAAGGGTAACATACAAAACAAAACTTGTTTCCGCTTTGAACAAGCATAGTTTTATGAAAGAGGGCCGCTGTGACTGAAGAAAGTAAGTTACTCACTGATCATTTACATGCTACAACTTAATTAGCAAACCAAAAGTTTCAATGGAGAAGACAGGATATATGTTTTGTAGCCGTCACAAAATTATCTATCACTCTTACCAAATACAAGACCTTCTGGCTTCCTATTTTAGAAACAATGGGTGTCTGAATTCCCTTGCCTAAAAACTTTTTAATAAGCAGTTTAATATTAGCCATCAGTAAATCTATACAGCCATGAGTAGTCAGTAATATGAAAGTCAATTTAACTTTCAATTATCAAGGTCCTACTTTGGCCTATTGTTGGTATAATGATTTTAAATAGTACCTCGGAAAAAATGAATTCACTACTCACTGATCTGCTGGGTACCTCATGACCCAGGTTTAACTCCAAGTGTGCTGGATGCAGTTTTCAAAACATGGCTGGAGAGATGTCTGAAATTGTATTTGGAATTCTTAGAGAATTATTTTATAAAGTTTTCAGGATTTGATGGAGCAATTTAGCTTGGCTGCCCAGGATCACAAAGGTCATTGTGTTCAGTCAAAGCACATGTACCTGTCCTGTGGTGCCAAAATTTTCTAGGATGTTTTTAACACGACTTAAAGCTGTACAAAAAATTAGCTGACCATAGATTCTGGTGAGCTGGAAGAAAAGTTGTCACAGCACGCAAAATTGAATTTTCTGTGAAAAGAGGTCAATGCATGATATTACACCCCTAGTTATCAAGGGCAAATTTTCCCCATTTATTTTCAATTTAACATTAATTTTAACAGTCTTTTAAGCTCTTTGATCAGTCTTGCATTTATTTTATACAGCCCTCTCTAAGCCTACAGAGTTGTCTGTAACATTGGTCCAATGTGGCTTCATTGTTTTAAATGACTGCTCTCTACAAGCCATCCAAAAAGCTGTCATCATAACCTCCTCCTGCTCCTGTCCTGCTCTCCAAGTACTGTTGTTTTTTTCCATAATTGTAATTTTCACCTGATGATACAGTAGTACACACAGTGTTTGGCAGTATTTATGCTGTTGTGCCCGACACAGCAGTGGAACAGATTTCCCAATTTTACAAGGAGTTTGAGATGCTTTAAGATGATCCAACAAAAAGTTTATTTAATGAATATTGATGCCTTAAACCTTCCCACCACTAAAATACCAAATATGAAATTGGAGGAGCAACACTTTTGACTTTATTATTGCCAACTCTGATTGCCACATCACACATGCTGCTGTCCTCTCATTGTTCATCTGAGATTATACAAACCACATCCCTTGTTCTGCATTCCTCTTCAAGCTCAGCTGTGTTCTTTATTGTCTTCATAAAAGGGTCCAAAAAGTTATTCACATGACCAACCATCAACCAGTGAATTGGCTTGTCTGGATGGCGTCCACTTTTGGACAAATAAACCATCTGCTTAAGACGTCATAGATTAGTGAAAGGATGACTGGAGGTCTAAGAGATTATTTCCTGTACCTTACGAAAAAGGCTTATAAGCCCAGCTTCTTCCCCAGTTACGTCTTATTTCCACTTGAAAAGATTTGCTGTGCCTTGTGAAATGTCTGATATCTAATAAGCTCAGCTTCTTCCCCAGCTATCTTAACTTCACTTGGGTAGAATCCAATTTCAATTTGGCAAGAGAAGAAGACCCTGATTTGAATCATTTAAAATCAATCCATTCATGCTACCTTAAGCCTGAGGAATTTTGTAGTGATAAGGTGGCTTTCCTCAAAGCATGACACATGCCTCCTCTTCACAGCTGTAACAGTAACTGTATCAGTCCATTAGATGCTGCAGGGGACGATTAGCTTTTCCAAGACAAATCCACACAAACCTCTTTTATGTGTTGCAGTTTTATGTTTTTTTCCACATCACTGCACTAAGCAGTTGTGTTGATCCTTAGCAACATTGCGCTGAACCTCGCTTTCAGTACTGACATGGAGGCGTAAAGGTGTATGCATTGGTCTGAACCTTTAGCAGAGACCTGGCATATGAAAATGCCACAGGTGGTGAAAGCAAAAACGAACCTGTCAAATGAGGATAGAATGTAAGGCAGCCAACAGTACAAACAGACAGCCAATGCCATAAACACAATGATACACAGAGGCAAACAGACTTTGAAGCTTGGTTTTCTGCCAGTTTGTTTACAAGATTCATACACAGCCCTGAAAATAATAGGCAGCTCAATCTAAAAATCTTTATAGCTTCACAATCAAGATGCCAAATTACCATTGACCGAGCACCAGATGACAGAACATTTTTCTTTGGCAGATAAATCAATGTTTCTTTTTTTTCAGAGTTTTGTTTTCTGGTTTGTCTTTCTTTGTTTGTGTTGACTCCAACACACACTCTGACCAACAGCCAACAAAATTAAACAGTGGCTTCGTATCAAACACGCGGTTGATTGGCTGCCAGGTAAACTCCTCCACAATAACTCTGTTTGTTCAAGTTCACATTGTCACAGCAAGGATTGGGCTGTCATCAAATTTTCAAGGCGCAGTTTGACGACCAGAGTTTGCCTTTAGGGTTAAGGTTTGGATTTGGTTAATTGGATTTAGATTTAAGAATAATTTAGATCTGCTCAATGACATCTTTTTTGCTAGCAGGAGAAACTATCGAGTGATAGATTTGTGCTGAAAATAAAATTTGGAATGAAGATGTCATCTCACTATATAGCAATCTAGCAATTGAATAATTCCTTCAGGTTGTTGTAAGTCTGTTGCAGAGATAACAACTCCTTAACCTCTTAATCTCTTTCAAAGTTTCATTGATCTCTGCATCAAGGAAACTGCTCCTGAGCTGTTACAGGTTCTGTGTCTTCTGTACTGGGCAGATCCCTCATTTACCACTGATTGGTTAAGGTGAACACAGGATATTGGCCAACATGAACATAATATTTTCTGGCTGAATGGATTAAGTTGAGCACAAAGGTCTATTTGTTGTGGTAGTCCATTGACAGAATCATCAGCTAAAAGATGATCAGACAGGTTTTAAAAACCCTGGTTAGCCAAACTTAAGTAAATTAGAAAACAAAGGAACACAGGTCATGCTAACTTTACACTTACCAGTATTTGGGTAGAGTAGACTGTGCTTAACAACTTATCAGGGCAAGAGCAAGAAACCCTAACCCACTGCACCGAATGTGTAAACTATTAGGCTTAGATGATCAGGTATCTAGTTTTGTGAGCCAGCAAGTTGCCCTGGACTGATAGATTCTTATTGAGTTTGCCACAATAGCTAATTTCTCTCTTTATTTTCAGCTAGACTAGGAAACCAATGTCTGGAATGAATCATGCATGAATTAATGTAATGTAAACAAATCTTACATTAGTAATCTTACTAATGTAAGATCGCTTGCCAAAATAAATGTTGTTTTGAGTCGTGTTTCCCAAAGTTTTGCAACAATAATGGTGAGAGAAAAGGTAGCATGACTATAGACAGAATGAGCACATTATGAAAGAAGGGACCAAGCTGAACACTACCAGATTTTTTCTATAAGACTATAACTAGAACATTGTGATTTTAAGATAAGGTCTTACAACTAATGCATTACATCAGCCTTTAGCTATACTCCAGCATGTTTTGAAACACATCTTTTATATGAATGTCAGTGTACTTCATGATGGATTACAAGCATGAGCAAACAAACACATTTGTACAGGTAGCATGACATATCAGAGAAAAATTGAGTTATTGTATAAGCTGGCTGTTAAAGTCTAGCTGGTTCATTTTTCAGTTAACTTGGCTGGAAAACCTGATGAACTGTGTAATTAAAAGGCCATTTATTTTGCTACTGAACAACTGCCAGTGTACTCATAGCAGCATTATCATTTGTGAGGCAGACTGTTGACTGTGCTGGGACCTGGTTATTTATCACATGAACCCATACATCAAAAGTAACTTTTTTAAAAATTAGGGTTGCATATTTTTTTTTATGAATGGGGGGGGGATTTGTTGCAAAGTGAACTCATCATGTACCATCTGTTCTTCTGCAGGTCTCAGGACTTCAGCTGTGAGACCTGTGGCTGCTCCATGCGCTCTGCCCTCTTGGCTCTGACCCCCAACAGCAACCCCAGTGCTGAGGACCACAAGGCCAAAGAGCTGGCCCAGCAAATCAACTTTAAGGTACTTACACTGATGGTTGTATGGGTCACTTTTGATTAACACTTCAGTCAGTAATGTAGCCCCAATAGCGAAAGAGCAGAACATGCTACAAAGGAAGTCTGCTGCTTTTTTATTCTCTCTCTCTCTGCATGTAGATAAAGTGGATTTGCTTTGCACTGTGACTTGTCAGGGATGGACAGTATACTATTTTAAACCCCTCACCCATCTTAATTTATTTCTATCAGACTTTTTTATAAATTGTCTGAAAAGCTTGTAATTTAAGTAAGAATACTTACCTTCCAAATACTGTCTGAGGTCATTTTTAAATAAATGCTTTTAATTTCACATCAGTGTATTTTATTAAATTTAAGTTAGAATTTTCCTGTCCTCTTATGTGCTTCTGTTTTAAGATGCAGTTTATGCTAGTATTCTGTTTAGACAAACCCAACATTTTCATCAGTACAAAACACACCGAGGTCATACTCAATCATCAATCATATGAACAATAAGTCAGAAGGTCACAAAAGCGCACAAACCAGTTGTCACAAAAATGAGTGGGACTCAGGTGGCGATGAAGATCCAGCTATGTAACTTGCAATACTTTACTCATGAAAGTTTCTGCTTGCACCTGCTTCATGCACATTACTGCACTAGAGAAGAGGTCTCTGAACACTTGGTAAAAAAACATTTTGTCAATTATAATCGACAAAATAATCTCAACACACGGTTGAATTAGTGGCTGTTCCCAAGCAGTTATACAGAATATAGTTAATAAGAAACACAAAATAAATACTACCAATAAAACAGAATTACTAGTTTCATTCTCTTATTAATCCAGTCGCATCAGTTTCTGTGTTTTTTGATTGTCTGATCTGGGAGATGCATGAAGTGCAGACATTTAAACCAGAAGTTTAACCAGAAGTTTAAATCAATCTGTCAGCCTGCAGTCTACTCGTGAAATCCAGGATGTTTACCTAATAATAAACCAGGACAAAGTCATCCAAAAAGAGCCGTCATGTCTTTTAAAAAATCATGCTTTATTTAAAAGGACATATCATTTGGCTTAAAGTTTTTAAAGTAAATATGATAGTTATGCTGGTGTACATTTGAAGTCAGCTGTATTACAAGAGCCAAAGCAGAGTTTAGATGACTGCATTTTCCCTGTGTGTTAATGCAGGCAGAGTCCAGTTTATTAAGACAGGCAAGTGAGAGCCGAGGCGCAGAAAGTGAGCCTTCCACACGCACCCAGGGAGACACCTCCACTTCTGAAGGCCAGGAAGCTGCTGACAGTCCCCAGGCTGAACAGGTAGGTGTTTAATTGCCACTCTGGGGCCACAGAGGGCAGTACATTACCTACCTACAGCCAGCCAACCACCTACAGAACAGACCATCACTATGGTTTACATATTTTAGCCCATACCTACCAATGTTACATACATTACATTACATTACATTACATTTTTCTTGTTGTTATTGTTTTTTTCTTGTTGTTGTCTTGATAACGCAGCTGAGAAAAGCTGAGTTTGTCCTCTAAATTTTTTACTCTGTTGGTTAATCATCCTAAGCACGCGTCAAACCTCACTGGTGTGCCACATTATTTTAGTGAACTGTCCTGTCTGCAAAAAAGCCAACCACTGTTCCCCATGTCGAGCAGTTTTTACCTTAATCACAGATGATAAGAGTCTAAAAAATATAAAACTCTGAATTACTGGAAATCATCCTAAAGCATATATAATTCTTCTTTACTGACAGTTGGATCTTATGTTTACAGTATTATCTATTTCTGATGGCTTTATAATAAACTAACATTGCGTTAACCAAGTAAATTGCTGTGACCGGGAATGTGGTGGTATCACTAAGAACAAGAAACATATGCAGTAAAAAAAAAAATGTCAAGGTCAGCCAAATTCATCTTAGAATAAAGTCATATGGTTAAGTTATTACCCATAGTGTCTTTTTTAACCACAATTCATCTTTTTTTCATTGCTTTATGTTCTTTGGTGAGTGTAATGTTTTTATAACTGATAGACATGACGGCCAAAACAAGAAAATAAGACTCAAGTTGTAATAAAGCAAAATTATCCTTCAGGCAGACATTTTGATTTCTCAAACACAAACACAGATGTAACTAATATCATCATTAACTGCTGAATTGCATTGCAGTAAAAGAGCCATCAATAATGTTATTAGTCCAGCATGAATGTCATTCTTTTAGAATCAATAAACAAACAACTGCGTCTCTAAAGAAACTGTGTGTTTCTTTAGAAAATGAAATGACATGCAAACTGCTCAGTAGGAACAGTTTCCAAAAAGTGGGTGCCTCCTCACCTTGGGGTGCATTGTGGATGGGCCAGGGGCACAACAAGATAGAATGTCACAATTACCACATTGAATATACAGTTATGTCATAGCTAACGACATGACAGCTCATGATTTCTCGTTGTCATGGTAACAAAACAAGCTTTCCAGCTGGGTTTTTTCAGAGCACAGCAGTGCCGGTCAGAGCTGCGATGCAGAGACTTGACGTGGTAAACAGAGCTCAGTGTGATGATGCATCTGACAGGACTGAGGCTGAGCTCACCATCCAAACTAAAATCAGGCTCAACACCACTCAGCTTAACAGACAGGTTTTGGGGGCTTGTGGGAGACAGATATCCATTCACTAGGATTCTGAGCATTTCAAACATAATATATGTGGGATCTGACTCTCTTATCCCTGGCATACAAGAAAACACCTGTCAGTGCAGTCTGGCCTCCTCATTTTGCTCCCTCCACCCACATCAACATCAGCCTCATCTGTTCAACAGAGATGCTTCCAACTTTTTTTTGTCATCTTACACCTTAAACAGTATGCATTGGTTCTAATTTGGAAGATAAGGAAAATATCTTTATCATATTAGTTCATGTTACACTGGGGGTTTAGATTCTCCGGGTACTATGACCAAAAAAAAAAAACTTGCAAGGATAGTCTGGGTTGGAGATTAATCCTGGCCCTAAAGGTAACATCTTTTCATCTACTGCCTCTCTCTATCTGTTATGTTAGACGTGAGAGTGTAATCTAATCATTCCTCAATGCAGCATTCTCATCCTTCTGAAGGGCTGTATTTGTGGAATTCTCACTAGTTTTGTGAGGTTAATGACTGTGATCATTTGTCTCTGCTGGCAAACTCTAGTGACTGACCTCCTGCTGCAGTTCCTACACCTCATGTCCTCGTGTACATGAATATTTAGCAAAACAAAGCTTTTTTTCTGTGTTTTGGCCTTTTGTCCATACATAAATGCAATTTTATTTTTACAAAAAAAAAAAAATGACAGGAAGGAAAACCCCTGTTTTAAAAAAATACCTGTGTTCAAGACACATGTGTGACAACTTTAACAAAAAGATACTTGTCATAACAGGTGCACCGGTCTAAAGCAGTTGGGAACCACTTTTAGAGATACTAGTTTGTCAGTGAAATTTAATTTGACTCTTGGTTGATAGTTTCCTCAATACTTAGTCAGTTCACACATCATTGGTGTCTTAAATGTGTTTCAGTCTCTAAAGGAAAAATGACAGAAACATGTTTAGGAACCTCTGACTGAATGGCAAGTGTGCCATACTAGAATTATGATGTGTTTTTGCAAATGTCCATTTCCTTATTGTCTGTTAAGCTCCCACCGGTGGAACTGTTGTTATTTTGTACTGCTACAATGGCTCTCTGCCTGTGTGCTAGTTAAATAAATGCTATAGTGAGAAACCATTGTTATTTGACTCTGAGGGACCCTAAAACCTAAACCATTGAATATTTATGTACCACTAAACTATAAATCTCATTCAATGACATGCAGCACAGTTGACACTAAGGATTATTTAGGCTTTGCTGATTTCTCTGCCTGATGTTTAGCCTAATTAAAACAGACTTGTCTTCAGCATTCTGTTATTTGTTTTTCAATCCTTTTAAGCACCAAAATATTGCACAGAGCAGTGGGGTTTTTTCAAGCCCCTCAGTGTAGGTGACACACTGCTGTCTGTATTCAGTCAGTTACCCATGTTTCACATTGTTACTTTTAATTTTTGACACACTTCATAACCTGCTGACATCCCAATGAGCTCCACACTAATTTTTCATGTGTATGAGAGGAAACAATTTGGCATAATTGTACAGCAGCAGCATGCCAGCTGTACTGGTTGCACTGAGTTAATGTGTGAAATCAAGCAGCCAGACATGAGCGCTCTCTCTTAACATCATCGCTGATGTGTTATGGTGGCTTGAATCCTGTGATTCCACGGCTTCCTTTCACCAATTCAGATGATATGGACGAGCTTTGTTGCCTAAGAGGATTGATTTTGGTGCCAGCTGCTACCCACAGAACCACAGCGACAGAGTCTGAAGGAGCGGAGAGAAGGGTCAACTTAGATTAGTGTTTCTCAGTTTGGATAAACTGAGGAGGGCCACGTCAAAAATAGGACTCGCCAGCTGTTGCTGACGTTGGAGGGACAAGACTTAAAGAAGTATTTCTACTGCAAGAAAGATGGTCTTTTAATAAAATGGGGATTTCTATGCAGTGGAAAGTAGTATTTGGTGCAAAGTTAAATTTCCTACATGACCATTGTCAGAGCGCTGTATTGATCTAAATGTTGCAGGCACATGCAGTAACTTTTGTGAGTACATGTTCTCAGTTGCTTGATCATCATCAGAACCTGAACCCTACATGTGTTTGCATGACCATCAGTGTATCCACATTTGTGATTTCACCACAGACCTGAAACTTGGGTCTAAGGCTACGACCCACAGACCAAATTTCATCGTCAGACTCACTACTAATTCTAGCAAAAGCATGGATATAACCCCAATTTTCACAACCACACTGGCTACCTTTACATTTTAGAATTGATTTTAAAGTTTTAATAATCAAGATTTTATTTGACCTAACTGGGACTGGCCCCCAAGTATATCAGTAAATGTTTAATTCCATAATTAAATTGATTAAAACTGCCAAAATTTTAATTTAAATTTTCCTTTGGCTGTAAAATTTAACTCACCCTCTGCAGTCAAATACAGAAAAAGTTAAATATATATTTAGTTTTTTACTTTTTGACACATAGGTTCTGTTCCAAAGTTTCTGCCTGTTAAAGGGAATTTTTGTCCTTGTCACTGCCAAGTGCTTGCCCATGTGGAAATTGCTTCCAAATGTTGGGTTTTAATAAATTAAATTATAGAGTGTGGTTTAGACCTACTCTATATGTAAAGTGTCTTGAGACAACTTATGCTGTGATTTCGCGCTGTATGAATAAATTTGACCTGACTTGACTATTCTGTTTGTATAATTCTTTTTTAGTCGTGCCATGAAGGGACTACAAATGACCTTGTATTGTGTTGCATTGAGCTGTAAAATGATAGCAAATAAGTGTGGTATCTTGCATCTTGTAAACCAAGGACAACTGGGCGCTTTCAGGGCCCCATCACTGTGGAATGATTTCCAGGAGGAAAGGCGAGCCACATCTTTGTCCCAAATCTTTTTTTTAAAAAATGCTTCAAAAATGCACCTTTTAAATATGTTAGCTTAACATATTCCCTTCTCTGTCTGACAATCATTTTTATTCTTGCACCAATTTTAGTATCTGTATAGAATTTATTTTAGTTTATTCCCACGTTATTTTTCTTTTAGAGTGCTTTTGATTTGTTTTATGAAGTTTTTATAGAGTCTGTTTTTAATTTTGCTGTTGAAAAAAGCTTTGCACATGTGATTTCAAATGTTGGCATACAAATATTAGAACTACTACTACTAATAACAATCACAATATTAATAATAAAACCATGATTGTCATAATAATAATATTTACAATGAGAGATCAAAAAGGACAACAAAAAGGTTGTCCTGTTAGCTTTACAGCCACACATGCCCCAAACCTCACTGGGCAGATCTTTGATTTGTGAAAGCTATGTAGGTGATTGTTTCTTTCCCTAAGCCTCTCATTGTCATCCTTCTCCACAGGCAGAGGCATCACCAGCCACACAAGTAGTAGAGGAACATCGGCCTCCTGCTGCACCCGCCACCGGTCGCCCTCTCAGCCCACGGCAACGTCGCGCCCAGCAGCACAGCCAGCAGGGCCAGAGAAACAGCAGAGATCCAGCCAGCAGGCCCGCCTTCACCCCAGCCCCTCGCCAACCTCAGGTTGAAAGCAATGCAGGCTCGGCAGTCCTCATTGTGCTGCTCACTCTGGCCCTTGCCGCTCTCATTTTCCGCAGGATCTACCTAGCTCAAGAGTATGAGCTGTGACCATCTAGGCTGCCTTCACCCTTCCTCACCCTTGAGTTAAGCCCTCCTGCTACCACCCAAACAGAACTGACCTGCTGAAGTGGAACCAGAGCCGAGGCGTCTGGCACTGACTTTCTGCCCTCCCTGCTTGTCCGCAGAGGGTTCAGTCTCCACTGAGGGGGAACATTCCTACAGAGGAGGCACTCCACTCACCATAACACCTCCAGGGTGTCTTTTAATCAATGTGAAATATAACTTTCCAGAGTTTCATGCATTTTTAAAAAGAGAGCTTTGTTGTGTTTGTGATCAGTTCAGCAGCCACACACACTATACAGTATGGCCCCCTCTATGTAATTGTTGTCTGTCCTAGGGCTGCCGCTTGCTCCCTTTATTAAATTAAAACTGTAATATAATATCATAACAACATAGAATTACGAGGGAATTTGTCTCAAGGTTATAATTTAATCATGAAATTATCACAGATGTAGCACCAAGTGTATGTGCTATAATGACCTTCTCTTCATGTGCTTTACTTGCCTGTTCGGTCAGGTCAGTCACGCCATACAGGGCTCTGTTTAAATAGTGCAAGTGTAGCAACCACTGTGTGGACTTCAAGACTTCAAGTGCTCCAGATTTTTTGGTTTGTATGGATTTGGTTTGTGTGGTACTTGAGTCTTAATTCTACTATATTGCACATTTTTATTAAGGGTCGCATCATATTGTAAATGATGTGATATAGCAACATTGCGCTTTTCAAGAACAGAGCAGGAAAACCCCCTCTAGCTTAAAAGTTTGAATCATCACAGTGATGCACGGATCGATGAGGCCTGGTGAGCTGATGTCTCTTACAGAAACAGGCAGAATGCTGGGTTATTAATTACCAGCTTGATGTGTGTAAGGTGCATGTAGCAGCTCCCTTAAATTCAGAGACTACAGATTTATCAAGTTGCTGTAGGGATATAATGAGTTGAAAGAGAAGCTTTACAGTATAAAGCAGCTGTGGAAAAACAGGTACTGTAGGAGTCACTAAAACTATTTTACCTAAAGTCATGTTACAGCGTTCTTGTAACCACTGTAATGTGTGACTGCAGTGGTTGCTGTTCCAGGGATGTTATCACACTTTGTTCTAGTGAGTATTGGAGAATGTGCCTTAAGGTCACAATTTCTGACACAGATACTTGACTTTTCTCTTGCCTTTTAATATAAACTGACAGCACCAAAAAAAAAAAATCTACCAGTTGTCAACAGAAGCCCTGCAGAAGTCAGCTTCTATTTCTGTATTGGCCATGAGAAACTGTGACTGTACTGTACTCTGGAAAACAAGCAGAAACAGCTGCATCCAAATAATGTTAGATTCTTGACCTTCTTGCTCACCTCTTTTAGAAAATGAATAACTATAATGTCATTTAATAATAATAGCCACTTGTACAGGTGTGATAGCATCCTTGCAACAGCATCTCCCAGAGTCACAATTTAAAGGGGAGCTCTTCAATTTTCATACACCAAAATATTTTTGAGGGGCTTGTTGAGTAATACTGCATATGTGAAACATGTTGTATGTATAAAGCCCTTTGTGTCTCCAGAAGGCACTGTGTGAAGTCTAATAAATATCCTCAAGTGATGTCACTTGAGTCAGGATTGGTTGGTTCTTAAAAGTGCAGTTTTGAAAATAAAATAAATCTTTTGGTGTTAAAAGAAGTGGTCACATGTTACCCACTCCTCATATCTACAGGATGGAGGCTCCAGGCTACATAAGCCGCTACTAGCATAACACAGGAATTTCTGACTGCCAACTGCAAGCAGTCAAATGGCATTATTAGTAATTTCTGTGCTAGGTTTTCTAAGAGGAAGAATGTGTGGAATAAAAAGAGACTATCTCTGGTTCTACTGCATCCATTTTAATGCTTTTAGTTTTAGAGATATCCATGAAAATGTTACAGAATTCCATTTACAGATAAAGGAGCACTCTTACAGGTAGTCACAAAATATGATGTAACACCTCTAGTAATCTCATTAAACTGTAAGCTAATTGCATCTACTGGTTCAAGGGTGTTTAATGGAATTTGATTATTTATATTTAAAGCTTTGCTTCAAAATTGCTGGAAAGTCACAATAATTAGTTTGCTCTTGTTGACAAAAGTGCCAAATAATTAATGTGGTGACTTCACTCTAGGAACACAAGTGGTTCTAAGATCTCAGTTCCACTCTACTAGCTTTCTTTGTGCTGCCTCATTTAAATCAAACTCCTTCCTACACTGGGAAAAAAACAAAACCAATAGCATAAACAGTGTTTGAAGGTTAAAAATTACTGAACTGTTGGCACGCAGCTTGCTCTTGTCGTTGTGCTTCCACTCAAATGGAGCCCACAGTGAAACAATTCCAAAAAGGAAATGAGTTGACTGATCCAGCATAAATACAACATGTTTCCTCGAGTGCAGCGTGAGGGCATAGTGCTTTGAACTGTTATCACCCCAGCAATGTTTACTGGTTAAATAATTTTAGGGATTATTTTCACCAGCAACAATGATTCTGTTCTTTAGAAAACACATCAAACATGCAGGTTCAACCAACTGTTTGCTTACTTTCAACTTAAGTAGAACTCATTTTATTTTTAGAGTGATTGTGGTTTTACATCTACAAATGATTTTACCTGTATTTATTTTATTCCAGAATGGGAATTTGAGTTCATTTTTATGTGGACACTGCTACATTAATTTGTATCTCTCCCCTCTCACTGCCTCCCTCCCTGTCTCCCCTGCTGTTTCGTGGTAATCACACCACATCCCTGTGCATTAATCTCTTGTTTAGCTTGCACTCTCTGAAGCAGGGTGCAAACTGTCCCCCCCCCTCATGGTTGTATAAATAGACCCAAAAACTGTCTGACGTGTACCCGCTTTGATATACATTGAGTAGGGGTTTATCACTCTGATGAGTTCCCACTTGGACTGGGAAGCAATTTAAATTCACACTTCACATCGTAGCTGACGGCTTTTTGACATGTACAGCAACTTGGCAGCATACAAATCGCTCGGAGGTAGTCATAGCAGTCTACCTCTGCTACCTGGGGAACAAACCCGTCTCTGTAGTTTTACTCTTATTTTAGGAACATCTTATACCTCCTTATGTCCAGGTATTACTTGAAGGCAGCAGGGATTCTTTATGAATATCCATATTCTCTGAATCTCCTCATATCTGTCTCTTCAGTACGTGTGCCCAAGGCTGATATACTGGGATATAACAGAAAATAAATTGCTTGAATGAAATAATGTGTTTTCCGTGTTTCAGGAGTCATTGTAATGTCTTTTAATAACTACACATTCCACAAGGAATATGAAGGACTGCTTATCTTTAAATATTCCTTATGATGGATCAGGTAATCCCCAGACCCTAACGTGTGTAAAATATGTTTGGCTACATCTCCCATCTCACATTTTTTAAAATATATGGCTGTGAATAATCACAATCACAAAGGTACGCTTTTGGTTATCTAACTTCTGTGAAAAGGGAAATAGCTGTTTATTTCTGCAATTTTTCAGAGTTTGCATGCTCCCCCCATACCTGTGTAGGTTTTCACTTGGTGGTTTCTCCGATGTCTCCACAGTCCAAAAACATACAGTTTCTCAACTGTGTAAATGTGATAGTGTATGGTGGTCTGTCTCTAATCCTCAGCCCTGTAACTGATTGGTGCTGAATGTGCCTCTCCTCTTCTCAAATTTCAGCCTGAATTTGAATGAGTTAAAGCAGAAAGCTGACATGTTTAAGTTGTTGTAAACACATTAAAGAAACACTAGCTTAACTAGCTGTAATGAGCATAGTTTGGAAGGGTTTTAACCACACTAGTCTCATTCTTTTTTGTGTGTTCTAAGCCAGAGCTGTTGATCTAAGACTTGGAATTAGGATTTAAGTTAGGTTTAAGTCATGAAATACAGATTTGGACATTGTTTTTTCTCAAATCACATATGGTGTATAGGAAGTCAAGTCTCATGGACATAATTTTACAGCAATAAAGACCAAATTCTCAAGTCCTGACATTGTAATAATCTTAAAAAATAAGACAGTAAGAAATATACAATACTTGTATTTTTAGACCCAAGCAAAGCAGTTTTTAAAGCAAATATGCTTGTTTCATTTCTATCAGTGGCCTTCAGGGCCCCGAACTTTCAAAGGACTTGAATTTTCCTGAGAAGAGTTAAGACTTCACTCAAACATGATCTCAAGGACTTAAGACATGCTTAGGACTTGCCTTTGACAAGATTTGAGATTTGACTCTGCCTTTTTATATACCTTTTTTTTTTTTTTTTTTTTTTTTGCTAATTTTAATCATGACAGTTTTCATGTATAACAGACTTTAATAAGACTTGTTATATATATGGGAAGAGCGTCGGGTTGGGAAAGAGGT
>JAQMCX010000023.1:643106-677586 GCA_029814765.1 Acanthurus leucopareius
TTCCCCCAACCGACCCCCTCCCCATCTGACATGCTTTGGCCTTGCCTTTTACAACTTTTGTTATTTCCCTCTGCCTTTTTATATACCCTTTTTTTTTTTTTTTTTTTTTTTGCTAATTTGAGTCTTGACAGTTTTCAGGTCTCACAGACTCGAATCAGACTTGTTATATTACTTGTGATTCAACTTTAATTTGTGTCAGCTCAGGACTTGTTTCACTTAGTCTGGACTTTTCAGTGAGTGTCACTTAATTTGAGACTTGAATTGGACTTGACCTCACGGACTTAGAAAATGGAGACTAATCATTGTCTAGACTTCAGACTTATGTTTTATTGACCCAAGAAAACTCATACTTGCCTCTGTAGGCAGCTCTGGGTCAGGCTATTCATGAACTCCTTATCAATCCTATTGTTTCTCTGTTTGGTTGGCAGCCTCAGTCCAAACCTTCTATCTTTTGATAAAGAGGGAAATACTTTCTCCTTTGTGAAACTTTTCAGTCATCAAATACTTTAATTCATTTGACCAAATAAACCCCTTTAAAAAAACGCCTTTAACTTGATAATACTGTTGATTCAAAAACTCTGTGTCAGGTGGCCACAGAATTTTCCTCAGACCTCTCAAAGCTCGTGATTCAACTTAAAGGCCACATCTCAAGAAAAATCTCAAGGACAGTGTCACTGTGAGGCCGAGTGAAGTGGTGCAGTGAACAGCTGCTGTCCTCTGACATTACACAGAGAAAAGTGGATTTGGCAAATTGTGTCGAAAACCCAATATAAAAATATTAATCTAAACTATAAGTCTAAAGAAGGATATTAGAAATGCTGTCCAATCGGGTGAGATATTGTAATTCCCTACATTTCTAATGCAAAATCACATCTCCCATAACTTTTTTCTATTCTGACTCCAGGCGGTCGGAGGGGAGAAAAGCTCCGAGTGCGTGACAGATGCGGGCATCCAGTTCTTACGTCAGTTTAAGAAGAATGTTGCATGGTCCCGCACTGCAAAAAACATGAACAGAAAGAACCTTGAGTTTATAAATCTCTGACAAACGAGACTGATAAGCAATGACACCTTTTTTTCCCCAGTTATATTATTTGGGATGATTCCTCTGTAATGGGGAGCTCTCTGGTTGGTCTTCTTTTTTAGGTAAAGTGAAAATAAGCAAAGCATCAACAGAAAAAGAAAATGTAACATCGCTTTTTTGCTCCTTTTTCATTCCTCTGGGGACAAACTGCCTTCTCCCAGCAGTGTCTGTGTCTCTAATCGACTCGTCAGGAGGGACACGTTTCTTTTTTTTTGCGGCGCGCTGCATGTGGTGCTGATGATGCGCGCTCCTGAGCCAGGAAAAAAAAAGCCTCTCTGGAGTCGGAACACCAATCAGAGCGCGTATCAGACTTCACCATCCCGTCTCTCTCCGGCTCACTTGTTCACCACAGTCCCTCGATTCTCACATCTTCCTCCTGCCTCTGACAGGAAGATGGTACCGTGCACAGAGCGTCCTGCACGCGGACCCAAGGCGTCACTGATCGACTGGCTGCGGGACTTTTGAAACTCATTATGCCGCATTACGTTAGGTTTTTGCTTTTACTTTTCTGCTTGATCCTGATTGGGGATTGCAGGAAACACAAAAGTAGGAAAAAACGGTGGTCCGCGCCAGTGGAGACTCACAAGCCAGGCACGTAAGTACTGAAAAACGCTTCTTTCTTTTTTATTCTTTGGATCAAAGTGAGGTGTGAATCCCAGCGAGCATCAAAAACAAACATTCAGGAAGAAAAAAAATCACTTGTTATTCTCCGTCTAACCTCCAAGAACTCACATTTACGCACAAGTCTCTGCAGCAGTCCAGTTAACACTTACATCAGTTTGACACAAAACAATAGAGGGATGTTTTAAGATTTCTGACGAGGCAGCGGCTTTGCGGATTTTCCCTCCCTTTCATTTCCAAGAACACCCAGAATGTCAACATTTGAATGCAATCTGCGCATGGCCAGACCATGTCAGTCACCCAGCTCCTGTCAATTTCCGTCCAAATCATTCGAAGAGGTTGTGTTAACTGTTGCGACCCTTTGCATCTCGGTCACGGCATTTGTGGGGATTTATTTGATGAGAACAAAACATCTCTTTCAGCTGTTTACCACAGGAAAGAAATGATTTCAGGAGAATGTAGATTTGTTTTTATCAGAACTGCTTTAAGGGCAGAGAATCCAGTGAGGGACACATAAAAAAAGTGGATGAACTTGGGGAAGGGTATCCCGTTCTGTAGCCTGTTTTCCTGTCCTGTCATTTTCAGACAGGATTAAACATTCCTCAGCAGCAGCTTTGGGTGTCTACTCTACAGAAAAGCCTGCTGTTACAAACAAATACTTGAATTTATTGTCATTATTTGACAAACTGTGCCAGTATTGGGCAGTACTTTAATTTTCTAATTTTTCAAAAACAAGTCTCTTCATAGTTGGACTGCAAATCTTTATTATTGATGACTCTTCCCCTTATTTTCTCCTGCAATCTTTTGTCTCCAATACTGTCCTTAAAATACACTCAACCAATTTAATTATTTCATCATTATTCATAGAGGATTCTGCACAGGTTCTCACTGCCCTTAGTGTCAGTAGAAGCTTTCTGAAGGACCCTTGTAAATCTAAGCAGAATTAGTTTTTTGTGAACTTTGACATTCACACAAAACTTTTAACTACAATTAAGGTCACAGAAAGAAAGAAATTCATTAAACCTGGTAACCTGTTCTATGTGACCTTTTTAACAAGAAGAGCAAAGTATGAAAATGTTGGATGAAAATTTAATTAAAATTTGATGAGCAAAATATATCAGAGGGCTTGACATTTGTGAATTAGGGGTCATAGACAGCTGCTAAGCACGCTCTTTCCTTCCTCCTCTTCACTCTTAATGATAATGTCTAAGGCCAGTGAAATCCAACAAACCAACAAAGATCTCTTCGCAAGTATTGTGTGTATCAAAGCCTAATAAACCTTCTTTATCTGTGCCAAAGAGGTCCATTGTTGTCCAAAAGCTATTAAAAGAACATCAGTATGCAACACTGCTGCACATAGTGACACGTTCTGTATAGCATGAACCCATGCTGTACTTTATTTGTTTATTCAGCAGAGCATCAAATATGAATTTATCTGCCACTAAAAATTGTCCCAATAAATGGACTATTTTTTTTCCTCTTTGAGCAACATAAGATAAGAAATACAGCAACTATTTAAGAAAATTAAAAATTCTTATAAAAATTAAAACTACATGTTTGCAAGGTGTTTATAAAGATGAACCGTCAAAAGGAACCAATTAGTTTTGATCTGAGAGCCACAGACGGTATAGAGAAGTCCACTTCAATGTCCTGATCCTATGTTCATATGAGACATTTCTGCATCTCATGATTTGAATTCAATGTCAAAAACACACACTGTCAATGTCAAAGTTATCCTTAAAGAGCATACTCTGACAGAACTTTGATAACCTCTTCTTCTGTCTTATTTTCTGCTGCCAGCCCTCTGTCAAAGAAGGTCGTTGATGGAACCAAAAGTCGGAAGGTGAAGACCAGCCACCTTCTGCGCATAGACGAGCATGACTTCACCATGAGGCCCGCCTTCGCAGGTGAGCTCTGTGAGCTTAAGGAGACACATCTTAACGTCTGTTCACTGATCATGTTGGTGACAAATTTAGAATATTTGTTCATTATTCTTGTGTCTTTAAAAAAGTCTGTTTTCTGAGTAATGTCACACGCCAACAGGATTAGATTAAGTTCTCCCTTTGTTGCTTGTTGATACCATGCTGACTAAAAAGCAGATTTATTATTCCCACCTGTCTCCTCCTTCACCCCACCGCCAAAATAAAAGAGGACAGAAATAAGCGAGATGTGGTGCTTGCAGCCCCAAGCAAAATAAAAAAATAAACAGAAAAATCCTCAGCAGATTCTATTACACTGTAAATACATTCTGACACGGAGCTAAGCAAAGGTCATCTTACAGAACCTTGTAGAAAAACCTGCCAAGATTTCCTCTGAGGCCTTTTTTTTTTTTGCCACATCTGTTTGCTTATATCTTCCAGCACTGACACTGATCGGTTGTGTTGGACTGGGGAAAAAAGTCAACTTAAGGGCATTGAGTGTGTGTCCTTGCTTTACACCTTAAATGTCAGGACAATGGCACTGCTGTAGGGATTTTGGGAGGCAATTAGAAAAAGAGGCTTATTTCTTGAGTTAAAGAGTCCAGTTCTGTGGTATTTAGCATGAACAGGCCCAGTTTTAAACACAGGAGGAGGGTGGTGAGCTAAATGAAACTTCCCACTGTGAGTTTCATGCTCCTCTGAGACTACAGTTGCAGCCACAGATGGGAGCATGGATCCCACTGAGGATTATTTTTTGTCTTGCGTTTGTTGACTTTTGTTTGCAGGCAGCTTCTGCAGCAAAAGAAGAACAAAAATGTGATCATCTTATTCATACATCATCAAAAGCTGACTTGTGTAAGCACCCCGCTGCTGCCTGCGAGACTGCCCTGCACACACACACACACACACACACTTTTGGCTGAGAAAAAAAAAGTGTGTGTGCGGCAGCAGCTGCTGTGGTTCCTCCTGGCTTCAAAAGGAGCGACTGCAGTGTTACTAATGAAAGCCTCTTACACGGCAGCTTCCAGTTCGCTGGGGAAACGATATTGAGAACAAGGCTGTGACGTGCCAATGGGGATGTTAGTGTAGGGATGGAGAAAATTCCTGAGTCACAATCAGACAAATCCTGACTGCGGAGTTTATTGTCCATGGGTACACAATAAACTACTTTGTTGTGCTGCCATATTCCCAAAAAAACAAAGAGTTTGAATAGAAAAATGTTAATTGTTCATAATTACGTTCTTATGCTTCTACATTATGCCTCAAAAAGACCCATAGGATGAAGTTTGTATTATAAATAGTGTGCAGGTGGAGCTGTTAACGTTGATAAGGGTTCTGTTATTCTAATTAGTGCACCTACACTGATCCCATCGGGTGATTCCCTGCTGTGGCCTGACAAATAAAACACATAGAGGAAGCTGAAGGGAAGAAGACAGTTGTTTGGATGGAATATTTGTCATCACATTAAGTTGTGATTTCCTGGGTACATCTATTTTTGGAGCTCCTCCCCCCGCCACCTCAGGGTTAACATCTGATGGGTGGATAGACGTGTCATGCATTAGTCACATTTGCTGTAAAGTAAAAAAAAAAACATGTTTTTTTTCCTTATTTCCCAGTGGAATTCTAAAGGCCCCCATCCACCTAATGCATCCTTTCACTTGGATTTGTTTCTAGTCTAGCCCGTCTAATCTAGCCAGGTTGAACCAACAGTGGATTTACAGAACTAATCCAGGAAAAGCAGAGCAGTCCAGCATCATTAGGTGAAATGGATAGGGTGTTTTTCTCCCTCTATTCTAGACACATTTACAGAAATTACACAAGGATAATTCAAGAGGGACTGAGTTAATAAGCAAATGAGACACCTTGCAAAATGCAGCTCTAATCTGAGATGTTTGCCTTCTAGTGAAAGCTGTCTATAAGTAATTTACACAAGTAATTTATTTTTCAGGATCAGCAGTATTGTATATGAGAGAGAAAATAGGTTTATGAATCCAGCAACCCTTAGAGTCAGACTTTTTTTACAGAAGAAATAACTTTTTCTCTTACAAGAGAGCAAGAGAGTTCACCAGAAAGCAATTAAACATCCCACTGAATTCAGCATATTAAAAGATATGACTTGAAGAACTTTACTTGGTTATGTATGAGCACTTGCTTATGGAGGCTGATATTAACTAGATAGTTGCTGTTGCATCACTAAGTCAGTCGACTAACTTTATGAATCTTCTCTACTTAGGTTTAGCATGGGACAGATAAACATATTAATAGTTATTTTTGACTTCCCTAAAGTTAAAAAAAGGAGGAAACACAGACTACTTCACCAGGATATGTTTGTTTTTTTCCTGCTTGCGGCCTCATTCTATTCACTTTCATGCAAGTTGTCAAGAGATTCTCTCAAGAGATTGCCAATGCAGGTGCAAGCAAGTTACTTTTGTTCCGTATTTTAAATTGGCCCCAAACTTAATCTTATCCTCATAACAACCTGTGCCATAGACTACAGGCTGCTGCTCACCCACCAACTGTGATGTCATCATTCAGCTCAACAAATCAGGTCATAGCTCAAAATAAATGGTTGTCAGTGTGGCACAATATGGAAGCTAAAATTCAATGAACAGGTTCTATTTCACACAGGCTGTGTCTTTGACTGGACTCTATGGGAAATGCTCTCAAGCTGAGTAAACACATTCCCCTACTCAGCTTTGCATATACAAAGACAGTCATTCAGGACCTGAATATGTCACATTTCCTATCAAAGGAAGCTTCTCACCTGGCTGCCATCTTTTTCCCTCAGCAAAGGTAAAGTTTGCCCACGTAAGTCAAGGCCTCAGGAATCATGGCCGTGCCCTGGCTTCATTGCCTTTGCGGAAACACATTAATGCTGTTTTGAAAATGTAGAGCAGAGCATGCTCAAGCTGTTAATGAGCAGCTGCAGTGCTGATTGAGAGGTCATGCTCATGGTTTGTCAACGTCAGGGGTACGACAACTTTTGTAACCTTGACTGATCACTGACTTGTGTAGTGAGTGAGGCAGAGCTGACCGTCAACGTCCCCACCGAGGGGGCTGCAGCTGATGAGCTGACACCATCACCAGCTGCTGTCCACTTCCAGACAACAACATTTCGTCGATCTTCAGGATGTCAAGGAAAAATTTTCCCATGTATTCCCCCCTTCATGAAGGCCTCTTCACAGTTGAATGAATTGACTCAAGGTGTGGTGCTGGCCTCAGGTCAGTGTAATGCTTAGCCACTACAGGTTTCCATCATGTTTTGCTGGGACTCACCACCCTCTAGGAGAAGGACCAGGAGGACCTCTAAGGAGCTCCCTTTATGATTGGAGGCTGTTCAGTGACACAGTGCTTCAAACAGTGTTTGCAGGAAGAGAAAATCCAGCTAAGTCTTCACCTTGGATGCCCTCATGTCCTCTCAGCAGGGGGGAGGAAATGCAGCACGTTGCTGCATATTAAGATGCAGAGAGTTACTCTGGCCTTAGGTGGTGATCTTGCTCCTCCAGTGCTTTCAACAGGGGAAACGTGTTGGTGAGGACAGACCACTGCAGGAATGTGGCCATAAACAGACAGGGTGCAGTGATGTCCACTCGTGTGCTGAAGCTGACAAAGAATCCGTGGCTGTTGACATCAGAGCACCTGCTGTATGTGAGAGGCCTTCACCTCCCAGCTGTGGAACAGACGGGCACAAACCTCACGTCAAGGATTGGCCCCTGGTAGAGGATTGGTGGCTGCATCTCAATGTGGTGCAGAAAATTCCAATTTGGGATGGCAAAAGTGGAGCTGTTTGCCATCTGGTGCAAATATCAACTGTCTGCTGTTGTTCCCTCAATGCTGCGGGAAGATCCGCACTTAGGAGTGAATATGTTTGCACAGGCACTATGACCACACAGGCAGCCCTTGTGTTTTCTCTGCCTTGTCTCATCTCTCCTCTATTAGAGATGGCAAGACAGGAGCAGCTGACAGTCATCCTAGTAGCTCTTGACAGCCTATCAGCGACAGAGTGCTCAAAGTTGATGCAATTGTTGGCAGTACAGCCCTGGAAAACTCTTCAGTTTTGTGGGGACCAGTCGTAGAGGGCAGAAACAACACGCACAATGCCCGTACTAGGTCAGACTTTCAAGGCTTGGTTCCTGAGAGGTACAGCCTCACAGTCATTAGACTGTCCAAGCAGTGAGGGCAGGATCAACCATTGCCTATTATAAGGCAAAATGGTTGGGATTCCATCAGTGGTTGGATTCTATCCTTTTTTGTGTCTGATGGAGGAGGGGCTGTCTGATGCTAGCAATAAATTGTATGCAGCAGCCGTTTCTTGTGAGATTCCAGTCTTCAGTCATCCTTTCATGAAGTGATTTTTGCAGAAAGTTAGAACATCTGGTGATCTGTGCCTCAGTCCCACAGTGGAATCTGCTGCTGGTGCTCGAGGC
Organism: Acanthurus leucopareius; assembly: GCA_029814765.1. NCBI lineage: Eukaryota > Metazoa > Chordata > Actinopteri > Acanthuriformes > Acanthuridae > Acanthurus > Acanthurus leucopareius. Next base: position 651,155 of record JAQMCX010000023.1, read on the forward strand.
TCTGCTTGAAAATTCTTATAAGCCTTTGAAACACTCCTCTCTCAAGACTTTGTCACTCAAGACAGCTTTGCTGCTTGCTGTGACTTCATCTAAGGGGTTGAGTGATTGAGTAAAGCAGCCTGTCAGTCCACGGTGGCTGCATGATGGTTTGTGGGGACCACAGCTGGGCCACCCTCTATTTAAACTCCTCCTTTGTCCCAGAGAACAAGAGGGGATCTTTCAGGCTGACGTTGAGAAACGCCATTCTTGAATAAAAACAGTAATAACAATTCAGCCACATTACCACCAATTATTCAACAAAAGCTGTATTATAGCAGTGGTGCATTGTTAAGTATCCAGGCAAATCAAACGTTGCCACCATGTGGAGTCTGTTGTATGGACGGTACAAGTACAAGATTATTGTGCTAAAAATGACTGAATCTATAATATGTATTATCTCAAGTTTTGTGTATTATCTCAAATGTTTCCAACAATCTTCAAAATTAGTAAAATCTGTAATTTTATTCACAGTAACGATGCGTTTATTCTGTCACCTGCCAGTAACCCCCAAGGTAACACCAGAACACCAGTATTAGGGTGTGAAAGTAAGCTAGCAAATGTGACTGAAGGTAACTTGAATAAAACTTCAATAAAACACCTCGTCCTGCCTGACTCAGTCAAATAGATTTGCATCTGCATTAGTGGCTGTTTAGCAACAACTGAAAACAAATCCCATGTTCCCACACTTCTTCACAACAAGCTACATCTTTTCATCTCTCATTGTTTGGATAGAGACCCTGCAGCAGAAATGACATATTGTGTATTTTAGTGCTTTTTGTAACAAGCATTGTACTCTGCTATATTTCAAGTCTCATCTGTTACGGAGTAAAAACAAAATTCATATGAAAAAACCAGACTGACTTTTAATGTACTGACAGTCTTCACTGATAATTTCAATAATGAAACAAAGTCACATATATTTAGAGCCCATTTTACGTTTATCAGAGTATATTCTTACACACAGTACTCCTACTTTGGTAACATTTTTTTTAAGTATCAGTACATTTACTCTCTACCCCTCTGGCACTGTTCATAGAGAATCTGAAGGAGACTGAGTATTTAGAGAATGCAAAGAACAGGAGGGTGTGGAGTGGGTGGAAGCAGGGTCGGGTGGGGGTGATATGGGGGTTACAACTCATTTCATTCCCTAATGGTTTGAAACACAAAGTTCCATTAGATCAGCACAGAGCAGTAAAGACGGGAGGGAGAGCTCACACATCTTAAAAAGTACCTGCAAATACACAGGAAACTGCCTCTACACATAATATGTTCCCCTACTGCCTAATTTCAGGCTAAAGACTTTAATATACCTGAACATCTGCTGGCGCACATCAAAATAAAAGTCCCTTTCCAACACTCGACATCATGTATTTCTTAGACTAATGATCATTATGTGTCCTACAAGTGTTATTTTCTAATTAGAGATATTATAGAATTTCATCCACAGGGAAAAATATAATCTAAAAAGTAAACATAAACAGTGACTCAAATAATTTGCCTGAATAATATTCAGTATTTAATGAAATGTTTGCTTTTTTGTTACACTGTGAATGCATATGGATTATGTGTTTTTGTTCTCACTTTGATGATAATTCCATCTCAAATTAAACCATTGGGGTTTAAACGGAGCCTTTAGAAAAGCAGAACAGTTTAACTATCAATATGCTTGTTTTGCAGGGTGTCTCTACACAAAGGGCTGTTTTGCATTTTAATTTTTCCCTCGTATCATTTTCTCCTCTGTGAGGTTAATGCTCATTGTTGTGGTGTCATGTTTGTGGAGCTGTAAGGTCAGAAGGAAAACACTGGCTGGCGCTCTGTTGCTTTATGACCCATTTGAAAACATCCCACACGGAAGTGCTACTTAGGGCTACAAGGGCCAACAGGAATTATGAAGAGGAGCATTGCTATGACGCATTCATTGGTCTCATCTGATAATCAGTGACGTGGAATAATTCACTGATGCTGTCAGCTCAAAATAGCAAAAGGAAATCTTCTGGCAAAACCACACGCAGGACATTTCATTTGTGCCTGATTATTGCGCCTGAACACACACAAACCCCACTTTTTTCAGCTTCAATCTGTAGCCAACATTTTGAACACTGATGCACAGAAAACAGGCTGTCATACCCTGTAATTTGGAGAAAATACTTAGCCATGTCCCTCCTCTGGACAGACTTACTACTACTACTGTCTCCTGTGACCCGGCTGCAGAGAAAAGTGAGACAGAAAAAACACAGACTCATTTCACTCCAAAAGCACGGCTGCTCCTGGCTTTTTTTTTTCTCAGCAGGTGTCTGGTGTTGCATCCACTGAGGCAACATGTCAGTAAGAGCTTAGGCATTGAGTCTGGCACGTGATATATGGCATATGGTGTGAGTAAGAGTAGGGAGGACGCTCCACTGACAGCTGGAACTGGGCATGAGTTAATATCCCCCCTTCCAGGTAGCAGCTTTGCTGTGCCACTAGTTATGTAAGGCTGGCACCAGTACTGCTGTTCAGATTAACCATACTACAGCAGTCAATGTGACTTTAGTACACAAATGACTGAAGGCTATGTGAATTTGTTTTGCCATGGGTTTTCTTCTTATCAGAAGGTCGGCGGTTTGATCCTAACCTCCTCCAGTCTGCACGTCAAACTGTCCTCTGGCAAGATACTGAACCTCAAATTGCTCCCGATGGCTGTCCAGCAGTGATCCTGATGAGCAGGTTGGCACTTTGTAGAGAAGCCACCTGCTGTTTTTGTTTTTATGTGAGTGGGTGAAAGAGTGACTTATATTGTAGAGCACTCTGGGTACTTGAAAAAGACTGGAAAAGTGCTATATAAGTGCTGTCCATTTACCACTGATAAAGCTACAAGGGTACTAATGCATATCACTGAAAATCCAAACTGGCTTAAAATTAATCCTCTCAGTCAGTCAGCTAAACAAGACGAATTAACAATATGAGATTATTGTGTTCTGTAAGTTATTTGTCATAGCTTAGCGGGACACTTGTCTTGTTATTTTTGGCTGGTGCATGACATGATGAACTAATAATAGAGATGCAAACTATAACAGTAATGGAATCATTACAGATGCAATATTTTTTAATAACTACTGTTTTGACAAACCATAGCTTTAGCACCTCCAACATGCCAAAACTTTAACTTATGACAGTTGATTTTGTTATTTTTTTCATTATTTAAGTCATTTTTAATGACATAGTCATGACAAATGACTATCACTTTTTGGCCTCCATGAACCAGTCAAGTTGCAGCTTTCATCCATTTCTTCCCCTGCTCATAGCGTTTGAAGTGTATAATAAACTGTGTGAGGTTTATTTGTTTGTGGAGTGGGACTCATCCGTATGTTTATATGTTTGATTCCACTAAATGATTTCCAATGAAAAAAAAGGGCGGTCTTCAAATAGACTCTATTTTCACATAGGAGTGCAGAGGACTAATAGAGAGCTTTATCAAATGGTGCAGCGACAATAACTCCAAGTTCAGCATCAGCAGAATCCAATGAGCTTGTGGTGAAATAAAAAATGAAGCAAGCCTTTATTCTGATTTTCTTTTGCAGGATATAATGAAATAAAGAACATCACACACTTTTTGCAGGACTGCAATGCTTTACACAAAAATGCTGCCACAAAGAAGAAAATTATGAATAATTTTATAAACAAATTCTAGAAACATACTTAACATATACGTTCACATGGTAATAGAGAGGATTTGAACAATCAGAAGATTTTTAGGGTTAGTGTGGTCAGTTCAGTAGCTGAGCATGTGTGAAATATAGTCTCTCTCCATCTGTTTCTATGGTGTTGAATAATGAAAAGTTGTTTGCAGACAAGTCTGATGGAACTGTGTAGTTGACCTTTGACTCTTGACCTTTTGCACATAAAATGCTAACACTTCATTATTTTATCCGTTAAAACATTTTGTCAAATGTAATCATATATTAGTATACAAATATTTGAGTTATGGTAAAAGGCATGTTTTGTGAGGTCATAGTGACTCATTCAACATAACATGACATGACTTGACATAACATAACATAACATAACATAACATAACATAACATAACATAACATAACATAACATAACATGGTTTGGACAATCTCATATATGTTTACATTTGCCTTGCTGGTGGTGCTTAAAAAAAAGAGAAGCTATCAATAAAATATTTCATCAGAGGACCATGATAAACTACCTAAACTAGCCAGGCATAGTAAGATACAGTGAGCCAACTTGTAACACGTAGCTGAACATACAGAGATAGATAGAGATTACACTCATAATGGATTACTCTGGAATGCTCGGTTTAAGTCAAGTCCCAACATTAAGTAGTGTGGAAGTAGTGTGCCCTTTATGTAATAAAGCTTAAACTAAGTGATTATGGTCCAGCTCAATGACCTTATACCAGTATGGGGATACATCAGTTAAAACTTTGCAACACAAGTTACCACAGTCATAATCAAACAGTTAATACTAGATTCTTATAATTCAAAACCACAATTCTCCCCATAAATGTGTTTGATAGTTGTCTAACCTTAAGCATTCAGTGATTACAGTCTTTAGCCAATCAGTTTCTTATCAAAACCATACTGCAGGTGTTATGTGAAGCTAGTATTGAAAGCAGTGGTTTTAAAAAAGTTGTTAGCACTAGAGTGATGAAAAAAATTTAACTCTTGAATATAACCAGGATGTTTGCAGAATTTTTTGGTATCAACTCTCTGTGAGGTAAAAGGGTAGGTCAACCCACTTATATTTCTTTGGATCGTAACCAGTTCTAGTTCAATGTGAAAACACTGAAGTTAATGTTTGTCCTGTTTCCACATTGGCTAACATGCATCTTTGTATATTGACAGTTGGATGAACAGTACTGAACATGTTGTTGTTCTTAAGGTGTTAGTTCCCTTTTTGCACCATAATTTAACTTAAATAAACTAAGAAAGTCAATGGACCTTGAATAGCCTTTATAAACTGTTGTTTTTTCTGACAAAGGAACACAAGATTACAACTCTTACCTCTGATATTTATCTGTAGGTCCGGCCGTCCCTGTTGGGGTTGACGTTCAGGTGGAGAGCTTGGACAGCATATCAGAAGTAGACATGGTAAGTGGCTTGAATATGCTAAAGAGCTATTTCAACCCTGCAAAGATGGTCTTCAACAAAGCTAGGCTGTCTGTGCAGTTGAAAGATGCAAACCTCTCCCACTGTTGGGTGTAAACCTGAGTTGGGCAGTGCTTGGTTTTGCCTCACTTTGGATCAAGACGCAAGATAGCAATTGGATGGTCACAACAGTCCATAAAACCATGTGAGAAATAGACAGTGCAGTTACAGAATCTCTTCATTTTTCATAAGCACTGCCTCGTAATGCAGTTTGATCAGCTGCCCTTTTCCTGATGATCAAGACAGAGAGAGGGACTGTTCGTCACAATTGTGGCTGAAAATAGCAGGGCGGACCCAAAAGCCTACAAACAGAGGCTGGCAGATGAAGTGACAATACATTAATGACTAAAAACAGGCTTACAAGAAGATGAGTTGATGCGTTGATGAAGCTTGCAGGCACAAAAACAGGATCAGGGAAGAAGACGTGTTAAAACAAGCCCAAATAGAGAAAGACTGAAACAGGAGTAAATGACAAATGAGTGGGGACAATACATGCCATAAATACTTAAAGAAGTGATGATGAAACTTAAAACAGGTGTGTGAGTACAGAAGGCCTCAGGTGACTGTCAAAAAGAAAGAAGTGAGCTTGTGAGACTAAAATGGGATGCTGTAACAAAGGCTTGACAAGAAAACCTGCCAAATTCAAAGAGGAAATAACCGAAATCAAAAAGCAACACATTACACAGCTTTTTCTCTTGATCACCTTTTTTTTTCACACTCTGTGGCCTTGGAGGCAGAAGTTCAAATAAATGCAAAAACACAGTCTATATTGTGAACAAAACCTTAAGGGCCAGTAAAATCTGCTTCTTTTTTGCCAACAAATGAAAAGGGAGCTTTGCATACAGTCAACGTGGAGGGAAGTTCATTGGCATGTGCTGCTCCAAAGATGTTAATCTGGTTGAAGACCAGTTTCTCTTTAAATGCCAGACAGTGCACAGAGCAAGGTTATTGGAAATTTATAAGTAATCTGTCCTACTTCCAACTTCAACAGGGACTGTGACCTGCAGCACATACTGAAACTAACTAATTAGAATAGATTAGGCTTTGGTAAAAAAAAAAAAAGAAAAAAAAAAGAGATGAGTGCTTGGATTTCTCTGTATTTCTCTGTCACTCTTTCTTAATATTCAGTCAGGTTTTAACCCTCTGAAGAAGAGACCAATACAAAGTAAAATTAATGACATAATGGAAAAAGTACAACTATAATGTCAATATTAATTCTACTGTCCTAGTTGTCACTGCAAATGTAACCAGTGAATCTATGACAGATTCAGTTTGCACACTTGGACTTTGCCGACTCTAATAAATGAACCCACTCGGCTTTATGCAACAAAAAGGGAAGAGGCTCCCTTCAGACAAAGCAGCTAATGAGGCGGGACACTTTTCATTAACGGAATAAGAATGGACACATGAGCTTCCACTGAGACTGAGACTGTGGTAACATGTCTCTCAATCCGGCTTTTTGATTGGACACACTGGATAGGAGTCCAAATATAGTCTCCAATAATCATATGTCCTTTATCAGATATCTGTATGCTGCTGCTGGCACAGAGGGGATTCTGTGCTTTGAAATGAGAGATGAATGTGTCTTTTCAGTGATAGTCATTGAGTTGTCCCTTTTCTTTTTAGTTGGATAATCAGAATCACATTATGAAAGCTCATTGGTAGGTATTGCTCATTTTGTTCAAAGTCAGACTGAATGCACGTTGAGTAATGTAATTAAATCAACCTTCTGTTCAAAAACCATAAATTGGATCCAAAACTGTCATCCTGATGTTGTGTAAGCTCCTGTTTGCAAGGACAACCAAGGATTACATTTAATTTGGATCCCAGAGTTGTGTATTTAATTGTTTTGGAACAGAAGGGAAAAAATTAATGATTCCAGACGACGGCTGCTCTTAATGACATTATGTCATATCACGAAGCTGCAGGTTACTAAGCAGTTGCACTGCAAATTATTTTTTCCTATTTTATTTAGAAGTTGGCAGGTTCGGCAAACACAAAATATTAAACGATATGGTAAATGGACAGCATTTGCCTTCTTCTTTTTCAATTATCCAAAGCTTTTTGCATCACAAATTAGCATTCACCCATTCACACAAACATCCACACACAAAAGGAACTTCCTTAAAGAGTAATTTAAGGTTCAGTTTTTTGACCAAAGACACTTTAACATACAGACTGGAGGAGTCAAGGGATGAAACATGAACCTGCTCCTCCAGCTGAGCCACCATGACCCCTTTAAATGTGTGGTGTTGTGCTACATTTTCTCACTGTCAACATCTTATTAATAAAACAAAACCAAACACACTGTAAGTCTGTCTCTCGACACCTCCTGACTTTCCCACCCTGCCTGTGGTTCAGCACAGCACTGTTTTTCCCTGAAGACACACATCTAAAAATGCCTCACAGAGGCTCAGAACTTTTAATAAATGACCCAGTAATTTCCAAGAACAACTGGTCATTGTTGATTTAACAAACATCTGTCAAACACATGAAGAAGTTCACTTCCTGACAGGGGGGCTTTAGCGTGGTAAAAAGTCAGACCAACTACCGAGGGCTTCAAAATAGGCAAGCACTCAAAATTATACTCCAAAGGAAATTATCATGATTTGCTGTAGACAGACCAGACATAATTTTACTTCTGATTGAGAATAAATATTGTAACTTTTTTTTAATTAAACTATCAGAACTAAAAAGTAAATCTAAGCAGTCATTATGCAATCCTTTCCTCCTAGACACATTCTGCAAGAACATTTTTTAAACTTACATCAGGTAGTTGGTTGTATTATACAATTTTAAGACACTAATTTAAACACAAGAATTATTGGGGGTTTTCTACCTTTGTCTAATGCCTGATGCATAATAAAGACCCAAACAACCATGAAGAAAGTCATGTCCATCATGTTATCTCTCCAAGCAAACTAAAAAAAAAGAAAAAGACTTTCTAAAAGTTTTGCACAGTAATTATACAGTGTGTAAGAAATGAGTCTCGAAATGAGAAATCATCAGAATGAGACTCAGCACATACTGCATCACAGACTGGTTAATTATTGATTTCAGTGGAAATTATGAAATAGTAATAACACTTTTGTCATCACAGATGTGTTTGTTAGGATGTTGATTCAGTCATTTGTCAATGTGAGAGAACTGATGAAAAGAAAGAGAAACACTGAGCCCAGAATGTTCTGCTACAACAGCTTGTGGAGACTATTTTTTACCTACTCTGGCAGAGTTGGTGTGAGGTTGAGCTCAAGAAACATGTTAACACTTTTTGGAAAACAACAAAAGTCGATCTGTCTCAGGTTCTTTAATATTATCTTACTGCTAGCAGACCAAAGTGTTTCAAAAAGTTTAAATTATCCTTCATCCTTGTTCAGATACAAATATATTCAGTATATTACAAAAAAGTGAGATATTTCCTAAATATGTTTTGCCATTGCAATCAAATTTGGTCAACATGTGTAGTTTTAATGTCTGAGTGACCTTAACAAATTTGACCAATAGGTGACAGCATCATGAGTTTGATTACCAAAAAAGGTCACAGTGTAAGTCACTCACCTTGAAATATTTAAGTCCTGGGTTAAGCTTCCAGGGTGACTGAGACTTTTGCTGCTTCTTAAACCATCCCACATCTCATCTTTTGACATGAAAAACTGTCCATTGTGCTCACACCCATCAACTGCTGATTGCGGCTGTGTTGAATTTTAACATAATTAATTTTTATTATCACTTCTGTTGCTTACTTTGTGGGGATTTTTAGATAATAATAAATGCTGAAATTAAGCTCAACAGAAGAATGAGAAAAGAAGAGTCATAAAGATAACAAATTGATTCAGCGACGTCAGTTTCTATTTGAATTTCACTAAAATTATCTAATATCAGCCCCAAGAGCTCACTAGTTATACAAGAACCACTAAATAGCAAAATCCCTAAATGTAGCACGGTTGGACCTGAGTGAGGGCGCATTTGTTGCTAATAAATTTAACTTTTCATTTGTATCACAGAAAGTGTTATTTCTTCTTTTACTTATTACATAGTCTCACATGGAGAGATTCAGCTTTCAGGACCATTAAAAATAATTTGTCAAAGTTAACATGCTGGCAGTTAGATACATTCTAGAATGTCTCTCATTAGTAAACTTTGAACACAGTACAGTTATTAATGATTTCAGAGTTTGAGACATGCCCCTGAACCCATCTTTGCTACATCAAAGGTACTTTTATGTTGGGTGCCAGGAGTAGTGTGTTGCTGGAGCCATTATTCTTAACTGATCTAGTCTTATGTAATGCCATAAGGAGAATGGGGGAGAGGATGATCTCCTGTGGCAGGGGAGGGTAGGGCCCGCATAGCAACAGAAGGAAGGAGGCGAGAAGACAAGGGTAATCTAGGACCAATGGAAGCGGTGGACAGCACTTAGTTAACATATGTTAAGCACTTCTGTTGACCGTATATGTTTAGTCATAAACATCCCATATAATCCAGCAGACATAGGCCGAGGCAGTGTAATCCCAGAGGAATTCAATAAACCAGAGGCAGCAAGCAAGTAGAGTCCCCGTAATGAGACTTAATCCAGAGACCGTTTCTGTCACCCCTCCCCCGCTCCCGCAGGACTTCACCATGACCCTGTATCTGAGGCACTATTGGAAGGACGAGAGGCTGGCCTTCCCGAGCACCACCAACAAGAGCATGACCTTCGATGGGCGCCTGGTGAAGAAAATCTGGGTGCCTGATGTGTTCTTCGTCCACTCAAAGAGGTCTTTCATTCATGACACGACCACTGACAACATCATGCTGCGGGTCTTCCCCGACGGTCACGTCCTGTACAGCCTGAGGTGAGAACAGGAAGCTCCATCCATGCAGATATATCTGCCTTCAAGAGGGTTTGTGCACATTAACCCAATGAGACATGAGCTGGTGATGTTTACACTCTGCTTTTGATTCTCTAGGGTTACAGTTACGGCTGCGTGCAACATGGATTTCAGTCGTTTCCCTTTGGACTCGCAGACATGTACACTAGAGCTGGAGAGCTGTAAGTAATGGGCTTCTAATTATTCAAGTCCCAAAGCATTTAACATTGTGTTGCCTCAATAAGCACCACACTTAGCAAAGACCAAAGATGGATTTCTATTCATTAATTGGACTGCATTTATATTGTCTTTTCTAATCCATTGACCACTCAAAGTGCCTTATGCAGCATATCAACATTCAACCATTTACATACACAGTGAAACAGTAATGGCAGGGACATCTATACTAAGTGTCAACCCGAAATACCAGGTAACACCTCTGAATAAACACCTTATGAGTTAAAATGTTTGGAATAAATTAATAAAAACACTATTATTGTTGAAAGAAATAGTGGGAGCAACAGAGTAGTGTAGTGTGTATATAACATATGCAAACAGTAGATACCAATACACATACAGTATTCAAACACTTATTTACAGTGATGTTTTTTTTTTCTGGCCTTTATTAGCAACGGTCTATTGTTTGTTTTAGCTATTATTTGAGATTCAGCTGTTGGTTGAAAATGGGCTTTTATTTGACAATTTGCAGCATTTTTTAAAATATATTTTCAGTCTTAAAGGCATACTATGCAGGATTACTGAGTTGCTGTTTGCAAGCATACTTTTCAAAGTTGGCCTCTTTTCCCCGACTAAGTAAAAAAAAAAAAAAAGAGAGGGAATCCACAGAGTGTGGAGAAAAGAGGCACCGTTAGTGTAAACAAAGCAATGAAACAGACCTAAAAAATCTTTATTTTCTGATTGTTTTACAGCTTTCACATCCTTAAACACAAATAAACACATCCACACCTTCACACGACCATGTGAGAAGATGCTGCATTACTGTGTGAAAGTGCAAGCTTAATCCTCTCCGCTGCTTCCTCTCTTTTCTATGCCTGTGTGTGTGTGGCTCAGCTCCGCCCTCGAGCTGAGCCACACACACACGGTTAAATGGACGCAAACATCTGCAGCTGTTAGCATGCATTCATATCACTGACAGAGACCATATGAAAGAGATGGAGACAGCAGTTCAACCTGGTCGTAGCGTATTTTAAGAGTCCTGCAGCCTGACTGACACACACCAACTACCCAAAGGTTGACGCCCAAAAACATCATAAACACAGCAGAAAAGCTAGAAAATGCAGGCAGAGGGCATTTTCTAGCTTTTCTCTGTCATTACTAATGCTGCCAGATGTTTCATGTATGACATAAGTGAAAAATGAGAGTTATTATTATGTGTGTTATTTTGTGTCTACGTTTTTTTTAGTAACCAGAGATCAAGCTACTGCTGCTGATTTTGAAACTAGTACAACACTTAACTGACTTTCATGCTTTTTGTCTTTTAGATGCTTACACAGACGAAGATCTGATGCTGTATTGGAAAAGCGGTGATGAGTCTCTGAGCACTGATGACAGAATCTCTCTGTCTCAGTTCCTCATCCAGAAGTTTCACACTACCTCCAGACTGGCTTTCTACAGCAGCACAGGTACACTGGCAAAAAAATAAAATAAAATAAAATTAAATTAAAACGCTGACTGGAGTTTTCTGGAGATATTTTCTTTGAGGGGGGTAGGGGTAGAGGGGATATGGTGTCCTGGTTTCTCACCACAAGCCACAGGCCACACTGACAGCAGTAATCAGGATAGAAGTTAGTGCTACTGAAGGTAGAAAATAGAAATGACTGTTTGTGGTGAATATAGTAGTTTGTCTTTGCCCACTAAGGTTTACTTAACCAATGAGATTAGTATTGTATCTACAGAAAAGATGTTCCTTTGAGAAGTTTTTTAATTATGCAGAAACTTGAACACTGATATGACAATCACACCATTTCAGTAGATGATTATATTTTTCTTATTGGCACTGTGTCATTTTGTACTTTGTTGTGCTCTGCTGTTTTAATTTTGTATCAAAACTAATTATCTCTCTTCTGCTCAGCTGTGGATTTGTTCCTCCATTAGTTTGTTTGATTGGTTTTATATGCTCAAGACTTCCATCATCCGTGTGTAGATTAGTTGTTAATTTAACCTGGTTCTGTTCTCATCATGGAGTTTTAGCACAGCCACTGACAGTTAAAACAAATTTCAAACACAGTGCTGTAATTCTCTTTTTCTCCGTCTCCAGGCTGGTACAACCGTCTGTACATCAACTTCACTCTGCGGCGTCACATCTTCTTCTTCCTGCTGCAGACCTACTTCCCTGCCACTCTGATGGTCATGCTGTCCTGGGTATCCTTCTGGATCGACCGCAGGGCCGTGCCTGCCAGAGTGCCGCTGGGTGAGAGTGCTTAGCCACGGTTATCATAAGTGGTACAGTGGCTAGTTATGTGATGCTTATTCAGTTCTTTTAAGAAGTCTCTCCTCATCCAACTTAAGAGTCTAAGGGGAGAGGATGTTGTATTCTGTACATATTTTTAAGTTTACGGAGGCACATTTCTGTTTCATAATATTGTAAATAAATTAAATAGACCTGTGATTATTAATGGCAGTGTATGTTTATTGTATGGAATCCCACAGCTGACTAAATTGAAAGCAACTGATCAAATAAAATCAAATTATTTCAATTCATTTTTCTGTTTGTATGAACATAATGCATGACATTTTTTTAAACAATTTTTTTGATATTGTTGTAACAGTGTATGGTAATCCAGTCTATCCAGTCTATGGTGAAGTGTAGCCTACTTTTTTAGTTTTGTCAGATATCATGCAGATACAAATTGCAGTTTTATTGTATTTTTAGTTCTACATTTTTAATTTTAATACTAAGTTTAAAATGCCACATTACTGGAGTTGATGATACCTCTTTCCTCACCTTTTTTGACTTTAATATTGGCAGCAAGTGACAGCAGAGGCATCTTGAACAGAAGGAACAGTCCTTGAACATCGTACACGAGAATAGTTTTATCTGCCCTGAACTTGTTCTTTCTTTGTTGTGCCGTCCTGCTTTAGGTATCACTACGGTGCTAACCATGTCCACTATCATCACTGGAGTCAATGCCTCCATGCCCAGAGTGTCATACATCAAAGCTGTGGACATTTACCTGTGGGTCAGTTTTGTCTTTGTGTTCCTGTCAGTCATAGAGTATGCTGCAGTCAACTACCTATCTACTCTACAAGAGCGCAAAGAGAGGAAACTCAGAGAGAGGGTGAGTACCAGTCACTCATCCATTTATATCTTTCCATGGATGCCACTTGTACATTTAGTAAAACACTAGAGGGAACTGGGGCAAAAGTAACGATGGAAGGGTAACAACACGGACCCTTTTTCTTGCAACGTGGAAGTAGGGGACATGCTTAGAAACCCATATTATGAAAACCTGTTATCTACAGTTTTGCCGCAGTTACAGCAGAAAAGCATTCCTTTAGTAAAAGTCAGTAAAAGTAGAAAAAAGGAAGCGTTTTTTGTTTTTAAAGTAATGTTTATTTGTTAAAGATTGTAACTGTGTATCACGTTAAAACTATTGGCTAAGTTTAAGTGAAGATAAAGTCAATCATGGTGTCCTATCTTTGGTGCTAGTGCTTAAATTGATAGAGACAGGACATGGACCAGAGTACCTTGGGGTTACTATAACTGGTAACTTTGTGTCTTTGCAGCTACCGTGTACTTGTGGTATGGCCCATCCTGGCATGATGTCAGCCAGTTACAGTGAAGTTGATGTCAACACAACAGGGAACTATGGCATGCCAGAGGAGAATGGAGTGAAACAGGAAAGGATGCTGGTGCAGCTGGCGATGGAGAGCGATCAGGTCACTGGCCATGTTGGCTCCAGTGCCTACAGCAGTGTCATGATTGACACACATGCCATAGATAAGTACTCCAGGGTTATCTTCCCCGGAGCTTACATTCTCTTCAACATCATCTACTGGTCTATCTACTCATAACACAGATGGGACTCAGACTTGTGGGGAAGCAAAATCTAGTTGAGTGGAGATTTGTGCACTAAACTTGGAGATTCAAGTTTGTCGCTCAAAATATGACAGACAGAGAATGGAGCAGTTGAATCCAAAGAAAGACTGATGTCCAGCTGTGATCCTCAGACAGAGTTCCTGACAAAACTCAAGACACTCCTCTTCCCTCGACGCTTGGTCCTGCAAAATGTTGACTGGATGGATCCCAGAGGACTTGGGTACCATCTGATGGGATCAGTTAAAGCTGAAAATTTAATCAGCCAGTCAAACAATTACCCAACATGGCTTCATCACAAGAATGATAGAGCACCACAGTGTGTTCTGTGTTGATGTGTGCCATGAACCAACAATGCCTGGACTCTTTCAATTAAACAAGTGGTTATCTGCCAGTTGGTTTGAGTTTTACCAACTGTTTAAAAACTTGATAAAAACTTTTTGATTTAGGGCTTGAGACAAAAAGTGAGCAGCACATCAGGAAATACCAGAGTAAATTTTCTTTTTGCCTCAGGATCATTTGACTCTGTTTGGTGTGGATAAGACAGTGTTCTGTTAAAGGACAGGTCAAGCTTTTACACCTTACCTGATTGAATCGCACAGGCACACAAGTGCAAAAAAGAGCTAAACCAATTAAAATGTTGTATGATAAATAAAACTCATTAAACATTCTCTCCAAGAAATCATGTTGTTGTCTTAGAGGTGGAGAGCAAACAACAAAGGATGAGTGTTTTTCCCAAGAGTTTATTAGTGTAATAATGACATTAGTAAAGGATATAAAACATGGTTGGGTGAAAAATTTTCTATGATGAAATCAAGACAATACTATGTCAGTCTTAATTTTACTGTATTTCACATTGTTAATGCCTACCTCATATTTCAAAGTACATAAATACACTTAGAAAACAAATAAAAAACACTAGAGTAACTGGTAGTAATACTCTAAAATAATGGATCAATTTAGACAGATTGACTGATCTTCAAGATTTCACCACATGAAACACAATTTTTAATATCTTTTTGTAAACACATTTACAATTTGGGAATGTTAAACTTGATCAGTTATTTGCATTTTTAATACTGTTTTTTTGTTTTACTGGATTCACTGCAAATATTATGTTTGTCCTTTTTGACACAATCATCAGGTTGGCAGCTGAGACTTCTTTTCTCAGTAGGGATGCAAAGAGCACTGGTACTTTTGTGTTAAGTCTAAGTTGTTTATTTATAATTTGGTAGGTATTGGAATGAAAGTCATTGTTCTGTTTATGTTTTTTACCATTGTATTAAATTGGGTATCTCAACATTAAAATACTGGTATCTTAACATCTCTAATGCTCAGCATGAAGTCTAAATAAATAGTCTAAATGTTGTAAATAAATTGACTTTAAATTTACACACTAGTGTCCCTCCCATTTTTGTCACAATCTACTTGCTGGGTTGTTAGTCTTTGGACATCACAGTAATTGACATACATGTCTTCAGGTGATTGTACACAACGCCAGCAGGAAAGTGGAAATTAGTTTGATAGGATCAAACATGTTTCTGTTTCACATACTTAAGTTTTAAAATATATAAGTTATATAAAACCCCTATGCCTTGTGGACATAACAATCATTTGATTCTTTATTGTGGACAAGCCTGAGAAAAAACAACAACAGAATCAAGAATGATGAATGTTTCGTTTGATTTGCTCGGTTAGAATATGAAGGATTTAAAAAAAAAAAATCTTTTTATTCTATAAAAAGAATCCTAAATAAAAAAACAAAACAAAAAAAACATGCATTCTGAAATAACATATTCAATTCTAAGGTAGAACATTCTATTTCGGAGCCATTTATTGTAGAAAATTAGATTTTATGTTAGGACCTTGAATCTCTATTACGAGGCACCATTCTTTCATACATTCCATATAATTGAAATTAGAAAATTTCATGTATTGTAGAACATCATTTTCTTGCAGTGGGACCTTAAATTAGAATTTATCTTCATAATCTTTAAGCCTGCATTTTAGAATTCAACTTTCTATTCTAAAGTAGAACATTTCACAGACAATCTGTTCTACAACTTCAGATACCACAGAACCTTGAAATCTCTACCGCAAGGCACCATTCATTCTAGAACACATAATTCTAATTTACATGATAACATTCTACATAGAATATTCTATAATGAAAAAGTACCTAAATTTTGTATTTGTATTCCGTAAGGGAATCCACTGTTTAAAATTATGGATTCTAGAAGACAACTGTCTATTGTAAATCAGAACCTTCCATCTTAGAACATTATATGCTAGAATTTAAACATTTTTGCAATAATCAACACACCAGCTTATACAATTATGTATTACTTTTAACTACAAAAAACCCACACTTATTTTAAGAAATGGCCACAGGGATGCAGAACAGCTGACATGTTGGTGACATAGATGAGTGAAGGTCACTTTCATGATGTGACTTCTATTTTATGTGACTCTACTGTAACATCTGTAACTGAGAGTATTTTGATAGATTTTAAAACAAAGGTTTTGCAGAGGAGTTATATGGACTTTGTAATAATCATGAAAGACATATTTTAACTGCCAAGAATCTGGGCATGTGGTCACAGCGTGCAAAGGGAAGAAAGATTTGTTTGATGTGGCTTTGGAGCATGAATATGAAGTTTAGGAAGGGAGTCAGGTCAAGTCATTTCAGTTTCATTTGAATAGCTCCAAATCACAACATTAGTTCAATAGATGTTACAGAGCAAAGCGGGTCAAGGAAATGCTCCATAATTTACTGGTAACTAACAACTGCAAATAGTTGTTCCATGAGTGAATAATGAACTAAAAAACTTCCTTTTAACAGACAGAAGCCACGGAACATAACCAGACTCAGAGATGGGTGGCCATGTGATGTGACAAGTTAGGTTGAAAAAGGTAGAGCAAGAGAGAGAGAGAGAGAATTTAGGAATAGTGATGGGACATTATAAAGTTTAAAATATATTATTTATAACTGGAAGGAAGAGATTCTTTGAATCAAATATTGTGTCTAGAAGATGTAGAAAGTAAAGCTCAGTGATCATAGAAATGGTAGCTTCAATTTCCTTTGAAGTAGTAAAGGCATTTAAAATGTTATGGAAGGAAAAAAATTCTTAAAAATTAGATTGTAAGAATTTATTTTTTGTAAATAATATTGATTAACCTGGATTACATAAATAATAACAGAATAACTTGCATTAGTAACATCTGCTTTTTTAAAGCTTCTTGCCTATTAATACTTTTTCCTTTTTTTCTTTTAAACCTGTTCCTTGTAGCACTTAAAGATTTGTTTCAAATGTAAAGTGTTTTACAAAAAAGCTTAATTATTATAATTATTGAGAAATAGTGTAACTTACAATGCTTGCCATGTTATTTGGTGTAGTTCTCTAAGAGCCCAATAGATGGCGGTATGATAGCACAAAAAGGAATCTCTTGAAGTAAAATCTATAGGGCCCTGCTCATGGAGTGGACTGGCTTAAGACTTAGGGGTATGAAAGACTTGGGAGGTTTACAAACCATTGATTTGAATGCAAACTGTTTACGTGGCATCAAGGAATGTGAGTGTCTACTTTGATAAATAAGTATAAGCAAAGGGAAACCGACAGGGTAGAACTGGAAACTCAGAGAAAGCGAAAACACTTAGGACCTTTGAGGAATACAGCCACAGCTCTGACAGCTGTTCATAGACTGTATAAAATCATGGTTGTTGGTATATAAAAAATGCTGTTGCAATCTGCTCACTCATATACTCCCCAATGTTTTACAAATCATGTTCCATCAGTATGATAATCACGTCATGAGTGGGATAAATGTGTAATTTTAGAACTCCTTGAAGAATATAAACCCAGAAGGGTTCCTCCAGTCAGAGCCAAACAGGCTGAAGCTGCTTTAGGCTGTGATAATGCACACACATCGAAAACTCTTACTGATGGTCCCAAATATGCTTCAACCATCAAGCTACTTTGAAATCTAAATAAGATTATCTGATGTTCTTATGTGCCTTTGTATTTCATTTAATTTTATACAATTTTTTCTTGATGGTCTTAATTCTTTTTTTATTGCTTATTTTGCAGTGTAATTCTATCAATATCAATAAAACATTGAATAACTTTATGGAATATAACATAATATTCTTTTAATGAAGCTGCTTTGCCTAGAAAAACACTCAACTCTGGATGTTGCATTTGGCACCAGGAACAAGTCTTCCTGAGTCTGCGGTCCGTTTGTCAGGAGGATCAAAGTTGTTCAGCAGACGGCTGTGTGTGTTCTCTTGTCAGTGTCCTGTCCTCCTTCAGTTTGGCCTCAGCAAACTCCTGCTTCACCCTTTGCAGCAGCTCCGGATGCAGCAGCACATCCAGGGCAGTCATGGCCAGAGCTTTTGCTGTCCTCAGGGTGAAGAACTGAGCTTTGTCATCACCTTAATCAACGTCAAAAACTCAGTGTCAGACAGACACACAAACAAACACATAATTGGCACTGGCAAAACAAATTGCAAAATGAAATGTAAGTTATGTACTTTGTGTTTGTGTGTGTGAGTGCATGTGAGTCAGAGGGGGTTTCATACCAGCAACAGCAGTGTATTCCTCTGTGTGGGTCAAAGCATTAGCACCAATGTAAAAGTATGGATGAATGCCAGGAACTACAAACGTCACGTTGCCAAAGTCTGTGGAACCTGTACATGACAGAAGAGAGAGGTTTGGGGGGGAATACCAAATTTAGTGAATGATCCATCTGTTTTGTATTTAAAGTACCTGATACCCTATTCAGATTCTCTGACAAAGTTCAAAAGTAGAAATAATTAACAACCAACATTTAAAGATTAAACAGATCCTGAATCCACCAGGAAAAACAGTTCAGCTGGTGCAGCTGCAATCTACTTATTTAAGTAATTTTACATTTACATAATTTTAATTTTACATTTAACTAAAGGACCTGTAATAGCTGTCCTAAGACACGATCAGTTAACATTCTTATTAAGTAATAACTAAGTGCTTAGTTTGCTTTTGTTTTACACACTCCTGCACATAACAAGGACGTCCTCACTTCTCACTGTTTTTGAAGTGACAGTATTTCTACCACAGAGCCGTTCTTTGGTTCCAACTGAGAATGTGCACATACCAGATTCATTTTTAAGAATTTCTTCATCTACGAAGTCCATCCCTAGAGCCTTGCCGTTCCTTTCATACAGCTCCTCCAGGGTAGCACTGCGCAGCATGTTGTCATATGCATTTCTTGCATACTCTATTTCAACCTGAAAGAAAGATACTTTTGTGATGACTTCATGAAGCCATGTGACCTTTGGTAGGACTGGCCTATATAACCTTTAAATAAATCTTGTTTAAAATTTTGTTTTAAAAACCACTGGAATCACTTTTACCATTAAAGCTGTACCTGTGCTTTTACATTTTTAACATCTTATTGCACATTTTCAACATTGAATTCACTTTTCAAAAACTCTTCACACAGTGAACACAAGACAAGTCAATGTGAAATAATCTGATACATGAATTGCCTTCAATAACCTCTTTTCAAAAACGTCACCAACAGTTTTCTCATTTTAGCTCAAGTACAACCAAATCCCTGTCAATTTTCAGTCCATTTTGTTTAATTTTCTACACTGTCACCTAGTTTCATTATTTGATTACCCCAATGGAATACTTGTGCAAGGTAAAGTCAGGCGGCAGATGAGGCAGAATCCAGAACATTCTGCTACGTGACCTTTCCAGTCACAGAAAGATTTACATCCTGTGTACAGCCTATCCAAGGATAACTAATGACAGTTTGAATTGTTTTTAGGATGTCTCCTTTTGACTGGACAAAGCGTCAGAAATTACTCTTCAAGTTACTCAGTTGGGAGTTTATGAGGTAACTGTTACAACAAGTTAAATCTAATTTACTAGACTATAAAACTTGTTAATGAATCCCAGATACTGAGTACATCATATTTATTCTACTAAGAGGTGCTATTAATAATAATAATAATAATAATAATAATAATAATAATAATGATCAAAAAAGTCTATCCCATGTGTACAGGATTAGAAGATTTCTAACTTTGTCAAATGACAGAGACAGTAGCACAAAAAAAAGGTATTGAACAATGGAGAATTTAATTACTATTGGTCACTAATATTGGCCAAAAATGTTTATTTACTGTTTTTAAACATACTTTTTTTTTCCTTTTACCTCACAGCCAGTTGCAGAAGCAGCTGATCTAAAACACATCTCAGCTTTTGTCGTCAGGTCTGAAAGCTCAGCACGTGAGGGGGTTCTCAGATAGTACTCCAGCTCAGTGTAGGCAGGGATGATGTTTGGTTTTTCTCCACCATGCGTTATCACACCTGCACAACAAAATGCGATTTCATCATTACTTAAAAAACATCTCATAACGGCACATCCAGAGGTTCATCAGACATTTACCATGAACTCTCCAGTCTGGCTTCATCTGCTGCCTGAGCACAGACAGGTTGTTGTAGCACAGCACAGCTGCATCCAGCGCATTAATTCCCTCCCAGGGGTAGGCAGAGGCATGAGATGTCTTACCATGGTACTTTATAATTACCCTGAAATACAAGAGACAAACCACAATTCAGTCTCCGTGCTTCTAGAGTGAAGCTAAAGGTCATCTGTGGAGTTTTAAGACCTGTAGTTTAGATTTACATGCAGAAAGCGCATCCCTGTTAATGGTACAGCACTACAACACTGTAGTGTTATAACTCAAGGGGTGGTGACACACTAACATATGCAGGAATGCATCATTAAAAACAAGGAAGATATACACAGTCAAATAGTAAAAATGAATGTTCATAATGCTGGATTTAAAATGCTCCAAAATCATCCATAAAACTGTTCTATGATGAACACATGAGGTATGTTGGTGAGAAACACTAAACGTAAACATAACTTTGTTTACATTTAAACTCCATAGGGCCCCTTTGAGTGACAGGAGTCAAGAGGTGGCAACTTTTACATGAGATCCAGTGATCATTTTTAAATTTTGAAAAAATTTTGTTGCATTTGAGGATCTGCTGGGCTATCTTACTAATGGTATATGTCGTATAACCAAGCAAAATAAACATAGCACAATGTACACAGTACCCGATCTCCAAAGCTATACATAACAAAGGGAAAATTCAAGCAGGACATTTGTACAGTAAGAAACTTACTCACGCACAGCAATACAGGGCAGGTATATGGCATCCTCCTTTGACGGGTGGGCCATGAACACCACATCTAGGCCTTCAAATGCTCCCTCCCTTATCATGTCAATTTTACCTCCACCAGCCTCCTCAGCTGGCGTTCCCAGCACTGTAATCTGTCAAGAAAAGTTTGGTATTTTGTTAAGTCACAGTTTGACTTTGCAGACCATTATACTAAAAGCATTAAGTCCCCAAAACAACTACAGTCACTTGGGTTGAGATGTGACCTAAAATTGGATTACTGCTCAATTTATTTCAATTTTACATATTTTTTCCAGGTACATTTGATCCCCTTAAATTAAGGAACTATGTATAACCTACCCAGCATCATGCTAAACTGGTTACTGACCCATCAGTACACTAAAGGGGAACTGTCATGCTTAGGCAAGAAAAGTCCATACCTTGTTAAAGAGTCTTACCAACATGAGGCAGCACAAACACTGGATAGTTATAAACATGGAAATAGTTTCTAGACTGTTTAAACAATGTGAGCTGCCTGAAGTGAATCATTTTCAAAGAGATCTTGCATTACAGTCATAACTGCACTTTCATTACCTTGGTTAGCACGGTGATCTTTGATCCTTCCCATCCAAACAAAACAAGCAACACATTTTTTAATTGAAAGCCAGAGACAAAGTTTTCTGGTTGAGTGAACACTTGACAACATGCTGTGTAGTTCTCCTACCTGCACCTGCACTGGGAGCTTCTCATTGTTTTCAAGGACACCTCTGAGCCCCAGAGCCGCAGCAACCCCAACCTCGGCTATCAGGTTGTGTCCACAGGCATGTCCGATACCAGGCAGAGCGTCATACTCACACAGGAAACCCACGTTGATTTGTTTACCGCTCCCACCTCCCCAGGTTGCTCTAAATGCAGTGTCAAGTTTGTAGTGACTGTCAACCTTCCAGCCTTCCTCCTGACTGAAAAACGCCACCAGTGTGTCATGAGACTTGGTTTCCTCATAGGCCAGTTCCGGACAGCTCCATATGTCATTACTCAGTGTGTGGAGCTTCGCTTTGGCTTCGTCTATACAGCTGCAAGCTTTTTGTTTTAGCTCCCCTAGCAAGTCTACCTTGGCAGACATGTTGCCCGGTTAACAGTTAACAGTTACGTTGCTCTTACGAAGGCCTGCTTTAAACCCAGTAAACCGACTGGGCGGAGTTAGCACTCGATTTAAACCGGGCCTTCGCGACGGGAGGTCTTTCGACCTGCCTAATCTGAGCTAGCGGTAAAAACAGGTGTTGCGTTGCCGCCGCTAGCGTCTATTTGTACGCTCGATTACGGCAGTACACTCAGCACTCGCCCGTCTCCGTCCTTCACGTGATTGGGAGGGTACCACGAGTTTCAAAACGAGCGGACCCAATGTCGCCACTCAAACTCAAAGCCGTCCTCCTGCTCACTGTCAGGTTACAGGAAACACCATCCACAGCACAGAGGCTAAATTTGTAACAGCCTCACTTCCAATAGCCTAGCCTGTGCACACAGCACTGCATAATGTTTAAACCATATTCATTTACAAAAAATGCCCTTGCTACTGTTGTTGCCAAATATAACCCAGACAAAAAGAACTGAAGGAAACAGAAACGTATGTAGAATCAAGAATTTTATTAACAAATTAAGTCAAAAGCATAATATTTTTTTAAAAAAACAAAAACAACTTTCATTCATAATCTCTTATACTTGTTAAATTTGGTTGAGATCATGTGACTACAAAAGCCATAGTACATGATTCACATCAGTTTCATTTTATGGACTGTGTTTCCCAGTGTTCCCTGTGCTTTCCTCCTCCCCTCCTCTGCCCATGCTGATCTCTCTGTGTTTGTGTGCTCTGATAGTGACAGTTCTTTCTTGGCTTCTGATTGATTGCACTCACCTGGCTGATCATCCACACTTCCATGAAGCTCATCAACCTGCACTGTATCTACTCTGGCTTTTCACCCGCTCATCGCAAGATTGTTATTCAACTCTCTTTTGTAGTTAGAGGCCAAAATATTCTTCAAAATATCTTGTTTGTCTTTTCTTGTTGTTGCAGTTCCTTGACTTGATGTTTCTGTGTGCCCTTGCACTGCCTGTCATCACATCTGTTTCTATAACCTGCCTGTCCTCCAACTAACATTCTATGCCATTCTGCTCAGCCTTTTATGTCCTTTTATGCCCCCTCCTGCTATCCTCTTCTTCATCATCCCTACATTCTCTAGATATTCCTTCTAATTTCTTATCCATATTCCTTTTTTTCCTGTCCTAAAATAAAACAACCAGTTCCAGACCTTTTGCAGTGTTTCTCACTGCTTAAATTTAGTCCATCTTGTGCCCATTAGCATTAAGATAGCAACACCTCAATCTAGGATCAGATAGTTAAACGCAGCTGCAATCAATTACTCACTGCTGCAGTAAGGCAAAGGAGAGTGGAACAATGAAACAAGATGAACAGATTCAGGATACTCTTTAACTTTATCAACTAACTTCAAAAATTTCTTTCATCTAAACCATCCAGCTGGTTCTTAGATCCCATCCCAATTAGGCTGTTTCATGAAGCTTTGTCTTTAGTTCACCTCTCTTCTGAACAGGACCTTCTAATTGGTGCTAAGAGGACAGAACCATGCTGATTTGCCCCTCAGGTTTGTTTTCTGAATTTTCAGTGACAAACAAATATCAAAAAGTAGCAATTTGAGTGTCAATACTGTAAAAAGTGTAGCAATAAATGAAAAAAATCATCATTAAAGAACCCCCCCCACACACACACACACACAACATACAAGGTGGCTAGCTAATACAGATT
This sequence comes from Acanthurus leucopareius, assembly GCA_029814765.1. NCBI lineage: Eukaryota > Metazoa > Chordata > Actinopteri > Acanthuriformes > Acanthuridae > Acanthurus > Acanthurus leucopareius. The sequence goes on from JAQMCX010000023.1 coordinate 675,245, forward strand.
AAAATCAAACAAGAAATTCAAGTAATAGAAGTAAGTAAATAAATAACATTCCAAAAATACCATAGAATTCAAACAAAAAGACTAAACATGTAGTTTGAGACCTTAAATCAAAGTGGTTACTCTGGAAATGTAGTGAATATAATGATAATGCAACCCCTCAGCGTGTCCAAAAATGGTCCCCAAGTCTTATTAAATTGAGCAAGCAAACTGTTCATTGTTCACCAAATTTTTTCCATCTTAACAAAGTGAAGAATGTAAGGATGAAGAATTGGTGTGCTTGAGGAATGTCTTGGTATTATAACACTCAAGATAAACGCAGGTACTCCTGAAAAAAAAGGTCATTTTTTTGGATTAAAAAAGGGGAGAACCAAAGGCAATCTTGCATGGAGCAGGAAAATAAGCTTAAGTATTAGTTAAAAAGCCTCTATTTAAATTACAGCTACTTACAGGGTAATTAAAAACCAATTGGTTTTGACCTGAGAGGTCCTCATCAGGGTGAAAAGAGCTATGAAGAATGTCCTTGATCCGTGAGGAGCGAGATGGAGGTATGAGACTCCCACCTCAGAAATATCAAGCATCTTGTCAATAAAGTAACACATGCTATAAAGTCTGCTTTGTATTTAGGTAGCTGCAGAGTAGGAGGCAAAACCCCAAACAAAGCTGTAAGCACTGACGGTTTTAACTTGAGTCAAAGCACAAACTGAGATGGAATTACATATCTGCACCAAATAACTAAAGACCATGACTAAAACATATGATCATGGGTGGCTGGAGCTCGACGGCATCGTACACAAGCGAGATAAAGATCACATAAATTTTAGAGAGCAAGACTCTCCTGAAATGTGTATGATGCAGGATTTTGCATTGGGTCAGACCATGTCCAGCACAAAAAGATAAGGAGTAAACCTGACACAGAATAGGGATCCCCTCCCTGAGATCCTCCTCCCTCTAAGTTTTAATTTTTTGTAAAGAGGCTGGCCGCAGTGAATGGATAAGATAATATAAACCCGAGATAGTTTCCTTTATGGATGGAAATGGGGTTAAGAAGGGATCAGCTGGTGAGGCTTCCAGAAGATCTGGCAAATGTGGGTTAAAATTACAAACAAAGGATGAAAATGAAAGGAGGCACATGTATTGTAAATATACAGATCACTGAATGTCTCAGTGCCTGAGTTGGACCACACAGAAAATGCCCTACCAATCGTAGAAGGGTATAAAATGGGATTAGCAGATATTTGAGATAAGGAAGAAAAAAATTGTAGAACAAACTGATGTTGAAATTGCTTCCAAATTTTCAAAGTAAACTTAAGTAAGATATTTTTAAACAAAAGGGAGAGAAAAGTTGAGAGGAGTGTGGATGAGGGCAGTCAACATAGCAGGTTTAGCAAAAAATGTCCTCATACTTAGCCATGGAAGAGGAACAGGTAACCTCTCTGGATGGAAAGTTGGTTTACTCATTAGAGTGTCAGGCCAATCATAAAACCTGATGTTAAGAAGGGCCAGACCTCCAATGATCTCTGCAACAGTTCCTAACATAATGGAAGGGTTTTCTTATTCCAAATAAATTCAGTAATTACTTTATCTAGTTTATGAACAAAAGACTGAGGAGAAAAACAGGCATGCACTAAAAGTTCTATGAGCGCCAGGCTGGTTTAATCACTTTTAAAACCACAAGGTCCTATACTACATTCACTTATATTCACCATGAGTACGCCTCTTTTGAACAATATTCTTTTAGAAAAAACTTATAAATTTTCACTGTTATGCACATGATGCACAATAAGATGAAACCAATCATCTAAACACCAATCATATAGGCAAGTGAATACCTGGATGATAAAAATAAAGAAAATACATTGTTCTAGAAGAAAATGTTCTGTAATTAAATGTTTCAGTTCAAAATGGAATACAATTTAGAAAACAGATGTTTTCTAATGAAAGGTTCTATTCTAGAACATAGAGATTGAATACAAACCTTAGGTTACATTCCCCCCAAAAATTGTTTCTACATAGAATATTCAGAACTGAAATGTTGTACTCCAGAATGAAAGTTTGTATGACACAGTGCATGTGCCAAAATATACAGTTCTAATGTAGAGTGTTGTGGTTGTGTGGTTGTGTGTTGTGTTTGGCTTTTCATGTATTAATCCCTGTTTCCTTCTTCCCCTTCTCAGCCAGAGCTGTTGAGAGGGGTGGGGCTGATCCACTTGAGAGCAAGACTCACCTGCACGCAATCCCCAATCAACGGGCTTCTTAAGCCAGCTCTAGGGCCCTATCGTACGCTTTCCGCCGTGCGCCAGTGGCGCATTGGGCGGGGAAAGTTTCACATTAATTCATGGGAG
>JAQMCX010000023.1:677686-701191 GCA_029814765.1 Acanthurus leucopareius
ATGTTACGGCAAATTTATCTCCCGCCTCTCCTGCTCTGTGACCAATGAGCTGACAGCACCCTGACAAATAGGGTTGCTAACCCTATCGGAATAAGGAATAAGAAAAAGGAATCGTCCCGTATTTGTAAAGGCAAAAATATATCACCATGCCGGTTGGGGTCGGCCGGCCCTGCCAGCGAGGTGTCCCTTATTTATTTTACAAGGAGTTGGCAACCCTAATCCACAGGGACTTGAGAGCATATCCAAATTATGACACAAGAACTCCAGAGAAGATCAAACTTTTAAAGGACAACCAGACATTATGGGAAAATTTGCTTAAGTTATGTCTGAGAGTGAAACAAGAGGATAACAATCAATCTCATTTCAGTGTTTAGCATGGAGGTTGAGTCAGGATGTTTTTAGCCTAGCTTAGCATAGAGACTGGAAACTGGGAAAACATCAATGCTGTATTTAAACTTTCTTGCTTGGTTAATCTGTGTTGAAACAGTAATGGAAAACATTTGTCCTCTTGGAGAGAATTGCAGGCTCAAAACTGTGAATTTAGCAACTTCCTCGCTGTTTTTAGCTGACCATCAAAAACCCCTTGGTGTTTTGTTTGGTTTTTGTATTTTTTTAAAACAGTTACACTTTCTTTGACTTTTAACCTCTTTCGACTTTTCAAGCAGGCCTTAGCTGCTTTCCATTGATGATAACTTGCATTGCTGTACCTGCTCAAACTATTTACTGTCAAGTAACAGGCAGATACAGTGACTGTGTGCAGCCTCCTGGAGTCATTTGGAGACAGTGTGGCTGCCAGGTTTGGCGATGAATTAACTGTTGTTAGAAAAACATAGCCCCAGCACGTCCCACCTCTTAAATCCAGTTATTATAATTTATTATCTCTATCTAATCTGTTTGTTTCTTTAAGAATCAAGCAAATGAGAAACGTTGAGTAGTCTGTCAGTGCATTTTTTGAAAGTAGCAAGGAGTCCAACTAGCTCTTTCATCCCACTTTGTCTATGCTAAGCTTGACTAACCATGTCCTGACTCCAGCTCTGTAATTAAACACGAACACAATCATTTCATTCCATTTCACACTCAGAAAGAAAGCCAGACATTGTATTTCCTTAAATAATCATCAGTTCTTTTAACCCTGACAGTGTACAGAGAGTCAAACATTGTCACTCAAAAGAGAAACTACTTTGCACAAATTAGGAGGGTTACTTTTTAGAAAAAGTATAGAAAAATATGAAGTTTTACTGCACTGGTCTGTTTCTTAAGTTTCTTTGATCAACTTAAGCCTGAACAGACTAGAAAAATAGAGTTAAAGATATGGTGGATGAGTAGCCCAAGGGACACAACTCATAGTCTTATACTCACTGTGCTCTGCACCTACAGGTTTATCTGCTAATTGGAAATGTTCACACATCCTCTCGAGAGATACTGGCCTTCTGGGAAACACCAACTTAAGTCAAAATACACTTTTAAAGGACAAAAGTTTTCAAGTTTCTAGTCTGTGTCCTACAAGTTCCAGAGCTGTTTCTGTGTTGGACAGAGAAGATAATACAGCTATTTTACATTCCTCTAAAACATCTGTCTTGAATGCCATGCTGTTACAAGGTTGCATGTTCTCTGTGCTTCAGGTATCACCACGGTGCTCACCATGTCCACCATCATAACTGGAGTCAACGCCTCAATGCCCAGAGTCTCCTACATCAAAGCTGTGGACATTTACCTGTGGGTCAGTTTCGTCTTTGTCTTCCTGTCCGTGCTTGAATATGCTGCTGTCAACTACCTGACAACAGTGAGGGACGGGAAGGACCGCAAACTCAGAGAAAAAGTCAAGGAGCAGGTACAGAGACCTTTTCAGAAGTGGCAAAAAGCTCAGAATGGTGCTTTCAAAATTTTATTCAATCTTGAATCCTTTTCTCCCTCTCCTCCAGTCCCAGACACTCCCCTGCACCTGTGGCATGTCCCACGCCAGGACCATGATGTTGGACGGTACTTACAGTGAGGCGGATGCCAACAGCCTGGCAGGATACACAAGGGCCTCCATGGCAGCTGAGGATGTGTCGGAAAAACAAGAGCGAATGGTGGTGCATCTCGCTCTGGACAGCGAGCCCACAGGGACCAAGAAAAAGGGCATCCGTGGCTTCCGGATCATTCAGAACACCCATGCTATCGACACCTACTCACGCATGATCTTCCCTGGCGCCTACATCCTTTTTAACCTGATCTACTGGTGTGTGTACTGCTGAATGTGTGTATTTTCAGCTAAACTTTGGCAGTGAAAGAACTGCGAAACCCTTGAGCTTGGAAGAGAGATGAAAATGTTTCCATTCTGCATGTTGAGGTGAAACAGTGAGTTCTGCAGGATGGCATGCAGACGCTTCTGGGTGTGAACATCTCCACACATGCCACTGCTGGACAGGACCATTTATGCATCTTCATGTCCTTTGCATAATTATATCACAAGCTGATACTTATCCCAATCGCTCTGCAACAACGTTGTAGGACTGGTTGCACAAGTTTTTCTCTTCGACTATAATAATGCCAGTTAAACAAAAATAAAACAAGCTCATTTTAAACTTAAAAAAGTTGGCCACCATTCCCCAAGACTATGGCCATGGTATCAATGTTGACTCTGCAACTCTGGGGGTCACCGTTTGGCCTCCTGAAAACAGAGGTGACTCGATATCATGATGTTTTTAAGCTTTGGTAGTCATCCTCTGGTTTGTTAGCATCTCATTTTAATGTATTTTTTGTTCTAACTTTAGCATTAACACCATCTTTCTGTGTCCCTTTGTCATTTCATCGCAAAATTTTTCTCTGCCACAATCATATAGAAATTTTTAGATAAATGTCCACATTACTTTTTTTTTAACAACATTAACAAGTAAGCTGATTTAGGAGGGATTATTTTTATAAGTTGACTCACAGTATTCTGTGCAGCTGCACCCACCATCTTTGCCCTCAGTTTTCTGGACACCTTACTATTATAATGGATGTATCTAGAAAGGTAATTATGTACAAAGACGATGTCCCCATTCTTAATTGCACCTACAAAACCCATGTTTTGAGCAACTAAAAATTCTTTCCTTTGAAACACAGGAAACAGAAGGTCTGAAACAAGCTTACAGAAGACTTGTTATCTTATAAAAGTAGTTTTTGGCTAAATTTTTGGAAAACAATTCTTTCACAATCAGCAGGCACAGAGCAACAGTAGCATTTAATGATTTCTGGTCAAACGTCCCCTCTTCTGTCTCCCTTTTGGTTTCAACTTACTCCTAAGAAAAATATTTGGCTCTTAAGCTGTTGGATACTTCACTTTGTTCACCAGCTACAAGATAACTCTGTCTTTCCGCCATTTGTCTCTTGGCATTGTTAATATAGAAAATATTGACTGGCAGAGCTTTCACAACACAACTGCACAACTAAGAACTTATTTGTCTATCTCAAGTTGGACTGTTCGATCTAAAGTTGGGCTGTTTGATCTGAGTCACAGTCAAATCTTTGTTCAAGCAGTCCTTTTCACTTTTTAAAAAAATGCTCTCTTCTCTGAAGCTCCCTATTTTCATGATCAAATTGTAAAAAAAAAAATTAAAGAGCATTTCATGTAGCTGCTTTTGGCTCTATAAACTTTCAAACTAACTGAGTCACAGCTGAATTTGTCCAGAGTAAATGGCAAATGAGGCAGTATTTAAGCTAAATACCAAGCTTTCTTCCTCACTCTGACTACACTGATAACATTTCAATTTAAGTGAGAGTGAATGTCAGGAGACACACAAGGTCTGCTGCTGATCACAGGTTTGGCAGTTTGATCCTCATGTCCTTGGGCAAGACACTGAATCCCGGGTTGCTCCCCACCCAATGGAGGTGCATAAGCCACTGCATTCCTAAGCGCTGCTCTGAGCACGGATAAATGGGTTTGGCTGCTTTAGGAAGGCATGTAAAAAAAGTTTGAGTGAAGACTGTTTTATTCCACTGTGGCTGCTGAAAGAAAGGTATTAAACATGGACGATTACTGGCATTAACCAGACTGGAGCAACACATGTGGAAGAAGCAGGATCTTGCTTCTTTAGGGGTTTTAAAGAACCACAAAAATTACTGAGCAAAGTTTTTGTCTATTTATTTAGTTACAAGCTTGTTCATTCCCTGTCTGTCTTTTATTTAATATTTATTTATTTATTTTTAGTGCAGCAATAGAGCCATGTGCCATTATACCTTAAGTTTGCAAAGATGCACGAAATAGGGCTTGTACAGAGCTGCTTAATGCATGTTGCAGATGTGCGATACTGTATCCTTAGTTGTATATTTCTTAGATGGGACTTTAAAAAAATGAAAAGTTTTACCAGTGATGTAACCAACTTGAAACTGCCTTAAGTGAACATTTTTTTATACATCACCATCATTTAATGGCTGTTCTTTCGTTGTTTTTATTTGTTTTAGTACCATGCGTGACTGCAGTGTTCCATCCAGTTTAGCAGTTTAGCATTTTAACATGGGAGTAGATATCAAGCAACAGTTATGGTTTACAAGTGGGTTTTTAAAAAGATGATTCTGTCTTTAAATTTTTCCTCTTTTACAGAGAATGTTTGGTATTTTGGAAAATTAGCTTATCCACTATCTTGTCATGAGTGTGATGAGAAAAATTTATATCGAGAGCTGGTCCCAAGAGGCAGTTAGCTTAGCTTAGTGTAAAGACTAAAAGCAGGTGGAAAAAGTTAGCCTAGCCTAGCACCTTCAAAGTTCAGAAATAAACATGATTTGCTTTATTTTTTTTTTTTTGAACAGTCCTCTCCTTTTAAACAGAAATGTGTCCACCCATTTTCTTTCACTGAAGTCACTCACTTTGACGTTGTGTTCGTAAGCTGTTTCTGTTTGGGAGTGTGTTTTCTTTAATAGGTGTAACTTTAACTAGTCAAAGAGGAGCAATATATCAGTTGTTCCAATATTACTTGGACAACCTGCACTGTTGTGTAAATCTTATTCGCACATGACAAAGTTTTATTCCATAATTTTCCAAGCTCTGATTAGTTAAAAGTTTAGAAGCAGCCGTTAGCACGTACAACGCCCGACTCAGTGAACGAAATCTGAGGTGATTTAGGGGTCTTGAACCTAGCAAGGTAACTGTATCCCACTGCCTCTGGTCTTAATGCCAAGATAGGTTAACCACCTCTTACCCTCAGCACTCAACTAATTAAGGACATATTATATGATGTCCAAGTGGTCTTGATTTTTTTTCCCGCTTTAAAATAAGAAGGAAAAAACGGTAGATTTTGGAAAAAGGTCAAATATTTTAAAAGGCAATGTTTCACCTTGATTCATTTTTATTTTAGTCACTATCCACTATAGCTTGATGGCAATACTAATTTGCCAAAAGTAAATGTGATATACCCATATCATTATGGTACAAAACTTTCACAACAGTCAATAAGCTGGTTTCTGTGTGTAAACAACATTACAAGAAAGGCAAGCATGCTGTGTAGATCCGTTAGCTTCCAAACCAACATCACTTCTACCATCATCTACAGAAAATGTTCAGAATGTACTGCTTTCAGAGCAAATTTCATAATTAAAGTCTTTCTTTAACACATATGAATGAGTCCTTTTTTATTGCTTCGAAGATTCCACATGTGTGACCACAAGTCTGCAGAATCTGAGGACACGATTCTGTCCAGCTCTTCCACTCTGTTTTGTAACAACAGCAATGGCTAAGACGCAGCTTTACTGAAAAACAGTCATAACTTCCAAGAATAATGTATCAGACAGAATCTTCCTGGGTTACGCACATCTATCTTTAATCCAGGTTCTAGAGAGCACTCGGGGCACATATAATCCTCAAACAAACAAATCATGTCTGATTTGCCTCTGTGACTACTACCTAAAACCCAAGTATTGCAATAAAGCAACCGATCCCACACTCCCTTTGTTGTTTACTTATGCATCTGCTGCTTAAGGTAAATCATTGACTCATGCACTAATATGTCTGGCTATGGTTTATACCCACTGGAAGATCCTTAAGGACTCATTGTTCTAAAAGGATGTCTGTGTTGTGGCTTAAATGTGTTGTCTGGGAAAACTTAATAAACCTTTACACAAGTTTCTTTGAAAAGCCCAAAAGGGACACATGATGTAAATAGTTTCACTAATCCTTGTCTGTATGCAAAGCTGATGGCTCTAGGTAGTTTGGTTGGAAGGAAAAGGATCTAATTTGAACTAAGCATGGCCAGAAACCCTGAATCCAAGATCTAGGGTTTTTTTTTTTTTTACATCTTTAATCAATAGACTTTAAATAGGTCTGGGTTACAGCCCTAACCTCAATTATCTGATGCACTGATCTAAGCACAGTTATTAACATCTGCATTCAGGTGGAATGTGAAGTCAAGTCAGTAAGAGAAGAAGCGTGTCAATTGCTTTCTGTCTTACATCATTGTTGCTCTGGGACCTAATTATACAGCAAGTTCTTTTATATGCCAAAAATATCTTCATGGTTTGTTTCAACTGGAAACACATGAAAAGTATGTTTCCATTATCTACGTGTGTGATGTGGGTTAACTGTCCCTTTCATAGCACTAAATAATTAAGGCCACCTCCAGGCACAAAATGTTGTTTTTAGCAAAAATGTCATATGTAGGATGAGTACACCAGTTAAGCAATGTGATGTTGCCAAAAGAGAGTCTCTGAAAAACAAAGACATTCATCTCCTGTGCTACTTATTTGATTTAAAATACACAGAAAATTTACAATGACATTTTACTTGTACAAGGCGTCCCTTCAATTTTTTGCTCACTTCAATATAAGGTCAAGTTTCCTAGCAATTATGATACGTCTGTAGACTCTCACAGTACTTATAAATCAGACACCTGCAATTATATTAACATTTTCTTTCCTTTTTTTTGACTATTTAATGCATCATAGATACTGAAAGTTAAAAGAGTAAAAGCAAAAGTTCAACAAAGGTCCCAGTACAAAACCACTTAAAAGAAATAGTCTGCTAAGGGCAGAGATGCTGCACAGAAATACTGAGTGGAGGGATTAACTGTTGTTTTTCGAGAAATAGTTCAAGCACAGAGCTTCCCATAAAATCACAAGTTGTCTGTCGGTTGTTGGATGTAGGGACGGATGAAAGAAATGAGAGATAGCATCTTTAGTCAGTGAACTTAAAAAAATATTTTCACAAAGGCTCAGAAATTCCTTCAAGCCATGTTCATTCAGAAAATACCAATTTGTAAATCCAGCAGGTATGTGAGAGGTAGTTTAGGCTTTTGGTTATCGTGCTTCAAAAAGAGGACACTCCCACACTCCTTCTGTTAGGGTCAATTTTTTTTTTTTAAAGTCTTTTAGACAAATAAAATAATCTGATGGAGCGCAGTAGGAAGTAGCCCGATTTTATTTAACAGGATGACACTTCAATTATGAGTAGAGTCAAAGAGTTTACTCTTCTTTCAGCTTGAGCCTGAATGTGAGGGATACAAACTGCCAGAACTGAGAATGAGCAGCTTTGAAGAGAGTGAGCTCAACCAGCCCTACTGCTGCTCAAATCTAGTGAGACAATTCCTCCAGTGGCCTCAGAACTTTGATTACGTTCATGATTCTGTCCTCACTTGCACTGAAAAACTTGTTCTTTGTGTACAGATCCATCACTGCACACTATCCAAAGTGGACTTGCGGAAGTATCAAAGCTTGATTTAGTTCATGCGCTCTCTCAGTGGTTTAGTTGTTAATTAGCTTCCCCACTTTGCCTTCATCCAGCTGGCAAAAGAGGCTGCTTTCTGTTATGTGGTCATTACTCACGTTACCTCCCTCTCTTTTGAAAACATGGAGATACATTTGAAGTGTATAACTATCCTAACTAGGGTCAACAGCAGAGAATTACTGAATAAATGTTTGATAAGCAGTGTTGATAATGACTCTTAAAAAAATATTCAAAAAATGATGTTGCAATACAAAAACAGTGTTTTCTGATCTAATTCCAAATGGACTAGACGACCCTTCTTTTCATAAGATAAAACCATTTTCTGATCTTACAACGATCTTAAGATCTGGTGAGGTTTTGCCATGAAAGCAATTTAGGATTAGGGGTATTACGTGGTTTAGCTTAGAATGAGTACTTCCTCAAGATTACTGGACCTTTGTCACCATAGCTACTATCAAAACCACATAGTAACAGTCAGAGAATCAGCCAAGGTTGTGGTTAAAAGAAACCGATGTTGGCTGTCTGACTGACTCAGAAAACACACACTGGGCTGCATCATAAGTTTTGTTGACCCATCCATCTACCCTGACATCCGTCCTCTGTAGCATCACCTGACATCCTCTTTTGGACCAACAGACAAGAGACATTTTATCTGAGGCAACTAGAACACACTGCCATGTCTGCAAAATAACATTGTTTTGGAGCACTAGTTTGAACAACTGATGCTGTTCTTTTTCTTTAAAAAGTTTATCTCATCTGTCCCCTCCTTTTTTTAAAAGTCATTTTGTCCATTGAATATACGATATTATTCATTTGTGCAGTCTCAAGGGTTTTGAATGGATGAGTATTTCAACTAGAAAAGGGCAAAGGTCATTGACAAGGAATCTGCGGACAAAAGGAAGAAATCGGAAACATTCTCTTTTGACACAAGACACCATATTTAAAGAGGGACAGAAGTTACTATGTCCCCACATACACAACCACTTGTTATTCCGGGATTGAAGTTGCATACTGAGGTTGTCTGAGTACAGTTGAGTATATTCTATCCACTGATACTGACTGGAATTGTCATAGTATACATGAAGTTGTTTAAAGGTCAGAGGAATGGCATCTCAAAAGGCTCAGCCTTTCACACTACTCCTGACAGTTTGAAGAGTTTTATAAACTATCTGGCACTCTGCTGCCATCTGCTGGTTTTGCTCAAGGAATTTACATCCTACTGCCTGAACTGTGTGGGATCTAAATCACTGTGTTCAATAACTGGCTACACTGAAATGTGTTTTTTGTCTGAAGTATTACATCTGTAATATTATATACTTGAAAACCATCTTGTTGATAAACAGCAGAAAATCAGTTATTGTGACAGTCTTGAACGGACATGGTGACAGGACTGAAGTATGAACATATGTTCAGATTCACAGCTGGCAACCAAGGTTAAAAATTCCGCAGTTTGGATGGAAAATGGTTAACAAAAACTCTGCAAGCTTACAGTGAGAATGAATGATCAGATGCTGTATGTTACACATTTATAATCTGCAGATTCATTATGAGTCATTTTATTGACAATTCAATATTAATAGAATGACTCAGAGAAAGTGTCAGCTGATCAATTTTGTTTACATTTCTTTTTATTCAACACATTTTTGTAATTTAAGGAATTTGACAAAATAATCTCAATCTCAACACAAGGTCAACCTGCTGGCTTTTTCTGAAATTTTTGACCATATCTTGTGGATCTCATTAACAGATTTAATTTGCTCAGTTTTCACAAACCTGTAGGTGTGAATGTCTGTAATAATGTGTAAAACTGGAACAACTTTAAATGTAAACATTCTGGTAAAATAATTTATCACCAACCCTTTTGTCAAACTTGTTTGATCCTATAAAAAAAAAACTACATAACCAGAAATAATTTTCAGTGTCTTACATCTTTGTTGTTTGTTTATTTTCAAGAAAGATTTAAAGAAGGGAACAAAAAAGAACTCCAATATCAGTGAGAAGAGAAGAGAAGAGAAGAGAAGAGAAGAGAAGAGAAGAGAAGAGAAGAGAAGAGAAGAGAAGAGAAAGGGTGAATCTTTAAGTCGCATGCCATGGTTGACTGCACAAATACATTTCTGTAACAATATGCAGACAGCTTGGGCTAAAGCAAGTGACACATAAAACATAATGGGGAGAAAAGTTGTCACTCTACATCAAGCACCCAATCATTTACTGTTGTTTATGCTGAACACACTGGTGAGGAGAAGACGCAGTGGAGTGATGCAATAAAAACAAACTTGGTGTATCTAATTGTGAAATGGCTTCTGTAGACACTTGAAAATCATCCAGAAGGTTAGTTTAAGAGTATTTTTAGATTGTAAACTCTTAAGATAGTAGGAAGTGTGACTGTGAAGTTGCCAGTTTGGTTGCCAGTGATTTTGGGCAGAAAAAGTAAGTCGGTATCTATCCCAACTCAGCTCACATTTGGTACCATAAGTGCCCTTGTGAAAAGGAAACAAATTTAAAGAATGAAAAGGCTAGAGGTGCCTATATGGACTAGTCTGGTTATTTCTTTGAATTTCTAATTTGTTGAGGGAACATGGCATGTGAGCCTTCTTTAAGCCAAGGTGCTCCTTGCACAATTTTCCTTGTTTCTCTGACAAGTGCATGTAGAATTTGTGAGGTGGAATCTGTTTATCTACATATAAAACAGTAGCTTTTGCATAAACTTCTAGAGATTTGTAAGAACTTGTTAAATCTGAGTGTTATGGATGACCGGTGGAGGAGAATTCCTGTCTGTAAATCATTCATAAAATGCTGCAAGAGCTGAATGCTCAGCTGCTGGAGGGGCAATGTGAATCTCTTGTGAGATTTAAACCTGTGGTTTCTTTGCTGTACACACTGATCAAACTAAGTGTGTTTTACAACACATAAGCTCAGTGGTCAAGAGCTGGTTAGGGTAAAAAAAGAGCAACACCTGGTCAAGGTGAGGGAAGGATAATGGTTTGGGTTAAGCTAACACTCTGGTTTGGGTAAAAGTTAACCTGTACACATGACCCTGTTGGAGGCTGGACAGGCAAGATCTCATTTCAGAAAATATTTTCATGGTGTTGTTTATTTACGTGACCACACCATGGCGCTATTGTTGTTACAAAACTTCTTCAAGTTGCTACCATTCAAGTGCAGTCTGAGGTAAACTTTGGTGATTTGAACCTTTGTAAATTATGTTACGTGTATATTTTTATGATTCTAAAATAAGTATTGATCTATTGAAATAATATTTATTTGGTTGTAGTGTTTAATTGTTTATTAATTGTTTTGAAGACTATCGGTTAAACAACTCTAAATTATACTAGTGGGCAGCAACCAAACAGACTTGTCCATAAATCTGCTGACTTGATTCCTCCTGAGCTCCACATCTTTACAAGCAAAAATACAGCTCTGTCAGATTTATGGGGCCTCTAGTGCCTGCATAGTTTGCCCCAGGCAGAGGCAAAACTCAGGGGCAAATAGGGCCCAGAAGACACAAACCACTAAACCTCCCTGGAATTACCTTTTCAGCCATTTCAGCTATCAGCAAACAGTTCAAGAGAGGAATGCTTCTGGGCAGTTACTTACAATTACTTGTGTAAATTTGTCTGTAAATATGTTTATTTGCATCCTAAATACCTCCAGTTTATTTCTAATGTGACAGCTGCACATTCTCAAGCTCTTAAGTTTTAAACTCAATTTAACAAATTTAAACATCATAATCCAGAACTGCACTTGGGTCTCATACTGCCCCACAATGAAGGACACATGGAAGTTAACCTTTATCTATTGGACTAATCATAAACTCTCATAAACCTGCTACTCCCCACCCAGCACCAGACAGCAGATAACTGGCAACTAGCTTATGAACTTAGTGAAGCATTTAGCAGCAGTTGGTAAAGACAAGAGAGGGTGTACTGGATTTACATTCATCAGATATGTATATTTAGAATTTCAAATGAATGATGGTGTTGCTCTTTGTCAACCCAGATAGTGTTGTCAAATCAACCGAGGTTTTCCCCAATCAAGACATGAGCAAGTTCACATCAAAAGGTTTGTGTTTAAAACAGTAAGTTTTCACTCCTGTTGATACTGAATATTAAAGTCACATGATTAAATATATTCAAACCAATATAAGCAGACACTCTAACACTACAAAAATCTGAAACTAAATGCAAAAAAATGAATGGCCGACCATGAAATATTATACTAATGAGGACAACAGACAGGGTCTTCTTCTTCTACTATTTCCATTTACATTACAGTGCCATGCAGAACAGTACAGTAGTGGAGCCACTAAATTTCTGCTGTGACAAATAGAATCTACCTGTAATTAGTCAAAATCAACAAACAGCTGCATGAGGTATAGAACTGTGTTCAGGAGAGAATACAACTGCAAGTTAACTGGGAACCTAACCGTGTCCACATTTGAGCCACTAACTATGGTAACCAAATCCAGTGCCATGGATATTATTAAGCAGTGCAAAGAACAGTTTTAGGAGCTCCTGAACCCAAGGGGTCTTAACATTTGGAGAAAGTCTCACCAATATCCCTAAAAGAGGTTGCTGGGGTGGCCAAGAACTTCTTTGGTGGCATGGGGCCAGGACTAAATACTTGCTCTGAGATACTCTCGGCTTGAACACTTCTAAAGTGTCTCATGAGAGTCAAAACTGTTTGGTGGCCCCATTTTCATGGGGGGGACTGGATGGTAAACTTCCAGTATCAGGGTACCACAGTGCTCGGCCTCTCTGGGAGAGTCTATCTCAGGATGCTGGGAAGGAGACTGCAGCATATTATTAAATCTTAGATTCTGGAGGAGCAATGCAGATTCTGTCCTGTTTGAGGAACAGTGGCCTGGCTCTGTAACCTTGCTAAAACAGAACACTCAACTACAGAGAATTCTATTCTAGAATGTTGAATTTTAAAATATTACCTTAAAATTCTGATTAGAAAACACAATTCCTCATTTTGAAACATTTAATTTTAGAAATATTACTATTAATTTCCAGAGCATTCTATTCTGCAATAAAATCTATTTTTTTTTTATTCTGCCACATGGGCAGGGGAATCTGTCTTTAGAAAACATGCATTCTAGAATTCAGCATTCCATTCTGAACTGGAACGTTTCGTT
Source organism: Acanthurus leucopareius (assembly GCA_029814765.1). NCBI lineage: Eukaryota > Metazoa > Chordata > Actinopteri > Acanthuriformes > Acanthuridae > Acanthurus > Acanthurus leucopareius. The sequence continues at coordinate 690,505 of JAQMCX010000023.1, forward strand.
GGATATAATTCTACTGAACATATTTTAGAGTAAGACCTGTAATCCTAAATTAGATAACAAGTCCTTACAGAATCTAACTTCCTACTCTAAATTAAAACATTCCATTTTAGAACACTGTATTATAATACATTCTATTTTGCATTAGGGGCAAAATTTATGTATTCTCTGTATATAATGTATAATAGAATCCTCTGTTAAAAAATATGCACTCTAGAATACAATATCCATTCTTTTATGAAATCTTTCATTTTTGCTTAGAACTAAATTTTGTATTCTATCTCTATATTTCCACAAGAAAATATGATTTAATGTGTACAAAATGAAATAGCACTTGACAATGAAGACAACAAACAAGAAATAAGAACTTCATGTCACTTGACACCTGAAAGGTCACTGGTAAATAACCGAATGTAAAAAGGACTTTACTTTTTACACTGACTGTTAAAATAGAGCTGAACTATGTGAAGTTAGTTAACAACTGCACAATGTAAAGCACTATGTACATAATAGAATACAAATCCTGCTGCTTGTTTAGGTTGAAGGTTACCATGTACTCATTACCATATTAGTATGTGTGGCATGTAAATTGCCAGATGGTGTTTTATTAGTGTTCACAAGGAATGTTCAGTGACATGCATGTGATGATGATGGGGCGATGGAGCCATGTGTTATTTTTAAAATCACAAATTATCTTTAATTTTTTTAGAAACTGCAGCGCTCCAGGTCACAAAATGCTCCATGTCCCACCTATAGTGGGACTCAACCCTACCAGAGAGGAGCCCAATGAGGGCAGTAACTACTGGGGAGTCATACAGTGTTTGGTTGCAGGTGGGACTATAAATCCACAACCATCTCCACTCATTTTGGAGCTTGGGGCTCCCTGTTGACTGCAGGTGCATCTAATTTTGTACAGTGAGAAGATTACAGGGGGTAGACCAGCATAAATGGGAACCCACACTAATGGATGGAGTCTCGGATAAGGGTGTCAGAACTGCTGCTTTGCTTCTAAAATCAACAGGAGAACTCATTAGCATTGTTAGCCAGGCGCAGATTGTTAATGGATTAGTGGGCTTAGGTTTGCGGCTGGTGATCTGTTGGAAACCTCTTCATACAGAATTGGAGCTGTTGAATTCTTTTTTTCTGCCTAATTTGGTTAAATATGACCAAGGACTTGCACTTCAGGCAAATCTGGAGTTTGTTTGTGTCTGCCACTATGGAATGACTGTTCAGATGCTACCATGAGCTACCAAGCAACTTTACACACAAACAAATGAGCTATGTGACAAATGAGACTGATCAACCCTCTAATCTGAAAAAATGTTTGATGGTTTGAAGGTTTGGTGGATAAATGAAATACATTTCAGGGTTTTATAACTATCAAAATGTGTATGGTTTGTCAAACTCAACACACAGTTTATATCTTTGGGGGATGAAGGAGCCCATATGACTGTTTGTTGATCAGTGAGATCAACCTTGTTTACTGTATTTGTTTGGGAGAAACCTGCTAATATACAATACTGACCTGTGGAAGTTTGCCTGTCTCACATTTCGTCTTTCATCTAAACTTGTGAGAGAGCACTGTTCAAAACAGTATAGATAGCCCCATGAATAATATTCCAAAGAGTTTCAAGTTATTTTCTCTCAATGGCAAAAGTTTCCTCTGGCAAAACTCAAGAGTCAAAGCAGAAGGTTATGTAGGATCAGGTTCCTGCTCTGGAATTTGAGATGAAAATGTCTTTAGTGCTTTTTGTTGAGTAGCTTTCTGCTGAACATCAAAGGTCAGAGCTAGTGAAGTGGGCAGGAAAAATACATTTACCTCAGCAAGGTTATTGTGACTGAGCTAAAGCTGCTGACATCAGCTGACAAATAACTCTTGGCTTTATGTTGGAGCTCCAGGTTGAAAGAATTACTGATCAGGTATCAGCTGTCTTTGCTCTAAAATCCATGGGAGTGAATCACACAAGCACTCTGGCCCTTAACATTAACTCCTCCTCCTCCTCCTCCTCCTCCTCAAATTGCATTTGACATGCTTTGTTTTTTTTGGCAACATCTTGTTTTCTGTCAAAATCTTGCTTCTATGTTTTTGTGCTCAAGAGAGAAAGTTTATGTATGGACCTTTCAGTTCCTTCATTGTCTGCCACTTTCTTAACCTATCATGCTCAGGTTCAGTGAGTCCTTCCTGTTACCTCTCAACATAACTGAAAGATTTCCTTGACTGACTCACCCTCTAAAACCCAACTCAGTTTCCTTTATCTTGGTTGAATAAAAATCAATAATTGCATTTATGTTTACAACTACTAGTGAAATTAATAAACAAACAAATAACAAAGAGCACTGACACATTTACTTTTAAAGAAGTTTTATTCGTCATTAAATTCACTGACTTTGTCTCCTGCTCAAACATTTACAGTTCCCATTTTATTGTTCCTTTATTTATCATTAAATATAAAGTTTGCCATTCAACTTATATTTTTAAATAAATCCTGTTTATATATTGAGCAGTGTGGTAATCAGTGATTCTTTGAGGTGCGGTAGGTATTTGAACTGCTAACCTGAGCTAACCTTAAATCCAGCCCTGTGGTAAACAGACATGAGATTTATATTGATCTTATCCCACTACCTTGCAGAGAAAATGAATAAATAGGTCAATCAACCAACAGAGCAAAAGTGGGACGTCTGATTGGAAAGTTACCATGTGTCGGCAGCATAAAGCCTCACTTAAATTCCAATTAAATGCATAATGACTCTTAAAATAGTATCACAATTAAAGCAACATTATGTAACAGTTTTACCTAAATTAACAGCTTGGAAAAAAAACATTTTTATTGCACATAGATGTGTAATAGAGTGAGTGGTGTCTCTTTGTCAGGCACTTTGCACCTTAATCCACAGTTACTGCATTGTAAAACAAAGCCTAATGCTTCAAGGCGCTCTGTCTCACTCAGCAACAACTACACTGATTCTGTTGAAACTGGATCATCCTTTACGGAGAGATGCTTTCATTGCTTTCTTTAATAGCCAAGACTATCTTTTTTTGTCACCGGGTCAGGTTACTTCAGCTTGGCTTGCTACCGTTCTCAGTTGGGCAAACTGCCCTTTAAAGACGTAAGTTTTAAGGACGTAACACAGTAATGATGCATCTGAGTTTTTTCTGTAGTTAGCACTTATATTACAACTGACTACTGTTACAGAAACCAGAGATTTTTATGCATGACAGTGGTCTTGCAGTCAGGAACTGTGGGGACACCAAATCATACAATATGCCAGATTCTTCATGATGTTGCTTTAAACTGTGTAAAAGTCTTGTCTTAGGACATAAGCAAAACCTTATAGAAGTTCAAACTCTACACAGTGTTCATGCAGACTAAAGAAGAGTATTCTGTAACAGAATTGGAAATCTTTCTTCTATCCTCAGAATTCCACTCCCTTCGCATGTGCTTATCCTCTGGTCTCTGCTTTATTCTCTCACTATGAAATCAACACTGGTAAGCACCTTATATGTGTAAGGCTGTAGCTCTTTGGATTGTGGATAGATCTGAACAAGCCCTAAGGTTAGTACAACACAGTTTGGATGAGCTCCCATCCCTGTGACTCACAGGATGAGACAATGCTATTTCTATACACCTGAGGAAAGTGTGTCGGTGTCAGCAGGAGAATCACCAGAGAATCATGAACTGACTGTGTCACTGCATTCAGTCTGCGCTTCTCCAATATCTAGCTCTATTCTTTAGAGATATTGTCTTAGGCTGACAGCAGATGAGGAAGAGCTCAAAGAGGAGGGGTTGAAACAGCCAGGCTGCTGCAGACACACCCTTCCTCCCCAGGACGGGGCCCCACTCTTGCTCTTCATTGCTCAGGGGCCGGTACTGTAGATGCAGAGGAGTCAAAGAACAAGAACTGACTCAGATGACAGAATCCTTGAATAATGAAGGCTTTTTACCAAAGCTATGTTGGATAATGTCTCAAGTATCAACTCATGACATGAGATCATTTAAAAAATGTCAGTCCTAAGTTCAAATAATTGACAGTTGTAAGGTGAAACAAATTGCATATTTGTTGAAAGAGAACAATGCATTTCAGATAAACAAATGTTGTGGCACAACTCAGAAACAAAAGGCAGGATGTAAAAAGCTGATCGCTGATATCAGTGTTGCCTACCTCAGATTGTAATGGTTCCCCTAATGTAATTACTTGACACCATTTATTCCCACATCCTCTAGCTCTCATACACGACCTTGACACCTTTACTGAGCTCTGGCAAGGAAACAACACATTTCAAATGGAAAGTATGTATGCAATAAACTTAGGGCATTTTAAAGATAACTACTGTCCTGAAATTTGACATAATACAGTTGTTATCTTTAGGCAATCCCTTTGTTAAGCTCAAGTGGCAATGAACATCCAAAATTGTAATTGAATTATATTTTAATTAATTGTTGACACGTGCATTATACAATTTCCGATTCTGAAGAAATATGTAATCTGCTTTTGGCTATTACATTCTGAAATTGTAACTTTCAGTAATAAATTAAATCATTATGTGGTATGGATACATGGCCAAATAATTCTTTGAAGATGCATTATAGGAAATGTCTTGACTATTGCTTTTTGATAAAGATGGAAATTTAGCATGAAATCACTGAAAAATGTTATTTTGTTGTAATGTTATGTCATTTTTTCCCCTTATTTTCACTAGTACAAGATAACACTTAAGTATATTAAACAATTTGCTTGCCAACATTTTAAACACAGTCAATTATGATTTTATGAAGCTGTAAAATGAAAGCTTGTTTCCCCTGTCTGATGACTAGTAACCTGCATCGCCTGTAGCCCACTGCACGAGAGCCCGTAGACGTTTAGTTTGAGGTTAGGAGTATCCCGCCTTTGCAGCCAAGGTTTAAAAGGGAGGGGAGGGGGCATGTTGGACCGGAATTCATTTCGTTTGAGGAGAAAGTTGGGCTGAAGCTGGACTGTGTCTTCTTCCTCTCATTTCACCGTGCTGACAGAGTGTGTCAGCGGCTCTGTTGACATGCAAATTGGACAGAGAGGGAGGCGGCACCGCGCGGAGAGCGACCGTGTGTGTTCACTTTGTTGTTTCCTCTCCAACAGCACGCACTTCACGGGACCGTCGGACTTAAGCTAACACCGTCTCCGTCCGAGTCGACACTTTGTTTGTGAGATAGTTTTTCTTCGAGGTAAGGTTCTGTATTTATTTATGTATTCTTTATATTTTTGTTTCTCTCAAAAATATTAGCGTTTACATGGCTGTTTTTGTTACTGCGTACTCTGGAGGGGACGAACGGTAGGATTCTGCCGCTGACTTGATTTACGAACCGTCGACTTCGATAGAAATCACTGCAATATTTAAATTATGTAAGCTAGTTAGCTTCAATTGTGATTTTTAAGGAATTTGTAGATTTAACTTGAGCGTTGATTGTTACTTCTTTTTTTTTTTTACTTTATCGTGACCTTATCATGTGTTTGTAATTTTTGTTTAAAACCTCTAGTTCTAAGCTGTCCATTATCAGCTCCCCAAAGTCAAGGCAGTATACTTTTTTTTAACAATATTATTATAAATGCAAACTTAATTGGTTTGTTTACAGTGACTTTGATTTACTTTGGTTGTTGCTTTCAACCTTGAATAGCGTCTCGGAGTTCCTTATTAATTAGAAATTATTTTAATATCCAATTTAGTCTATCATCTCATATTCCCTTTATTTTCCTATTGTTTGGTAATTATTTAAGTTTAAGTGGATTAACTTAAGGAAGTTACTGTATTCATGTGTCTGTGCTGCTCCCTATTGAATGACATTACCAAGACGCTCCCTTAGTGTTCTCATTATTCTCTCACAATTCCCCTGTGGGGATTTACTGATGTTCGAGAGTAACATTCGTACAGACTGTATTACTATGGTTTTGGTTTGAACTCGGAAGGTTCAAAAGTTTATCCTTGTGTACGTGAAAATATGCCTAAAAAGAAGCATAAATTAGAAAATTGACAATTAATCGTGGGTATTAGATGCAAAATAGTGTGTGTTGTATCTGATGAACCTGAATCAGGCTATGGCCCCTGGAAAAAAAAAAACCAAAACAACAAGAATATGTGAAGCTTATGTGAAACCTTCTCTGCTGCATGGAATTTATCCTAAGGCTTAACCTAAATATTTAAATCTAAAAGAGTTCAAATTGAGGGTATTTAACAGTTCAAGATATGAGCTTATTAGGAAAGGCTGCTCAGTGATATGTTATAATAATACATCAGCACAGCAGCAGCTTACACCTAGAAGGCTGTTGTAGTAGCCTTGATGAAATTTATTTCTATTTGAATGGAATATGTTTATAAGCCTTCAATGCTTCAAGGTGAGGTCAGGATCAAGTGAGCCTTGGGGATTACCCACTAAAACAAGTGCGCTTTTCTTTTGAGATGGCTTTCTTCACTAGAGATTGGACTAATGAGATAATGTAGAACTTTGCACTCACAGTCTGTTTTCTGACACCTGTAACTGACAAAAATAGACAAAAACCTAACACAAAACCTTTATGGAATGATAGTCTCTCTGGGGTTCCACAGTATCTGGTGGACCATGACACTGTATGTTTGGTGACTACAGGGCTTGAAGAAGGAGATATTGACCAATTCAATGTTATTGCAAATGTTATATAATATAGCCATAGTTTTAGTTATGTATATAGTAATTCCAGTGTTTTTAGTGTTATTCCATTTTGCATAAGTAATTTGTTCTAAAATGGAAAATATTTAGCTTTTCTAAAATCTGCAAGGCATACTGAAAGGCATTCTAGAGACAATCATGCTGAAGTTAAATGGCGAATAAGCTACTGTTTTCATAAACAATGCTAACCTAGGCCTAGTTGTGTACTAAACTTTATTATAAAAATTAAAAATAACAACAACAGTACTAAAGTTACTGAATTACCATCGTGACATCACAGCATCATGGTTGTGTGTCAAAAAGCTATTGAATTCATGAACAATTCAGTCACACTGATTCATTCATTTTTTTCGTATTTCCTCTGGTTTCTTTTTTAAAAATATTTATTATTCATTAGAACCTTTAGGAACTCTGGGTGATGTCAAAAATGCTGCCACCTTAGTTACCCAAAGATAGATTTTTATAGAGGTGGAAACTGTCCACACCCACACAGTTAGAGTATAAACAGCCTCACCCATCTGTGCGTCTGCTCATGTCTCCAGGGTTCTGATTAGCACGGTGCAGTACTGATGAGGTCAGAGGTCATCAGGTGTGTAATGGGCACATAATGAGCCTTAATGTGCCACGAAGCGGGTGGTTGGGGAGTGGGGTGGGGTTTACAGGCTTACAGGCCAGAAACTAGATACTGGTGACACTGTATAGGAGGTGATTATTAGATTTGCTTGTCAGATGGTGAGATGGGGCCTATTGTGAGCATTTGTCATCACGTGCAAATTCAAATGCTGAGATCTGCTGTTGCCCATTCTATTAGCATTTACAGCCTTTTTTTTAAAAACCACATTATTATATTACACTTATGATATTAGTGTTTTGTTGCAAATATATAATATCACTTTCAAAACAGATTTACACATTACACTTTTAAACTCAGCATCAGCTGGCAATATAGTAGGGCAGACCCAGGGATTATCACACTGCTTGTCACAGCATTGCTTCCTAGTGGAGCGTTTGGGGCTGGAGCAGCAAGTGAATAGCTCTGTTGCATTAAAGGAAAAAAAAAAAACATGCTTTTTTTAGTCTTTTGCCTTAGGGTTAGGGCTGTAAATCACATTTAACCCTTTTATTGGTAGCTTAAAACAATGAACTCTGCAGTCATGCATAGGACCTCACTCTTTTTTAGATGCTGTATCTGCTATCATTATGTTCTCATTGTTGCAGAGAGTTGAAGGAGTATTATGTTTTTTGTTTTGTTTTGTTTTTTCAGGAACAATATGGTAACAGACAAATGGCTAGTGCAGCAGGACAGAGCCTGTACTTCACATGTACAGTATTCAGATGGGAGTGGTGGAATAGAGTGTGTGGGTAGGGGGGTTGGGAGGGGATGTTGATGCTCTGCCCGACAGCTGACTCTCAGCTCTCTCTCCAACTGGAGATGAGGCCGCTACACCTCCTCCTCCTCCTCCTCCTTGCCCTAATGGTCAGATGCCCATAAATACATAATGAGTGTTTACATCTACAAGTGTGTTTACATCTTGGATCTTAATTTCTAAGTTTTAATCATCATATCTACAGTATGAAAACACGATATTTATTAAGTTAATTGTTAAAATATGGCACAGCAGCATCATAATGAGCAAGTCATATGGGTCTAAAAACCTTGAAAGTTTGACAGTTAGTTTATCCACATGATCTGAACTCTTATCCCAAGATTTCTTAGAGAAATTAGTGAGAGAAAGAAAGGGTTGCAACTTGCAAGGTTAATTAATAGAATGAGACAGATAATATGCAACACACAATCATTGTGTTTAGGGCTTTTCTACTGCCTTTTCACCTTTTTGTTAAGAAATACTTGGGGTGTAAATCACCAGTTTCATGATGATACGATACTATATCGATTCTTTGGACAACAGTACGATATTTGCCGATATCACAAAGTCTGCCGATTTCGATTCGATTCGATTCAAGGGCCTTCGATCAATTTAAGACGATATTATGTACACATTTAACACAATCAGTTACATTTCACCTAAAGCAAGAAAAAAATACAGAACAATTTTGATGTTTTGACAATTTTATTGCTAAAACGTTTCAGACATTTAAATGAAAATCATTCTTTTTAACAAGAAGAAAAAAGACCTGTGCTGTATTTCACTGTAAAGTGCCACATTTTTCATGTCATCAGTTAACATTGAGGGTCACTTATTACCTCTATGAACAGATGAAATGGCAGATGTTATATTCATCGCTCGTTTGAAGTTGTGGTTCAGCTTTTGTGGAAAGAAGTCGGTCAGAGGTGTTGAGCAGGCAGCGGGATCTACAGCAATGCTAACGCTAGCATGAAGGTCAATACCGTGTTTTTTTTAAGGTGCTCGGCCAAGTTTGTCATGTCTCCGGAGTATTTTATGTCATAACAACATTTCTTGCATATTGCATGGGTTTTGTCTGTTGACCCGTCTTTCCTATGAAATCCAAAATATTGCCACACTGCTGACTTATTCCCAAGAGGGGAGTAAATCTCGTCATCCTCTTTACCTTGGCTGCTTGCCGCTTGCATTGTTTGAAACTTCAGAACGAGGTGCAATTCGGCAGAAACTGTGAAACGGGTATGCGGAATTTCAAAATACAGGCTTAACTTAAAGATGTCGATATTGATCGATAGTTTGAGTTTCCATCGATTTGTTTGGATCGTTGCTTAACCAATTGATATATCAATCCACATTGATGAATCGTTACGTCCCCCTATCTTAGACTTTTATTTTCAAGTTTGTTGTACGAATTTAGTCCACAGTCACAAAAGACTACTGTTTCTGAAGGAAACTGTAAAAAATTGTTGTAGTCCAACTTGAAATTGCATTTTGAGTATGTAATTTTTCCTATCAAGATCATGTTAAACAGGATACACAGGCTGGAAAAATGTTGGAAGCATTTTGACAGACAGGTGGATGAAATAATACTTTTGGTTGAAATTACTCCATGCAAGATGATGAAAATCATGTGACCTTTTTTTTTAACTGGAAGGAAATGTCATTAAACTCTGATATAAAAATACAAAAAACCTCCAAATTTTTGTACCTTTTTGGTTTTCATAAATAATGTCTAATTTACAATATTTATACTTCAAATGACTAAAAAGCGCGTGCAGACAAACACGCATACAGAGGTGAAGGCACATTCCCAAATGCAGCTGTTCAACAGGTCAGTGTAGTATCCTGCGTATTATTCCATTTGAGCCACTATAACAAAATGACAAAGGCACTATGTTAAATTAGGGAAAAGCTCATTCATAAAGACACAGTAATGCTGAGCTCCACATTTAAATCCTGAACACATCTGACTGGATCACAAATGGATTTTAACCTCCATCTTTTCTTCTTTATTCAGACTGAGAAGCTGCAGTTTGTCAAAGATCAGCTGTGCTTCTCTGGCCTCAGTTCTGAAGACCAACTCCTCCCATCTTAGAGAGCTGGAGCTGGGTGACAACAACCTGCAGGATTCAGACGTGAAGCTGCTGTGTGATTTTCTGGAGAGTCCAAACTGCAGACTGGAGACTCTGAGGTAAGAGGAGTGTTGAAGTCAGTCCATGTTATTTTCAAGTTTGTAATAAACACAGTTAGTATCAAGCAAGGATCCAGTATTTCTTGTAAACCTTCAACCTACTTAGTTGCTACATTCCTCCGTGGAGCTGTGAGAGGAGGATGGGGACGGGCTTCAGGATTGGACACAAAGACAGACAGAGAGAGAGCAGTCAGCCAATCAGAGGAGCCACAAGCTTGTTGTGATCATGTGTTTGAGTGAATATGAAGATGACTGTTGTTGTGTTCATGTCTACAGGAAATAAAGATGCATTACAGCTGATGGCATTACAAAATGAACAGAGACAGTGATCCTCGTTCATCAAAGTGTTGTAGCATCAGTGTCTGTGGATGAGCTGCATAACTGACTGACAGCTGATGGAGGAGTCTCTGTAAACACTGATTTATGACTTCTGGTGTCTCTCTTCTTCTCTCATCAGATGG
>JAQMCX010000023.1:706073-723953 GCA_029814765.1 Acanthurus leucopareius
CGACCATTTGCTGCATGTCTCTCCCCTCCCTCTCTCCCTGTTTCCTGTCAGATATCTCAGCTGTCCTATCAATAAAGGTGTAAAAGCCCGAAAAAAATATTAAAAAAAAAAAAAAAAAATGAAAAAGGCAACATACATTATCACAGATTATTTTGACATGTAAAGTCTAAATGGAAATATTTATTGCTTTAATTAAGAGGTTCAGCACCCAGAGCTCTACGGCCTATTGCCTAAGTGGTAACCCTGCAATGCAAATGCTGAATAAATTGATCTCCTGTGTCACTGAATTGTTTCTGTAGGATGGTGAATCAACTGCATCCTTGACTATATCTACCATGGTAATATTATGCTCACAATTAAGGCTAAACCTATTTAAAAGCTCCATATCTGTAATGGCTTCTATAATGCTGATGGGATTATGTGGGGGATTGCCAGGAGCACTCATGTAAGATTGTTTTTGATTTGCTATTAATGATTTAGTAGCCTGCTCAACTTCTCCTGTTTGTATATTTTGGAGCTTGTTTGGTGCTTAAGCATTTTGTTAAATACTCTTAGTCCAAAAAAATTATAAGTCCGAAAATTATAACCGTCGTGCCAATTTTTAAAAAGTTACTACTAAATTTGCAAGTTAGGAGCTACCTTTAGTCTTAAAAAGTTTTTTGAATATGGCCCCTTGTCTTTTCCTCTCCTTGTTAAGGACAGTGTTAGAGGAGATCACTAGTCACATTTCATCTCATCATGAATTTAATAAAAACGTTTGTTTAAAATTCGCTCTTTTCCCCTGGACAGTAGTGTTTTATGTCATAAATTATATAATTTTTTAAGGATGTTAGTTGGCACCCACCTCTTCCGTAAATCTTTGCTGGAAACCCTGCTTTGTCTGACTTCTTTGCACTTAGAGTCCATTCTGTGAGTTATCCCTCTTTTTGCACAGTCTCTAATTTGTATTTCAGTTAAATCACAACTGCAACTAATAATTATGTTTATTACAATGATTTTTTTTGTCTATAAATTATTGAATGGTACATATTCCACAGAGCTCATGGACAAAGCACAGCTAAATACTGCACATAGGAAATCTAAAGCACTCTTAAAAAGCAGCTGTCCTCCCATTCATAGTGTAAATTGAAGTGTGCACTTAATCATATAACTACCTTAGAATTATATCTAAGTAACTTGTACTTTCTTTGTTAAAAAAAATAAAAGGTTTGATGAAAATCAGGCTTATCTCTGTGCTAAAAGCTTGCACAAACCATAGAACTGTACTGTAATGGAGGCGTTCTTTGTGAGGCTTTGAGTGCTCATACAAACAGAGGGAAAAGATGACCCACATAAGGGGGAGTGTACAGCAGGCAATGTTGTAGCTCAAAGCGGTGCAGTTAATTTTAGTGCATTCATGCCTGCTTCATTTCACAAAGGTTGTCTCTAATGCTTTCAACTTCAGATTATAGAAAACACTGAAACATCAACATTTAGAAACTTCAACTAATGTCACATTCATAAATGATTTTAGTGTTCAATCTAAATTTTTTTTCAGCAACATGGCAAAGAGTTTTGTTGCTCCTGGGTTGCAAAGGGTTTTGTCGCTCCTGGGTTGTGAGCTAATTTAACTTTTTAATTTAAAATTTTTAATAATTTTATGAAAATTATAGAATTTTTTTCTAATTTAGCACCTTATTGAGATATGTTCCCAGATTACACACACACACACACACACACACACACACACACACACACACAACCTGTTCCAAAAACTTTCATGGCTTTGTAAAACAGGTTACAATGTGAACTTTGTGTGCATTATGAAACTGTATCTATGTGTGTATGAAGAACACAGACAGACAGCATTCCATAACTATTTGGTAAGAAGGCATTCTTCTCTCATCAGCAGGTCTTCTTAGAATCAATGCTAATCCCCAACAGACAATAAATCCTAATCTTAAAAATGGTCTGGTGTTACTCGAGCTAGTTAAATCTACCTGAAGAGAAAAATCATCTAGCTGGATCTTTAGTCTGTGACCTATTGTAAAGTTTTTGTTACTGGTTGTCTGAGAGCTTTCAATGACCTCCTAAAAGTAGATGTTTTGTTGTTTCCTTTCTTTTTTACATGACAAGTGTAAGTGTTGCATTTATCATAATTTAGAAAAAAGAAAAGCATAGGCTTGTTTTTGGGAGGGTGAGAATTTTTAAGACTAAAAATCCTAATTCATTCTTCTGCTTCATGAGTAGTATTTCAACATGATGTCATTGAGCAGCTCCTTCATAAAGGAAAAGGTTCTGTCTGTAAAAGTCACCAAGTTGATTTTTAATACATAATAAGACCTTTAATTAACTGTTGGTTATCTGTCAAAGTGGGTGGTAGAGTAGACAAATTCTTCCACCCTCCCTTCAGCTAATCATTTGTAGACTCTAATCCAAAACCAATCCTCAGAGGCCAAATTTTGGGGGAGTAAACTAATGGAAATCTAATTGAAGAAATGCAAGACAACATTCTTTCCTGACGTGAAGGTGAAAGAACTTGGGTGCACTTTTTAAGGTATTTCTGGGGTCAGAAAATGAGCTGCAACACTTCTTGTTCGCCAGATCTAAAAATTCTCACACCCACTAAAACTTGTGCAAAACCTCGGAAGGTTGGCTTGTAGAATAGGCTACTGTTGGATATGTTGACAGGCAAGCACCAGCTGTTACATTTCTGGCATAAACTGGGATATTAACCAATATTAAGATTTGTTAAAAGAAACATAATTGCATTTTTACTTGTAAGTAGTAGTGACTGTGTCAACAGCTACTGAGTGACTCTAACTAAAGAACTGCATTTTGATGGTATAGAAGAAAATCTTTATGTCATTGATCTAGCATAAAACCTTGTCTAAATAGCGTTCAGACAAGTGTAACTGGGGGTCATCATATTGATGTAGTTTGATTTGTTAGCTTGTTTGAAACTTTTTCTCATCAGCAGTTTTCTCATCAGTGTTGATGTATCAGTCATTATAACACAAAATGTTTACAGTAGCACTATAATGGTTTGTGTGCTTGTGCCTGAAGTTGCACCACAGTGGTTACAGCTGCGTACAAACTACACACTGTCTCAATTATTGCATATTATGTGGGGCTACTTGAATTTCATTTTGATCATTTGAGATCATGATCATTTATCATGATTATTCATTAATGTTAAGGACGTTATATTTCATACAACTTGCATATTCAAACAAATGGTGCCTCTTTCATCTTTTAAATTGAGCTACATTTATGCTGAAGTATGAATCTTTGCATAAAATTAAGACTGCTCCCTAGAAGTGCATTGTATACAAATAAAATTGTACCAAAACTTTTAACCTAAAATACAAAACAACAACAATGCGCTGCATTCACTTACTGTGATATGTAAAGCATACACTGTTTTGGATATCTGGGTGATGCTGGACTAGTACAGAGATTTAGTGAGGCCATTTTTGGTCCCAGAAAGCTTCTTGGCCTTCATGCATTCATTATACTGCAGTGTCTGGTGCTTTTTCAGGTGTTTAAACAAGTCAGTTGTGTTGCTTTGCAACAGACACAAACCTCATATGCTGTTTGCATAGGATTTATTCTTGTGCTTGATATTACTGGCATTGCATTCAAATATTTCCAAACAATTGATGATGATCCTTTTTGAGGGACTAGGTGGTTGCTTTATGCTCCTGACATTTGATTTTCATTTGTCTATCTGCTCTCTGATGTTCCTTTACTCCTCTGAACTGCCTCATTAGGATGCACTCAGCAGCAACACCCTAAAAGTGAAGCGTAAACATCTCCTGCTTTCTGGTGGCTGGTTGTGTAAAGTAATTGATTTGATTAGCAATGAAGTTTTCTATGAGTAGAGCATTAAATTTTGAAAAGATAAAATTTTGATTGTAATTAATATTTGACCAATTGTGCAGCCGAATCTTAATTTGAAAACAACACTCAGAAGTGAATCCTCCAGCTGTAGGACATGCACTGAGGTTATCTGTTTGGAATGTGAGTCAGTCACATTTTGGCAAGCACAAATGAAATATAGGAGCTGCGCGACTCATCTGCATCTTTTGAATCAGTTGTTTTGGAGGAACAAAACTTCCCGTTCAGCTACAAGTGCAACTGAGGGGAAAATTGTGGATAAGACAAGGATAGTGTGAGCTAGACAACGATACACTGTTGTAAAAATCATACATGTTTTAGTGTTTCAATGGGTGCTTTCAATGTTCCTTATTTATTATTCCATTTGTTTTAAATTTTATCATCTCAATTAAATGTTCTTCAAAGGGTTATTAAAAAGTATTGATTGAAGTATTGAAAAGTATATTAAAAGATGTCCCAATCCTGTTTGCTGTCTTCAGTGAGCCAGCTGAGTCGCATTTTGTTTATCATCACAAAGATTTGATTAACATTATACTTTCCTCTTTCAGTTCAGGGCTGCACTAAAATCCAATAACATTCTACATAAATATCATGTTTTACTCATAAAACTCTCATTTGAATGCTTTTCTTTGTCAATTGTGCAATGAAAACATCAAATTGTCATACCGTCAGAGATAGTCCAAGTGTGCGTCTTACTCATAGTTCAGTTATGAAATCCCAGCACATCATGGAGCCATGATTCTACATCCTGGCTCAAGACAGCACCACCATCAGGACCAGTTCTAGTCATTCCGGAGCTCTGGATGAAAATATGATTTGGTGGTCCCTGATTCAAAAGTTTCTATCCTGGCATGCCAGTGCTCCTGCATTGCTCTTTATGTAATGACAAAGCCAAAAAACAAGAGCAGAAACTAGTTTTCCAAGCACTCCACCTCAGCTTTGTGCTTTTCTCATCAGCTAACCACCAGTGCATGTTGTGACATGGAATTTTTTTTGAAAGTTTGCCAGCTGATATAAAATAAGAGTTGGTCTTTTCCTTATTTATAAATCCTGACTGAAGTTTTTACTGTTGTTCTTGTGTATTTTTGTAAACTTTGTCTGTTTCATTCTGTTACTATAATAAACACTGATTGAGGGGAAAAAATTCTTGAAGAATCTCAGTTGACTGAAGGGTCTCCTCTTGATTTTACCCATTGACTTCCATTGTTTTTTTGATTCAGGATTTTTTTTTTTTTTTTGGTTTTTCAGGTGCATTGTCAACAACGTGAATATAACGATTATTATAACAAAATAACATCAAACACTAGTTGAATATTACAATCTGTCAAAAAAACACATGTGTTGGTAACCCACTCAGTTTTTATCACTTGTGGTTTTCAGGAACTCACTACCTTAAAAACTTATCAGCATCACAGCATTAACATTTTGTGTGCTGCAGTATAAGTCATATTTGTTTGATTAACTGTGATCAGTTAATCTGCATATGATTTTCTTGGTTAATAGATCAATCATTTTGTCTGTACAATTTCAGTGGGTTTTTTTTTCAAAATAGTAATAATACTAGCTTGGAGAAGGAAAGGGCCAATAGTTGATAAATCGGCTAATATTGCCCCTCAGTCTGACAAAGACAAAAATGTTGACACTGTCAGAAATAAACAATCATTGAGTCGTTTGGAAACAAGGTGACGGTTAAACTAACCACTCAAGTAAAGCTGTAAATATCCTAATAAATAAATCTGGATCACTGAACAACAAACTTAAGGAAATAAATTATAAATTCTAGAAATGAACATTACATCAGACTAACCTTATAAAAAAACTATGTAGCCTCCATGCAAAATTGACGAGCATGGAATCATCTTTGTACATCCGTTGGTCTAATCGATAGTCTACCAATGAATCAACAAAACTTTTGCAGTCAACCTTCACTTTCTTTGTCAAACCAATTGTTCAAGCCCTAAAGATTTTGAGTTCACATCATTTTACACTAGAGAGATCAAAATAGACATTTGAAAACCTAGGACCAGTGAATACTGATTGGTTATTAAAAAGTTACAGATAAATTTTAAGGTAAATATACTTATCAATTACTTGTTTAAGCTTAAACATTCAGCGACAACAAAAAGTGACAACAGTTATGAATCTCGTTCATGTACTCTGTTTTTGTAGCCAACTGATGAGAAATGCATGCTGGGATACAGTACTTATCTTCCTAAGAGTCACACAGTGTTGCTTGCTTGTATGTTATTGTGAATGAGTCTGGAAGGTCAGAGGAGACATGTCACTGAAGATATCAAGTGGGTACCTCCCATCACATCTGCTTGTCTGAATGAAGCTCATTACACCTCCATCAGACTGAACCACAAGATTCAACATGTCAGCTGTCAGAGAGGCAGCTTTGATCTAAACCTGGGGATGTTGTGATGCCTCCTCTCCTAGTTCCCTTAACTCCATTTAACAAACTTCTGTCTAAACAAATAAAAAGGCACATGTACACTATGTGAAAACAGATGTACAAATGATGCCTCGAGTAAGCTCATTACTAAGACACAAGAATGAAACCTATGCAGTTCTGCAGTAATGATGACACCTCATGGTCTCCACCATCTTAAACAGAATTACAGTCTGCAACAAACCATAAAATTCTGTCCTACTCCACACTGGCAAACAACTCATAAATTTTCCACTAAATTGTGGTGATAAGTTCATGCAGTGATTTGAAAATAGGCATTAGAGAAAATACACAGCAGCATGACTCTGTATGCATTACAGTGAGATCAGACTTGAGCAAGCAAGCTGCTGACCCCAGACTGACCCAGAGTTCTGCCTCCAGGGGACGGAGGTTAAAAAAAAACATGAGGACCCTGGGTGTGGACAGGTCATCCTTAAAACTCTTTGTTCTCTCAAGGCATTAATCAGGATTCCAGTGTCAATTAAAGGTCCACTGTGTAGGACTTAGTAGGATCATTTTGTAGAGTTTGGCAGTAATGTGATATAATATAATAACATATAATATAATATTTAAAGTGTTGAAGCTCATCAGTCTATACAGTATTCAGTATATCACCTGAAGGTAAAACTTTTTTTTTTTTTATCCCTTTAGAATGACCTCTTTTAATCTCCTCCTCCACCACAAAGTCTGCCATGTTTCACCACCATGTTTTTACAGTAGGCAAAGAATGCACAAACCAAACACTGGCTCTGAGAAGGGGCTTTCAAGGTTTTGTCAAATTTTGCAGCCACTGTAGACTACATGCTTAGAGCAGAATAGTGAGCAGAGGGATATTCATCCTGAACCTTAACTGCTAGATGCCACTAAATCTTAAACACTGCCCTTAAAGCTTGAATTTAGCTACAAGCAAAAGAAGAAATACAGATTAATTGCAAATTTCCATTCCAAAATTAAGAGCACAGATTTGGTGAATTTCTAGAAAATCTGCCTAAAAAAGAAAGATAATGGGTATTTACATCCATGTCACTTCTTAAATGAGAAGTTAAAAACTGACATTTACATATATTCTCATGAGCCACGGCTTGCCTTTGCAATAACTCCTTGGAAAAAAAAAACAAACCAAAAAAAAAAAACCATCATGTCACCTGTTTTACTCCATAAAATCAAGTGCAGGATAAATGTTGTTTGCTTCTTTCTGGTTTTCATTCCTATAAACAACAAGTAAGCTGAACCAAAAACAATGTTGGTGTTAAAGGTGAGAGATGGTAAGGAATTGCCACTGTTGATATTTTAAAACTTAGCATGGATTGCATCTTTTTAATGTTTAAAAACATTAACAGAGAAGAGACTGTCTTTCCATGAATGATCCAGTCTAAGCCAACTGCACATGTGAATTTACAGCCCTCTATGTTTTGGCTAATTAGCTGTTGAAAAAGTGCTTGCACAAGTTAGCAAACTTTGATTTACACCATGCAGAGCTAACCAGCAGATAGTTTTGCCAGTCAATTATAATGTTAGTTAACGTAACAGTGGATTAGCAGTCAGAGGATAGACTGAAAGCTGTATATAGGAACAATTTAGATGACAGACAGATATCTTTTATCTTGCTTTTAGCTGGCAGACATGACTTAATTTTAAAATAATGTCAGTGCTGTAAGTGGAAATTATAAATTCCCTATTTGAATATGGTTATTTTTGAGAATAATCCAAGTATCCCTGAGAATCTAATTGATAACCCTAAATAAGCTGTCGTGTTTTCTAGATACATAGGAAATTTGTATTTTTGTGAAGTCTTGCTCAAAGTACCACCACTACACTTCTAGTTCTACTGCTTCCTCTTAAAAAATAGAATTTAGATGAATATGTCCATTAGGAATGCTCATGCCACTTAATATTGGTAGAAGAAGAAGAAAATTAGTCATGAACCCCCCTGACCTCACTCAAACACTGCAAACAGTAAAAACAAATCTAACATACATATAGATCTACTGCTACTTAATTTACTCTTCTGTGTAATACTACTGTAATACCGTTTCTATCCTATACCAGAAAAAAAAATATTTCCATCTCTCCTATTAATTCCACATTTTTCCTGGTAGGAAACAACAGATATGAAGATATGAAGCACTGTGTGTGAATGAGAAGGCTGTTTTTCAGGAGCTAGCAGGTTAATAAGTATTCTCAAGGGCCGCCTCCCTGAGCCATGTGAAAGCAAGGGCTTGGTATTTCTTGTTTTTGAACTGAGTCCCAAGTTCCAATAGTTTTCACAAAAGCCCTGTTGCCTAGCTGCGTGTGAAGAGCCTCGCTGCAACTGCCAGGCCTGCTTTGTGTGCATGGGTCTCTGAGTGAACAGGATCTTCTGAAGAATCAACTAGAATGCATTTGGGGAGAGAATTCCCCCCCTTTCACTTAATCTTATTCAGTTTTCAGCTGGCAGGAGGGAACGATTTAAATGTTACCATAGTGAATTAGCACCCTTTTCAGCTTTAGTGAATTGAACTGTGAGTGAGGGTTTTTTATGCATTCTTTAGCATTCCACTTTGAGTCATCTAGTTTAAAATTTGGGGGGAATTTTTAGAGGGGATTTGTCGAAAGCAGAACCTCAGGTTACTGTGGAATTTTTTCAGTTTTCAGAATGCATGAAGACT
Source organism: Acanthurus leucopareius (assembly GCA_029814765.1). NCBI lineage: Eukaryota > Metazoa > Chordata > Actinopteri > Acanthuriformes > Acanthuridae > Acanthurus > Acanthurus leucopareius. The sequence goes on from JAQMCX010000023.1 coordinate 715,053, forward strand.
TTTGTATTTGTTGTCTGTGTGTGTTGTAGTTTGAGACTGCAGACATTTGTGATACTCAATGCAAAATACGTTTTTGACTGCTCACTGTAAGAGGTAATACAGGGTACCTTCCTGCACCCAAAAGAATAATCACATAATCTTTGCAAACAACTTTTGACAGACTCATTGTTCTATTGGTGTAAACCAGGAGTGGGTAATTATTTTTCCAGAGGGGGCATGAGAGAAACCTGGAATGTTGCCGAGGACCAGTCAATTTTGTCATGCTGTGATTTCTAGTTTTATCACTAGATTAAATCACAGAAAATGTACTTGGCACTTATTCTTCAGCAGTTATAATCAAAAATCACTTCAAATCTAATCTTATAATTTGACATGCAGGAATCTTTGATGTGAAAGTACAGGACTCTACTTGTTTTGGGTAAATATGTTTACATTTCACAAACTAAAATCTCTTAGCATATAATAAGATAAAAACCTGCTCTGCTGGTCCAAAAAATCCGGTTGAAAAATAAAACCAAACAAGCCTGATGGGTAAAAAACATTCAAAACCAGGACACAATCTCCTGACCTGTACACACATCTGCCTTTTCCTTTTTCACAGTTTATGAGAACCTGAGGTTGTTTTTTGGATAATCAACTGTGGATTGTAAATCCCAAAACAAAACCAAACAGCATAGTTGACAGCATAATGTTTTATGCTTTCATGGACACAGAGAATCCATCCTGTATTCCTGTTAGTATCTTTAAAAGAACTGTGCATTGATCGATGTCATCTGTGGCAGGAAGAAGTGTAGCACACTCACAAAGTCCAGGCATTTCAAAATAAAAGCCAAATTAGGTCATGCATTTCATTTGATTTATTTTTTTTCTTTTAATTTGACTTTTTTTTTGTTTAATTAGTAAATCTTGTGTTGTCGTAGGCCTCTTGGGCCAGAAAATACTATCATGCAGGCCAATTCTGGCCCACAAAAACTACAGTGACTAGGTCTGTAATTTATTACTTTTGGAGTTGATTTAGAAATTTTATGTTATGCAAGTTTTCTGCATATTTTGCAAATCATCTTAATCTTAATCGATGTTTTCGAGAAATTCAAATCACTTCAATGTAACTGACTCTATGTTACCTTTATTGAAAGAAGTTCTTAAGATTTGGAGGATAACTGTAGTTTAGAATAATAATCTCCATACGTTCTTTAAAAACAAGCCAGATGTGTATTTACAGGGAGTTTCTGCAGACGGAGTTGACAAAGGAGCCAACTCTTGGTTTTGCTTGTTCAGCAGGTGTTTGACGAATTGATTAAACTGACTCCCTTTTGTTTCATTTATGGATAATCAACATTCATTGTTGTCGTTGACTCCAGTAAATTATATTGTAAAGTCTCATTCATTCCCTCTGCTATGGGCTTTCATATGTAGTAACATTGCTGTCCACTGTGTGTGTGTGTGAGGAGCTCAGCCCTGCCCCCAGCAAACAGGCAGCAACACAGACAGAAAAAGCAGGGCCAAAGTTGCTTTTGTGCCCTTTGGTTTTACCCATTATTTCTCTTCCTTAATGAATCAGAGATTTACTGTATGAGCTTTGACACCCTAGTGTTCTTAAACGTGAGTTATGTGCAGTTGAAATGAATTGGCTGAGGAACTGTATTGCATAGCCATGTTTTTACAGATGAGATGAGATGAAGGTCTAATGACTTGGAAATAATCCATTTCTCTTTCTGGATTTAGCCCTGTATGTCTGCAGTGCTGTGAATCTCTCTTGTTGATGTCATCTGTTATCTCACTCTGTTTCCAGTAATGAAACACAGTCATTAGGTTGACTGTCATCAAAGATTAGACTCAGGGGATCAGATGGGACATGTCTCTTCCTCTGCACTGGGGAGCTGCACAATCAGGGCTCTGTTTGGAAATGCAGTTTTTTGACTGTCTCTTAAATCCTGGTTTGTCACAGGATACCATGTATGTGTGGCTTTGCATTGCCCCTATGGAAACAAATAATTACAAAGTGCTCATCTTTTTCATGACTCACAAAGCTTTGGTAGCATAAGAATTATTACATATATTCTGTTGATTTATTGTTTGATCCTTATATTTGCTTTTAGTCTTCAGTGATAGAATCAAAATCCTGACACAGGCAAGCCAGTGTGAAATTTTTCATGTCCAGGAATGTCCATATTATGACTATTTCCACTGTTTCTCTGTTATACATATATTCATATCTATCCTTATGCATCTATATCCACTAATATTATCTTTTCAACATCTCATTTTGATGTCAAATACTATCTAAATCTATGCTGCTTTGCTGTCCCTGGGTATTCTCATAGCTCACAGCTAGCAATGGTTTAGGGCTTGTGGAAAATATGTTTTCTTAAACTTTACTACCATCTACCGATTTTTAAGATGTTCATCATTTCATCTGCTAAGACTAAATGCCTTTATTCACAGTGTTAATAAGAAAAATAGTTAATGTATCTGACCTAATATTCAGATTTTTTTCCCTGTGACACTCCTTTATGCCATGCATCATTAGAAATGGTGTAATCCGGCCTAAAGTTTACCTTATGGGGCAGCTGGATTTCTCATGAATCCATCTTGTGAACCTTTAAGCAATATACTTCCATACATACCACAATGTTTTGATCTAATCATTGTCCTGCAAGGAATGTCCAGTATCTACAGCCGTGGTGTGAAGACCAACAAGAAAAGAACTGCTCATCTGAAAGCAAAATCAAGGTACCTAAAGAGGCTACTATCGACACAGCAGCGCATCAGTTATACATAATATAAATCATAGGAAAAGAGTATTTCGTCTTTGAGAGAGCTGAGAACGGCGCTAAAGGGATTTTTCAACGGAAATATGTTTTTCTGTGTTTCTCAGTAATTGTTTTTCTTTTCCACAATAGTTTTTTGATGTAATTAAATGTTACTTAAGCTAGAGCAAAATAATGTTAGCACCAAATGTTTATAAAGTAATTAAAATTCAATAAAAAACATAAAACCTAAAATAAATAATAGCATACCTGAAAAATTCCTAATTACATCCACTGTGATACAGTATGTTTACAAAATTAAACATTAAAAAGTCCAAGTAAGTTTCTGCTTTTGTTTTAGGAATCGTATTGAAAGTTGATGAAACACGTGTGTTTAAGCCAACAGAGTTTGGGGTGTGGCTGTTGGAGCTGGTTGTTTTGTTGTGTATTCAGTTTCTCAAAGAACAGAGACACCCATTCCTCTGTTTCCTTGAGTCTCTTTTATCTGTGAGCACTGTGGTCTTTTGTAGTGTGCTCTGTTTTGCTTGTGTAGAACGTAGTGAGTAGGGGTTATCCTGGCTACAGTTCAAGCTTAACAGCCAATTAACACCTCATGAACCATAAAACTTATTTTTTTACCTGAACCAGACATCCCAACTCTCCTGGAAATTCCGGGAATCTCCCACATATTGATAGCGGCTCCTTAATGCCGGCAAATGTGATACAATCTCCCGGAATCTAGAGTGAGCAAGAGAGTAAGCAAGAGCGTGTAGGTGTGCCAGTGTGACTGTGTGTTCAGTGTTCAGGGCTGTTTAATACAGGTGGTCTGCATGTGGTTGTTGACAGTGTTGACTTTGAATTACTTAGTGCTGCAGCATATTGCCTTCAGTGTATTGTATTTTATCTAATGTCTGATTTGTCAAACAAAACTTCTGATGGAGGATGTCGAATTTTTCTATTTTCATGGCGCCATCTTAAAACCATTAAAATTACTGTAATTGCATTCATAAAATTGTTGGCTGTAGTGTTACCATCCCAATGTTAAATCATAACTTACTTGAATCAAACAGGGACACTGCACATCTCATATTATTACTGTTCAAACAAAAGGCAAGGGCTATGAAAATAAAACACAAGTAGTATTAAAACATTTTTTCTTCAAAAACTTTTACTCCTAGTTGATAAAAAGGTTACCGGTCAAGTCATCAAAGCTCAGACCAATGCACTGTTGCATTCTTTACAAGTCTGTCAAGATGAGAGGATTATAATTGGAATTTGAGGTGAAATAAGCTACAAGAATCTTAAAATCTCTTCCAATTCTTTGAGTAAGAGAATAAAGGTTTTTTTTTCATTTGACAGCCCAAAATGTTCTAAGGTATTTTCACAGCTCTAGTTTGGGCCGGTGCCATTTTCTGAGGGTTGCCAATAATGTCAGCAGTCATGAGTGCAGTGAAGCAAACTGAGAGATAATATGATCTGTTTTGGAAATTTGTAAGAGGTCAACTAGAGAATACCTCTACTGAGCTTGTAGAGGTTTTGCATGACACTTCAATGTCTGTCTGTCAGTGTATTTTAATGTTGATTTAGAAAATAGATGACACCCTGAGGCATGCCAACCCTTTTCCCTTTAGTTACTCTTAACTTCCCTGTGGTCGGACCAAAACCACAGATGTGTGTCAGAGAACTCATCAAACCACAGAAGTGTGTCTTTGCTGTTTGAGGTGGTTATTTTTTATGACTCATTGTGTATGAAGGGTTTGCTTCATAGTACAACAGGCACTTAGTCTCTGACCAAATTTGACCCCTTTTTTGGCTCTCATTGCGGATTATTTCTGTACAGCTCACATGATCCCACGAGGACTGTACATGCATTTAACAACCTGGACAGTGGGGATGTCAGTCCACTCTACTTATTCCTCCCTGTTTTCCTGTTTGCCAGCCTACCATGAGCATAAGCAGAGCACATGTTTGCTTGCTTTCACTCCATGTGTTTCCTGTTCTCTTCCCAGCAGCTGAGAGTATGAAGGGGGGGAATCCTGGGAGTTTGTAGCAACAGAAGAAACAGCAGCCTTTCCAGCTACTGTTTAACAACCCTGTTTGGAGCAGAGCACCATGAGTTAGTGGGCAAAGGAGGCCATCGGTATCTGGATTACAGAAACAGCAGCATCACTAGCCCTGCTTCATGAGCCAACAGGATGCGGCTGAGGTCCTCGCACTCTCCGAGCGCCTCCTCATAGCTTCACACAAGGGACAAGCTGACAATGTGGTCCAGCTCATCAATAAGGGTGCAAAAGTAGCCGTCACTAAGGTGAGTAAGTGTTACTGAGTGTGAAACTTAAATGATGCTGGTGAATTGTTTTGGATATTGGTTTTGTTTTTAATTATCCCTTTACTACTGGAATCATGGTTGATCATGTCTGCAGCTTTCCTGTTATGTTTGACCAACAGATCAAAGACAGATATTCATTTACAATTTTATTAGACGGGGAAAAGCATAAAAAACATAAAAAGAGTTGCTACTTCTAAGCACTCATCCATTTGCCTAGCTGTTTACTGTCTTTGTTTAAAAAATAACTCAAAAAAATCAGTTTATGAGTAGAATTACTGAAAATGAATATCAGTTATTTAACACATTAATTAATATACAATTGTTTTGGCTAATCTAGTCAGGCCTGTGTGATGGTAGGGCTGTGATTAACCAGAAATTCAGAAGCTTTACTGTCCTTAAATCCACCAGCAGATGTTTAACTGTTAACAACAATTTTTCCCTGATTTGTATGACTGATGGATTTGTTTATGCAAGATAATTTAGTAACTATGTTAACATATACATATTAGCTTGCAAGTATTTTCCCAGATTCAACTGAAAATGACAAGGAGTTTAAACAAATATGTTCAGCTTATGTCCCACTCTGTTTATCTCAGCAGACTCTATTTATGTATGGAGTAAAATGAATGAAACACTGTTATGTGGTATTTTAGTATAAGACATCTTTCAGTGTTCTGTTTCTAACTGCCCAGTTGCAGTTTCAACTGATCTGATGAAGCTCATAAAATCATCATATGTTGGTGAGCCATGGTAACTTGTAGAATTGGTTATGTTCTGCATCAAATCAGCCCACAAGTTCTATCTGTCCTCTAAGTAGCATTTGTTATAATGTCTGTGTCTTATGGGTATTGTTCTTCTCCAACTGTATCACTGAGTTGTGTGGCTCTGATGGGGGCAATTGAATGTTGGCATAATCCATGTTTTATTAGGTTGCCTGAGTAGCCAATGAGACTATCCTTTCACTACAGTGAAGAGCTTCAAAAGAAAAAAACAGGAAAAAAACAGAAAACAAACACAAAGATATCAGATCTGTTCAGTCATTGTGAGGTCATTATATATCCAGCAACACTTGGTCTGTGGGCTCATCTGCATCCCTTAAATCAATTACACACAAAACAGAGCATGAAAGGGTTAGCATTGCTGGGACTGCTAATGTACAAACACAAGCCCAACCCCATCAGATTTCAAAACTATACAAATGAAAATATTTTCAGCAGCACTAGATGTAGCCAGTGGAATATTTTCCTACCAGTGTATTCACTCCCATTAAAAGTTTGGGAGGAGATGCATGAGTTGCTTCATGCTTGGTGCTCTCAACATTTTGGTGTTGAGTCACACTCACACAAGTTGCTTGTGTGGGTTTCACATGAGGATATGCTCAGAAATCTTTCCCTGCCCTAAATAGCTGGCATTTTATTGTGAAAATGTGATTTTTTTTTTGTTTATTTCTGTCAATTACTTTACTTTTACTTTGTCAATTATTTTAGTGTTTGATTTCCTAAAATTACCCTTGCCATGTTGTGAAGCTCGATGCCACTTGATAGGGCAAGACTTTTTGCAAACATAGGCTTTGGGCTGGACATCATTTGAATTTTTTATTCTCTTTTTTATGGCAGCTGATCAAAATAATTGTTATGGAGTTGCCTACACAGGTTTTTTGTGAATTCCTCTGAATCTCTGTTTCCATAGAGCCTGAAAGAGCGTAGAGCAGAGATCACCTTACTTCCTGTGACGTCTCTGGTGTCTTCCCCTGGGTTGAAAGTTATGGTGGATAAGACCTGAAAGTGAACAAAATCCTCAACCTAAATCTGTTTCTTAAGTAAATCACACCATAAGAAAATAATTTTAAAAATAAATGAATGCAGAGCTTAAATTCCAAAATTCAGTAGTTCTGGTAGAAGAATATTGTAAAAATAACCCACAACCAATGATAGCCCCCACCACTAAATAAAGAAAGGTATTACGGGCTGATTTGCAAATTCCTCCCATCCTTGGGCATAAATACTTGTATAATTACACCCAATGCTGAATGCTGCAAATGTTTTTGACTTACTGAAAACCTACCCAGTGATTTGAACTCTGATTTGTGTTTGACTTTTGCCCATTTTTATCGCAGATCAAAGAAATTTGTTCTTCCAGAGTGACAATCATGGTCTGCCCAGTCTGACATCATATCAGTTCCGCACTTGAAGCCTGTGACATGGATCTAAAGGTCCTTAAAGGTTCCAGAATGTCGTTGACTCAAGAAGACAGAGAGTTCCAATAGCATTCTGTGACACTTACTCAGAGTCAAAACTGTCACAATTGTCCTATAAGCCTTGTTTAAATTTTTCATGCTAGCTCTAAGTCTCCTGGACATACAACAAGGTTCAAATGTCATTAACCAATGCACAGGATATGATGTAACAGTGCTGTGTGGCAGTCAGGGCCATTGCTTATCTAAAACAATGGGCTGGTTTAAGGATGTTGAGTGGTAATTATAGGCAGGTCACCCCTTTACTGCTGTGGTGCTAAAGAACAAAAGGTTGGTAATTAACTTGAAGTCAACTGTCTGCTCAGATTCTTAGTCTAAACTACATATTTTACAAACAGTTAAATATTCAAATAATGATTTCATATTTTATAACAAATATAAGACCTGTGACATCATTATCATTTTTTACCCAGACACAGTAGTGGTCGGTCTTTTGTGTGAGTTTTTTTATGAATGTAACTTGATGTGTAAGATTCAGTGTGTAGAATTTAGTGGCGTCTAACAATGAAGTTCTATACTGCAAGTTAACTGAATATCCCTCCACTCATCTTCCTCTCCTAAGGGTGTAGCAAAGCCGATGGTGGTCATGAAACTGGCTAAAGGTCAACTTTTGAGCCAGTATTAGGTTTGTACTTTTCAGGGCTGCTGTTGAAACATGCAACAGGGTGAACACTGAGAAAGCGCTCTGCTCCCTCTGTAAACATAAAGGTAAAGAGAACACAAGGATTTTTATTTTTAGTTGAGTGACTAGATTGACAGTTGATACTCAGTTAATTCTAAGAAGCTAAAGTTTCTGGCTGGATTTGATGGTATTGGTTTATAGTCATTCTGTCAGGTACCTGAAATGAAAAGAGACCAGAGGCATATTCTGTGCTGGCACTGCTCTTGTGTGACTGCATTATGCTGGATCTGTTTGTGTATCATGTGCTTCCTCTTTTCTGTTCCTGCATTGCAAACCAATTTTCCATGGGAACATGAACAGATGTCATCATATTGTTACAGCTACAACAATATTACATGTGTTGCTGCTCATTGTGAAGATTTCGTGTTGACCAGCTGTATTTGGGTATTTTGGCAGTATGCCAAAGCTAAATCCAAGATAAAAGGAGCAGGGTTTTCATATGAAAAGACATGTAGGAGTAGTTTTTGGACAGTAAAGAAGATCAATAGATTAAAAAGGATAAAAAATTAAAACAAATTTTAAAAAGAAGGTAAGAATTATAAAGAAGTAAGTTGTCAGAGTACTTATGAAGAATAAGGTGTGAAAAAAGAAAATGAACAGGTGATGGCTTGGTCCTATGCTTGGGTGTAAATCTGGATAAGGATAAAGGACAACTGTTACAGAGGCCTCATTTGATATGTTTTTTTATTAGGAATCCCTAAAAAGAGTGAAACACACTGTAAACATGTCACATCTCAACAAAAAATTAATATTACAAATATACACTGAGCTTGAAGCTTAATTCTTGACCCTGGACAACTGATGTCTAACGGGGGGGCGGGGGGGGGGGGGGGGGGGGGGGGGGGGGGGGGGGGGGGGGGGGGGGGGGGGGGGGGGGGGGGGGGGG
>JAQMCX010000023.1:725522-755584 GCA_029814765.1 Acanthurus leucopareius
TTTTTTTTTTTTTTTTTATTTTTTTTTTTTGTTGTTTTTGGTTGTTTTTTTTTTTTTTGTTGTTTTTCTTTTTTCCGCTGTTTTGTTCTTCTTTAAAAAATAAAAATTTTTTTTAAAAACCCCCCCCCCCCCCCCCCCACTCCCCCCAAAAAAGCCTCTTTTAGGCCCGTCTCATGGTCTTTTATCAGCTGATAGTTTGTAAGGTCCAGTGAAAGGTGGACCTTAAGGCCTTATATCGAACACACTTGTTTATTTTTTTTTAGTAAATCAGAAATACAGTAGAGTGTGCATGCTTGTTTTTAATGACAGAAAATAATTTTAATTACTGATTATCAATACACAAAGAGGTATTTAGAAGTTTGTGTTCCTAATTTTCTAGGTTACCAAAACAGAAAATACTAGAAAAGTTATTAACTTTAAACTTTCTGCATATTCACCTTAAGAGTTAAACTGTATGTGCATGTAATGAGAGCTCAGAGAGGATAACTCATTTCCTTCTGCCTTAGGCTACGGTCTTATAAATCACCTGTTTTATTATTCTTTTCTCTTTTTCCACTTTTAATTTGGTTATAAATAGACCTGTGCACCTGCACACATGTTTTCACTCTTCAGGTCATCATGCATGTACTAACAAGAATGAGTAAGCTCTTGTCCTCACAAGTGTAACAAAACTAGGAAAAGGTGCAGGAGTTGTCAGCTGAGTACAGTCTGTGCAGTCCTGAGAAGATTCCTAAGCAGGTACAATAAGGGAAAACAAGTGCTTTGGCATTTTAAATAACTGTCAATTGTGCAGTGCAATTTAAGTGTTAAGTTCAGTGAAAAAGACATTTTCAACACTCTATTGTGAACAGACTATGGACTGAAATCTATAACTGAAGTTTCAAAATTACACGCAAAAGTACAGTGTACCAGTTCTCTGTATATAAAATGTCAAGTGAAAATTTTGTGTTGTTTCTAAATTGATTGGACCCAATGAGCTGTAGGCTGCTGCAACTGCATGCACTGCTGCTGTCAGCCATAAATCAGCCATAAATTATAAATGTTTTTAAAAGACTGTTTAAAAGAAAAAAACAACGAGTATAAAAAATTAGTAAGTCCTCTCACTTCACCAATCAACAGCAGGAAAGAGAACTAGTACGTTTGGTCTCCGTTAAAAAGATCTTTTATTGAGTTTTTTTTTTTTTAAATTTCATAAAGAATTGAGTTTGGATCATTTCCACAACACAGGAAAATAGAGTATTAACCAGCATACTGTCTGCCACTTAAAAAATCAAAACACAGAACCACAAACAAACCCTTAGCTCTGTCTGGAGACATCTGAGGCACCTCCCTGCTGGCTTAAGGCCCACTGTTTACCTGAGCTCGACTGGTGGCTTCCCTCCAAGTCAGGCCCATTGTAACTCAATCTGTGGACCACATAATGCAGAGCAGAGCCTTGCCGCACCTAAACAAAGCACGAACCTCCAAACTTGAAGATAATACCTTGGATATAATGTGGCTTGTGCTGTTGTGTGGGAAGACAAACAGAATCTGTAATTAAACTGTATTTACTCAGTATAATTACAGATTAACAGAGATCACCTAGATTGTGTGTTTGAAGTTTGAATGGTTACCTAGACGCTGACATCCTGCTCTGTCATTTGTCTTCACGCAGTTCATTATGTTGGATATAATGTTCAGGATGTCTGAGTGTGTCCAGAGCTTTTGAACCTAATACTCCAACTTAATATTATTGTAATGTCTCCTGGTTTCTAAGAAGAAATAACCCATTGTTGACGTTGTTACATTCCAGCTGGCATTTTTTTGGATTATCACAAGCTATTTGCATTAGTTTACACAAGTTACAAAAACAGATTTTTAATAATGTAATTCTTGTAGCATCTATCAATGAAAATAGTTTTGGCTTAATTATCTCAGGCTGAGTTTCCATGGAGTTTCTGGAAGTAAAACAAATCTCATCACAAAGCAAGAATGCTCTGGATTTGATCTCAGCCTCTCTTTGTGGAATTTGCATGTTCTCTTCATGTCTGCATTGTTTCCTGTGGGTGCCTCGGCTTCCTCCCACAGGTTAATGAAGGTTGATTGGAGCCTTGCTTTTAGATATGAATGTGAGCATTAATTATTGTTTGTCTTCACACATCAGCCCTGTAATGAACTGGCCACATATTCAAGGTGTACCCCGTTGTTCACCTGTCGTAAGCTGGGATCACTGCTAGCTACCCAGGACCCTACAAAGGACAAGTTGTTATAGATAATGAATAGATGGATGAATGAACAGTGGTCACACTCCATATGATGTTAGCAGAGGTGGACTGCTGAAGGTGCTCAGAGAAAGACTAGCCATTTTTCCTCAAAGACAAAAACACACACTAGCCATATTTACATTACTACTGCTCTCTCTTAAAGCTGGCCACAAGGAGTCTGCTCATATAAGCTGACCTGTAGAATAAAAGAAAATCTGATGAGAATGAAACAGCCACAATTACTAAGAAAACAGAGGTTATTATCAATAAAGGTTGGAAACTTTATTGTTTCAGTGCCCTCCTACAGATCCTTATATTGGCAGGATGCAGAATTTATCCTCTGCTCAGCTGACATGAACAGCTGTGCACATTGTGCACTATTCTCTTAAACCATGGATTAAGGATTTGTTTGTTTTCGGTTGATTCATTACTGAGATGGATTGTACTCTGTAGCAGATTGTCCGTGGTTGTGCCACCAGCTATGACCACTGTGACTTTTGCTGCAGCAATATCTGACTCAATTGACCATGGCTCTATATGGGGGACAGCAGTGGTGTGTTTCTTTAATTGTCTTTGTCTGCTTTTACAGGAAGTTTTGTGCTTATGTTTTGTGCACTCTGTGGTTTTGTTTACTTGGCTGAGTTGTGTGTGTTTTGTGTCCACAGTATGGCAGAAGCCCCCTGCACTTGGCTGCCTACAAAGGCCACATTGAGGTTGTGCGTATCCTGCTCAAAGCTGGCTGCGATCTGGACATTCAAGACGACGTGAGTAGACTCATCTGTCATCTGCATTGGCCATTTTTCCACTTTTCATCCACTTCCAGCTCTCGCACTGTGGTCCTGATTTGGTGGTTACCAGTGGATTATGAATCATTTTTCTCTGAATTCTGTTTTGATGGAATAATTTTTAGACCCGCAGTATTTTTTTACACAACCGTAACTGTAGTCTAATGACCTCCAGTGGCCTTGAATGGGACTCTTTGGACTGTCCACTTGTGGGTTTGCCCACAGGATGCAAGTCCCACTTTCCAACAGATAGTGATAACACAGATCTGTGGCGGTGCCAAATTAATTCCCTGTGGTCAGTGAGCTCTGCAACAGGCTGCAATACATCCTCCAGGACTGGAGGGAGCAGAAGGTGCAGACTGAAGCAGGAGGAGGATGAGGAGGGGAGAAGACAGTGGAGGAGGAATGGGAAAGAGCCTGGAAGATCAGGGAGAGTGAAGGAGGTTAGCCAAATCTGCTCCCACTGAGCCAGTGGAAATCTGTTCCCCCCATCCTTCCTTCCCTGAACAAAGTCCAGTCCTCCGCTGCTGCTGCTGCTGCTGCTGTGCTCGGCTCAGTTCTTATCTGGCTTGCAATGACCCTCTCCTCCTCTTCTCCTTCCTCTTTCTCCTCCATCTCTAATGGTAATCATCACACATTGCTCTTTTCTTCCTCTACTTTCATGTCAAAGCTGACCTGCTAAGCGTCACTCACCACTAATCTGCGCTATGTGCTGCAATTCTATTTATGGCTGAGCATCAATGTGAGCTGAACCTTCTTCCTGGGACTGTGTGCTCACTGCTTTCATATGGTAATACAAACCACTGTGGACTCTAAACAGCTAATAGAGCTATTTGAGATTACCTGCTGTGGTTTGTATAACTGCTATATTGGGACCACATTAGCATCATTTCTGCTTGAGTCAGTAATAACACTGCTGAGCTTGGAGGCATGCGGTGTCCTTGTTATAAAAGGAACTAACAAAATTGTCAACATTTAAAGGGATAGTTTGTTTTGGGGGAATTTTGCTCTAATTTGAATATTTAAAACATAGTGATGAGGCTCTCAAGCAAAGTTATTGATGTCTGTATGATAAAGGAGCTGCTCTGCTTAAAGATTGTTAGCACACCTTCTGTATCACTGAAGGTTTCATACTTCATATTCTAACATCTTATACTTTGTGATCTTGTGGTTTTGCTTCAATGTACATCAAAATGCTGATGGGTAGATGCCATTAACTAGTTAAACAAGTCACTGTTTGTCCCCAGAAAATGTGAAATTTGAGATCAGTTTCAGCTAAAAACACAGAGCTGGAAGCAGGACCTGGATAGTGTAGTGTAGTGTAGTGTAGCATAAAGACCTCTTCTCTTTTTTTTCTTTTCTTTCTCTTTTCTGCAACTTCACTATGAAGACAAGACTCTCACCCTTTTACACAGATACCCCACAATACTGCCATAAAGAGTATCCATGTTATGCTGATTTTGCTTTTTTACATTGACCCAAACAATACAGGCATAATGCCAACCCAGTGTGTGATTGTAGATAGCATGCCAGTGTTTCAAAAGCAAACAAAATGTGACATGTAAAATGGCAGCATCAACATCTAGTGATTTCAGATCCTCCATTCAACACAGAAGTAGATTCAGCTCTTTTACAACCTCTTAACCGCTTAACAGTAGAACAAAAATGCCCTCCTTCCAATGTAGTACCATTTCATACATGGGGCAATAATCGCTTCTTTAACAGGTTGCTAATGGGGTTTCTGTGATGCTGTTTCTGTGCTGATGTTTACAGCATCACAGAAAATGGTTGTTGTTTGCAAAGAATTCTTCCAAAGAACATTCTGCCAAGCCGTTAATTATGAGCATTTTCAACTTGTGGAAATGTTAGTGAAGAGTCTGAGTACGGCAATAAAAAAAAAAATCTTTATGCTAACTATGTTTGAAGATGAATGTACTCTTAAAGCCGAGTTTGACAAAATGCATCCAAATGCAAAATGTAAATGTCCACGGCTGCTTTTATTTTACTAAAGTAGAAAAAAAGGCTGGTGCTCTTTTAATTCCATCATCTTGTTGTGTAATCCTCTACAGCAGTGGTTTAATGGCACCCAACTGCCTCCAAAGAGGCAACTTTAGTTAATTGGAAAGCACATTATTTAGATTTTTTGGCTAATTTTGTGTAAATTCTGTTAAAATTTGTGCAAAATTTAGATAGGCACTTGACTGTTTCTATCCTTTTATCTCTCTCTCAAAAAGAGCAACAAATAAACTATTGTGTTTCCCAAAATGTCAAACTATTCCTTTAATTGTAAATTGAGATATCATAATTGAGGACATGTAGACCAGCTGTTGATTTGTGAAAAAAAAAAAAAATTAAGGATGGTTTTCTTTTGAGCAGATCTAATATTGACCCCATTAAGACTGCCTTTACGGACATGCAAAGACATCTTATTTGCTTGTTCCACCTAGATAAGCAGAAATGATTTCCCCCCAAACAAATCTATCCTTTTAAAGAAAATCTTGTATCTCTTTTCAACACCTTTTTTTCATTGAGGTCAGTTGATTAAGTAAATAATAGATTTTTCAGTAAGATTTCTGAACAGCCAAGAACACCATAAAGTTAAAATATAAAATATCCAACTTGAGTTTCAAGATTTTCACATGACAATATTTTTCTCTATTATTGGATGCTGGTTTTATTTTCTATTGAGTTTTTTATTTCTTATATTTGATCAAGAGTGGGCTTTTTCAATTTAAAAGCATCATTTATTGATTTTACCCTCATATTTTGCTTACATGCAGGTACAAAGCTTGCTTGGATAGAGCTCCTTCATGTAGATCTCCTGTTTGCTTGTGAAACTTTTGCTCTTAGATTATTTTCTCTGCTAATGAATTTTTGTTTAGCAAGGCCTATTAAAATTGCAATGCACCTTGTTTTTGTTCAGTTCCTCCCAAAACTTTCTGAGGCTGTGGTAGTCTCTGCAAGCTGCTCCTGTTTGTAAACTGGCATCCAGTCAATCTCACAGCCCCGTACCAAGTACTATACTGCTGCCGTACCACTGCAAAAACGTATTCAGTGTCTTGCTATTACAAAGCATCAGTGAAAAGGTAAGGAAAATATATTTTTTAAGACTAGACAATTGTCACATAAAATAAGGTATTTTTAAACAGACAACTATTTGAAAATTTTAGCATCATGGCCCATCCCTACTAAGAAGTCAAGTAAACCCACCCTCAATAAGTCATCATTTTATTCTTCAACACTACACCTGGCATTCTGCTGATAGGATGCCAGGTGTAGTGGAATTTGGACAGGCTTATTGCACAAAACATCTGCAAGCAAAGAAAAAATTCCAATCCATCAAAAAAGTTTCACAAATGTACAGACAAGCTCAAGTAGAGGGAAAATGGCTGGGAGATTTGGGAGATCTGTCCGAGCAAGCTTTATATTTTCATGAAAGCATTACAGTTTGTGCAGAGACAGAGTAAGTTTATTTGCAGGGCGAAACTTTGAGAGGGCAGGGTTTGTGGGAAGTCAATTAATCATGCTCTCATATTGAAAGATCACACTTTGGATTAAAAGATAGGAAAGAAACTCCATATTATCCTGTTGCTGAGTGTCACATATCAGTAGTCAGTTGCTGAGTGTTTCTGGTCACATATTGTTAGTCAGCACTGTGTGTCTGTGTGTCTGTTTGCAGGGGGAGCAGACAGCGCTGCACCGAGCTGCTGTGGTGGGAAACAGTGACATAATCAGCGCACTCATCCAGGAAGGGTGTGCATTGGACAGACAGGACAAGGTGCAGATCAAAAGAGCGAAAACACACCCATATAAATTCTCAGAAGCTAATGGCAACTTTGTCACAGTCAGTCTGAGGAACAGGGGGAATTTCAAAGCCATCATAATGACTGCATTAAAGCATCTGATAATCACAGAGAAACCAGTGTGCCTGTAATCTGCTTAGCCTTAGAGTAGTGTGTTTAGAGTCAGAGTGAAAAGATATATGACCTACATAGATTATAACCATAACAACACTCAATCATTTATTCTTTCTTGTATTTCACATGAAAACTCTAAACATGCTGAAATACAGTGTATTGCTAGAGTGTTTAAGTAGATACCCAATGGTGTAGCTGCTTGTCTACAAAAAGAGTCCAGCCAGTAATGCCATGCATGGTTTCATAAAGCCTTTTCTCCGAAACTCTTTTAAAGGGAACTTGCTGTAAACTGTCACCTTTCATTTCATCTCACCATTATGTAAGTTAGTCACTAAATTTTAGGGTTAAATATACTCATAAATATACAAGGGGCTTTAACGTCAAGAGCAAATGTTGTCATGAGGTGTGTGGTTTAATTTAGCCAAGATAATAATAATAATGATAATAATAATGATAACAACAACCACAACAACAATAATGATTATAATAATAATGATTTTAATAACAATATAGTAATAATAATAATGATAATATAGAAAAGAGGAAAAAACAGAAAAAAACTCAACAGCAGCAAAGAAGTAAATATGATGTGACTCTGTCGTACTTTCTCTAATGTATCACCGTAAATCCCTAATCTAGTGTTAAAAAGGAAGAGACTTTTCAAAACGTTTGTTTTAACATAAATTCAAGTCCATTAGTCTGGCTGTCATTAATGTTGCTTTTTATATTTTGTTCTGACAGGATGGCAACACAGCTCTCCATGAGGTGTCCTGGCACGGCTTCAGCCAGTCTGTCAAACTGCTTGTGAAGGCTGGAGCCAACGTTCACGCTAAAAACAAGGTGATTATAAAGTTAAAAGACTAAGTAACCTTAAATGTAGAAAAAAGACATTCTTTCTTTTACAAACACAAAAGTTGAATCATAAGCAATATAATACACCCTTCCTTTGTTCTCTCATTGCTCTGACTTTCAATCAGGCTTGTCTTTAAAGTCACCAGGAAAAGAAAGTTGTAAAGCTGCAAAGAATTCCAAAACATCAATTTTTTTAATCACTATCAATTACTGAGCAATGCCATCCACTGATAAAGACCTTGAAATGTGGAAAGGCTGTGGAAAAATGTTCTTATTCTCCAAATATAAGTTTTAAAAAAGTAAGGGATTTGTATTGAAAAAGTTAAAATTACTATGCATAAAAGTACAACTATAACTGACCTGTCAGGATAGATGCATATTCCAGTTACTTTTAATAGTTGTTTATTACAGCACAATTGACTCCATTGCACAGACTGTTTTGAAAGCTTTGTTCTAAGGCTTTTTCAGGATTAACAGTTTTTAAGGATCCCTATTTCTGACTTACAGTATGTGTGACATAAAAAAACCTGAGCCTTGTTAACACTAATAAATGATGAGACCATGTCTCCCTCCTTCTTCGATTTCCAGGCTGGAAACACTGCCCTTCATCTTGCCTGTCAGAACGGTCACGCTCAGAGTTCCAAGGTTCTGCTTCTGGGAGGCTCCAGGCCCGACAGCAAGAACCATGTAAGTCTCCAGCAGGGATCCAATGGGTGCTGCTGCTGCTGCTGGGATCACTTACTAGAGTTACAGAGATGCAGACACAACCTGCAGTTATTCAGAGATAGACAGACAAGGCATATTTCCCCTCTGAGTCTAAAAGATATCTCATTTAAATGCCACTTTATTGTTAAATAGATAACGTCAGATAATTAATGCGTTTTCATGTCATTATCATAACCGAAGAAGAGCGAAGTTTAATAGCCAAGAAGTAGTTAAATCAGTAGTAAACTCTACTGCTGTCTGTGCAGCCTAGAGTCAAAGCTGCATCATGTACATTAACATCAGCAGAGATGCTCCGAATACTTTGGCTTGAACCTAAAACAATTGTTTTCATACTTATGACTATAACAACAGTGCCAGTGTGGATTCATGTAAACTGACTCAACTAAATAAGGTAGCAGGAGATTCCTTTTCTATACTGATGGAGCAGTGTTCCAATAAAGCTGAATTATTTTATTTTTATCAGTTTATAGTAGCTAAAGAGCCCCTAAAGAGTCTGTAAGGGTGTGGAAGTGACCAAAGTGGATCTCAAAGGAGTATTAGACTTAATTCATCAGATCGACAGAAACAAAACCAAACAATTTTGATGTTGCTCCTCATCTGATGGATTTGTTAACAGACAACTGTATTCACTGGAACAACTGTATTTGACAGATGTTGTGTTCACAGCAAGTTGCTTTCAAATAGGTAAAGAAATCAGTTAATGCAGTTTTGGATTATAAAATGTTCTAATACAAGTTAGACTAACTACTTTTATGGACTCCAAAGCTTTCTGGATGTTCAGTGATGATGGTTTGAATCACCTTTGAAGTTTAGTATCAAATCCACCTAGTGAACACAGTGGTTTTTATACTTCACTTGTATCTGTATTTTTCATTACCTTTTCTCCTTCAGCTTTTTTTTTCAAGTTTGCTGTACCTTTATTTTAAATTCTGTTTGAAAACAAACTTGTGTCTTGACTTCTTCCTCACTCCCTTAAATTTTATCTCCTCTTTATATCCAGCAGCTCTCTGCAGTGTGCTGCTGCTACAGTGCTGCTGCATGGCACAGCAGTCACTTAATTATGAAATACTACATAGTGCATTTGCACTTCAAACGTAATTTGCAGCCTCACTGGGAAACTGTTGTAACTCAACACAACATAAATGCAAGGGAAGGTCATTGGTGGGTCTAAGCAGCAGCCGTCCTCAGATGTAGCCCGGGTACTGAATGTAGAAATATGTTTACTTTCACAGGGAAGCTTTTAATATTTAAGTGTACATTTTTTTGGGCAGAAGAACGAATGTTCACACATTTAAGTAAGGAAGAAGGAAGACGTAATAGAAAGAAACTTAACCCAGTTATAGTGTGTAACTATTAATGCATTGATCAAAAATTATTTAGGGACAAACTAATAAGCATTCTCAGTGCTGGGTCATGCGTCAAAAGTTTTTTTTAGATTTGTAAATCAGTCTTTTATCCAGTAGAGCTCTAGAGACCTGCAGGATCTCTGCCCTGGTGAAGGCTGTTCTGTCCGCTCCTGATGGCCTCACACCTTCATGAGACACTTTATGTTGTTTTTTCCTTTAATCTGTCAGATATTTACAAATGATAAAATTATTTATCCTTGAATACTTTCCCAGGCTGGTGATACGTGTCTACATGTGGCAGCCCGCTACAACCATGTAGCCATGATCCGCATCCTGCTGGGAGCCTTTTGTTCTGTGTCGGAGAAGAACCTGGTGAGTTATTTGCCAGTATGACCTGAGGAGGAAGACTATGACATGTCCAGGTACTCTTGTTAGATTGTGCCTGTATTACACAGTTCAAATGTGTTATTTATTTTTTGACATAATGTTTATGACTGCCAGAGAGCCTCTGGTGAACATGTGAATATTGTTACAAATATAATACAAGCATTTTAAAGTTTTAAATAAATGCTCATTTTCACATGAGAGTGTGGATACTCAACCTGAACCAAACAGAACCCAGTGGAACCTGAGGAACTGTAGTTGACATGCTTCTTATAAATTTGTTTGGTTTAAATAAAGGTGGGTAAAATGTGCCGGTCCTCTTGTTTTACTTAAAAACACAGATAATAACAAGTAGTTGGTTATGGAGTTTGTCAAAATGTGTGGGGCTCTGATATGAAAAGACGTCAAAAGAACTGGGAATTTAGCCTTGCAGTGACAAGTGAGCAGTAGATGCAGGATGCAGGCTGGCTGAAAATGTCTCAGTCATTTAGACATTTGGACAAAAAAAGGTGATCTAAGCCACACTCTAACTCGCCCCACCGTCTCTGTTCTCTGTATGTATATGTGTTTCTGTCTGTCTGTCTGTAGGTTGGAGACACACCGCTACACGTGGCAGCTGCACTGAATCATAAGAAGACAGTACGTCTGCTGCTGGAGGCGGGAGCAGACAGCCGCATCTGCAACAATGTGAGCGCCTGCAGCCTCTCTCTACATCATTAATGCTCAGAAGTGTTTGTGCACCAACTTTGCCTTCTTCATTTTTTTTAAGTCGTCACAGATTTCTGTTGTGTTACCAATCTCTTTTTTAAAAAGCAGCACACTGTCCTGCCTGTTGCCAACTGCCGTGTGATGCATCAGACATCATTACAGACTGGTAGAAGCAGTACATAAATGCTTTTAGCTATTTGAACCTGAAGAAGCAGGAATCTTTTAATTTGAAGTTGGAACACAACACACTCATGTTCATTCACCTGCCTGTCTGATCACAAAGACTTCGTCTTTTCCACTTTGTCAGTTAAAAGTTCTCAGTCTCAGTAAAGACTAGTGACTCAAATTAACTTAATGAAAAACCCTCCCTCTATTTTTCTTTAAATTGACAAATAATGGTTCTAAATGAAATAGAAAAAGAATATAAACAGGCCTAAATGTTCTAATTTAGAATGGAAGTTGTATTCTAGAGAGAATGATATTTTTTATGGAGAATAATAGGTCCAGTTCCAAGTACTACATGCCATAACAGAATGATCTAATATTAAATGTTATAATTTAGGGTGGCTCTATTCTACAAGGCAGGTTTTCTAATGGAGGATTTTACTCTAGAACAAAAAAAAAAAAAGATTACCTTGGTCGGACTTTTAAGGCCAGTTTACACCAAAGACTCGCAACAAGACGACTCGACACTCGCAACTGCTTGCAATGCAACTTTCTAAAGCCTGTCAGTTCACACCGCTGCGACTACATGAAACAGTGAGTCATTTCCATAGCAACAATTCTGCTTTTACCAGCTTTGCAGGGGTGGGGTGGGGTTGGGGGGGGTTGTAAGCCTGACAGACTTAACAAACTTAAAAACTTTGCTGCATAATGCAAACTTGAACAGAGACACTGAAAGCACCAAATCACTCTTTCACAGTTATACTTATAAAAGCTATAAAATAACTCAGGAACAGCTTTTGTTTACGGTAAGCTAACGTTATATCTTCAGACAACCGTGAATAAAAAAAAACCACTTACATCGCTGCAAGCTGATTGGCTGTTGAAATAAGTGACATGCCTTACGTTGTAAAACTGACCTCTGGTAACTTGTCAAGCTCAGTTGCAAGCAAACGCCGTCAGCTGGCTTGAGCCGAGCTGAGATGGACCAGCCTACACCGCTGCAACTTTGGCTGCAACTGTTTCATTGTGTCACAAATCTTTCGTGTAAACTGGCCTTAAAATAGAATGTTTTTTCATAAGGAGGATTCCATTTCAGGTTTATAAAAATCAGATAGAATATCTAGGTCCTATTTCAAAATCAAATTTTCTGGCCAATAATGTTCTCAAATACAGTGTTCTTATGTAGAATAGAATATTGTATTCTTGAAGGAATGGTGCTTTCCTATTGTATGAACTGTTCCAAATCTCTCTGCCATGGAAGTACCCAAAAGCCTCAGCCATTGTTTGAAAATGTATGGTAAATGCACTTCCCTTGTCTGTTTGAATCATGTTTTCTCTGCCTTGACTGTCTGTGTGTATAACACTGTGTGTGTGTGTGATTCTCCAGGCAAGTCAAACAGCTTTGGACCAGGCCAGAGAGTACAACAATCCAGATGTTGCTCTTCTCCTGACCAAAGCTCCTCAGGTAAAACTAGTATGAACCCATATTTTGTGAATGCTTTGTTAGATGGAAGTGGATTGCTTTAGCTCTAAGACAGTTTTTGTTTGATAAATTATTCACAAGTATTATGTAAGTTTTTCATTTTTTATTCAATGTTTCAGTTATTTCTGTCCAATTCCAATTTTCTTTCATTGTTTTGCTATGTTGAGTAACTTGAGCCTATATTTTCTTTTTTATCATTTTAACTGACATAAATTTGAATTTCTTGATCTGAGATTGTGAAGTTCTCATCATCAAGTCATTTATTTCTCTTAGTATAGTACTTGGTTTTTTGGATAAGAATTGAAGGATTATTCCAATACTATGTTATGCATTCAATGCTTTAATGAAAGTGTTCTTAGTACATAAATGAGAACAGCTACATATTCATGTGAAAGAGTTTTTATCACTTAACTCAGATGAAGCAATAAGAAAGCTCATATCTACTCTCTGAATCTGTATCATGACATCATGTAGGTTTGGGTCAGACATATCTTGTTTAAGATAAGAATTACAGGAATGGTTTATGACAAAAGTTTTACTCTAATACTATCAAAAAATGTGTTGTTTAGCTGTGATTACAGTCATGTTATATTCTGTGTGTGTGTGTTGAGGTGCAGAGTTTTGTTCGTGGAAGGAGAGTGAGGAAGAGGAGAGATAAGCTCAAGGCTGAGGGCCGAGCTCAGTCAGTGCCCAGAGATGAGATGCTGCCCTGTAAGGTAAAAACTGGACCTTTGTACTAGAACAAGCTTAAATTATTGTGATAATAATTTAAATAGTTAAAATGGCTGAAATCGGGGGGAAATAGGTGGAAAGAAACCCCTGAAAACCTTTAAATAAGAGGAAAAAGAGACACCTGTGATTCTGGGACAATCAGCTCTCTCCAGGTTTCTCATCCTACAGTGTTCCTTAACTCACCTTTCATCCATTGAGGACTGACTGAAATAAGTGTTAATGTTCACCACTAGTGTTTCTGTTTGACAAATAATCCCACCCTGTTTTGAATATATTTTGATTATTATTCTGTTTTCTAGAAAAATAATTAATTTCTGTAGGAGATGCCATGATTTTAGCAACCATCAGCACTTCTGTTAAGTAAAAACGGTATAAAACTCTCTGGGTTATTCTTGACTTGAGATATATAAAAGACAGCTTTATTATTACATCCAGTTTTCCTCTTAAGCAGCTGAAACCCTGGTAAGAACTTCTTATTCCACAATGTGTGATTGTATGTTTGTCATATATACTGAGTGAAATTTCCATTCCTCACTAATTTGGTATCTTTGGAAACTTTTGAATCTCCACAAGAATTCACCATAAATTTAATTGAAAATAGAGAATAAAACAAAAAAAAAAAAACAGAATAGCAGTGTGCATTAGATTCCTCTTTTAAATATACATTTAAGGGAAACCGTAGAAGTGCTGTAGTTTTTTCTTTCTGATTTTTTTTTATTTCAATGTTCTGGGATCTCAAACATTTCCAGGAAACTACCGTAACATTTCCCTCCCCCTGTTCCTGCAGGACAGTGCATCTGCTGCAGATGACACCCAGAGCAGTGATCGAGCTGCCTGCAAACACGCAGAGGTGACCGAGTCAAACACCAGGCGGGGAAAGAACAGGAAGCAGAAAGAAAAGGTAGGTCCCTGAGGTCACCTCATTTTGAAAAACTAACACTAATCCCTATTGATGTTCTTTGAAGAATAGAAAAGCCAATAGTAAAGAATTTTTGAAAGGGGAAGGTGATTAGTAGCACCTCCTCCTGAATGACTGTTTGAATTGTATGAGATGGAATAATGACTAACCTCATTGCTGTTAATGTTTCAGCCATCTTTGTCTGAACCCCTGCGCCGCAGAGAGACCAGGAACAGTGAAGGTTTTCACAAGAAGAAAGACAAACTGAGAGGGACCCCCCTCAATGCATCCATCCCTCCTCACAACTATAAAGCCTATCAGCTCTACACATTGTACCGCAGCAAGGATGGCAAGATCATGCAGGCAAGTGCATACACACACACTTCCCTGTTTAGAGTAAGATTATTATTTATGTAGTTGTTCATTTTCATGTGTTCTTCTAATTTCAAAAAGTGTAAAGACAAGTACTTGGAAAAGTGAGTGTGTTGAACATGTTTGCTGTGTGTGTGCTGAAGTGTTGATGTTTGCGGGCTGTTTCAGGCTCCACTAAACGGCTGCCGCTGTGAACCTCTCATCAGTAAACTGGAGAACCAGCTGGAGGCCACCAAGGAGGAGATGAAGACTGAGATCCACACTGTCCAAGACCTGATGAACAGTAAGATGGGCCAGCTGGACCGCAAGAACAAACACCAGGTAACATACACACCGACACAGCTGAGAAGTTGACTTACTTTACAGTACTTTACAGAGGTCAGGGGTCTAAACTCCTGCTTTTTTTCTTTTGCATATCTAGAGATACTTACTACACATTTGCAAAAACCTTAAAGGTCCAGGCTGTTGGATTTAGTGGCATTGGGTGTTGAGGTTGTGGATTTCAATCAAATATATATCCCTCCATTCTCCTGCCCCTTCCATGTATGTGGTCCAAAAGTGATGAGAAGGTGTCATGTAGAGCCAGCGTTTGGGCTACCATAGTAATATTGTGGTGCAGCATAGCGAACTCTGTGATAGACGACGTGTAGATATAGTAAGTAATTTTTTTTTAAAAACGTCCTTTTTTCTGGCAGCTAGAATGAAAACAAACATAAACATGATATTTTGTTTTTAACAATACATCTCCCTAAATCTTACACACTGGACCTTAAAGAGGAAGGATCTATGTAAGGAAGTAATACAACATTTCCTGTACTTTAGTAATTTCATGCTATTTATCCCTCCAAATCAAATTTTGCTCCTTTTCCCCCTGCAAGTAGCTTAAGGGTTTTAAAAATCCCCTTATTGCACGTCTGACATCGTATATCATGTTGTTCCAGCTTTTTCACTGCAGCTATAACATGTTTAGGCAGAGTGAATATTCGAACCACACAAAGGTTTTTTTTTTTTTAATAGCTGCATTACTCTCTTTTTACTTAAGTTCAGCATGACAGATTTAGTACCTTTTAAAAACTTTGGGATCTCAGCTAGAATATAAAAATCAACCTCTGTTTGTTTAAGCAAAGGAGTTTGTGCTGAGTGACTCTGTGGCAGGTGGAAGAGAAAAACAGCCTGCCGTTCTGCTTTTGATGATAGTGTCAAGTTTCTGAGTGTTTTTGTAGGAACAGCTAATGTCTTTGAAGGATGTAATTCACTTCTTATGTCAATTATGTCACTGTTTAGCTATTTTAGTTGGGGGCTAGGAATTCATCACTATAAACAGTACATGACATGCAGAATTAAAAGGAGAGAGATTGTGAAATCATCGGTAAGCTATGCATTCAGCACTCTAATAAGATTTGGCAAGAATGACTTGCTGTGCACATTTTGATGGCTCTTGCACATAGTTTCTCCCTGAGGCTAAAAGAGCAGATGCGAGGGGAGAGAAGGATCATTAATAGCTCTTAATATTTATTTAATTAGTATTTTCACTCTTTATTTCTAGGGCTCAATATAGCTGTATTTTATGTCATATATGTTCTTAGATTTATTGACAATGAAATGAATATTTATTTTGTCAGTAAATGAACTATAATTTCTTGCATCTTTGTGCATTTTAAGCATCTTTTCTTATAAAGTAGATGCAGCTGCAGCTGTTAAATGGGTTTTCTCAAGTGTTCAGTTGAAATAAACAGCTCCGAGCAGTCTTCATCAAAGCAGCATGTTTTTGAGAAGCCCTTTCGTGATGGTAACGTGTCACTGAACACATAGGCAACATCGCAGCAGAGGTTGGGGCTTCTATAATACAGGACTGTAACAGTGCAGAGGCTTTGCCATCATTTCCCACTGGAGCCACGCGTGCGATACATGCACTCACAGGACTGTAAGATGCTTCAGATAAAAGCTTCTTTCACGTAGCACACAGTCACTGATGCGTTTACTCTGTAAATCAATGCTGCCTGAGAAAATACAATCATGGAATGTAGGCAGGAATGCATAATCAACAAGAGGAGAACAACAGCAGAAGCAGCTGTGCAGGCCCAAAGGTAAACACAAGACATGAACGTGGCAAGTTGAGCATTTCTTAGTCAGAGTGACTGCAAGAAAAAAAGGTGTTGTTGTCAGCTGACTGATGAAACTGTAAGCTGGGATGAGGCTGCAACTATACATATACATATATATATATATATATGGAACTATTATAAAACCATGAGTATAACTGTGTCGCTATGGTAGCCTCTGCTTGGCTGTAGGGATCTGTTCCCATTCTAAAGCATCAGTGCATCAGTGAGAACCAGCACTGTTGGTTGATGTGGTCTTGCTCTCCGTCAGTTTTCTAAAGGTGCTGGATGGGGCTAAGGTCAGAGCTCTGTGCAGGTCAGTCAAGTTCTTCAACACTGAACTGAAAAAAAACAAACAAAGCAAACAAACAAACAAACAAAAAAACCTCTATGAAGCTGTCCTTGTGTGTGGTAAGTTTGAAGGGAACAAACACAGTGTTGCCAGAGCTGGAGGAAAACTGTTGTCTAAAACAGCTTAAAAACCATAACAGCTGGAGGAAATGTGTAGATAAAGAAGTTAACAGAACAAAGCTACCTGGGCTACTGTTTCTCCCCGGTGTTGTCCGGTCCCCGGTCTTGATGTGTGATCTGTACTTTCACTATCAGATCAGAGCTCTTGATAAGATGACTGTGGAGAGAGTGTCAGCAGAGAGGAGCGAGTGTCTGCAGAGGATCGATCAGCGGGCTCTGCAGGAGAGACTGGAGGCAGAAAAGAGACAGGTAACACTCACAACCTGCACAGAAGGAGAGCTGATAGTGCCATCAGGGCTCAAATACGTAGCTTAAATTTAAATGTGCTCAGTGCTGATATTTGTATAACTGCTCCGAGTAAGATTAAAGTTTTACATGTGTTGAAATTCCTAGAACAACATGTTTTGTCTTGCATCCTTTAAACAAACACTGTGCTGTGAATAATGACTTAACTCTGAAATAAGAGAATGGAAAGGCCAGCAGATTACATGGCAATCAAGTACTTAACTGCTTGACTGTCACTTATGATTTGGACCACAATTATACTGTAAAAAGTGCCAAATTAGCCAGGTTGTGAAGTACAATGACTGTTTAGTTACTGTATCCCTCTTTGACTCACTTCATGTTTCAAATATTCTGAACAACAAAAGTGATATTGTTATACTGTGGAAAAAAATGTTTTAAACACACTATGTACTGCACGTTAAAGCATATATAATGTTGGACACAATGAATGATGGGTAATAACAGTCACTGCAGACTGTGCATGAGTCTATGATGCAGCTCTGACACGTCTCTGCAGGCCAATTGAAAAGGGCACTTATTAGATACATCTTAACCGTCAGGACGCCCTGTCAGTGCTAAATAATTACACTTGATAAAACTTTGATAAAAGTTACCTACTAGTCTCTTGAGGTTTTTGAACTTATAGTTTACAGCTCAGCTTTCATCAGTACTTACTTCTCTCAGTAAATATGCCATAAAGTAACAGAGACTCCGGCCCTTTAAGCAGGTGTCCGTGGTCAACGAGCTGAAGAGCTGGTGTCTGTCCAAGCTGCAGAACATGGAGGTTCGTTTCATAGGAGACCCCAGCACCACCAAGCTGCAGCGCTCCTCCTCTGTGGCCGAGAACCTGAATGAAGTGGACGGAGCAGGCCTCACTGTGCTGCCGTCTGGTCAGGCAGATGGCTCCAAGTGCCTGGAACTCCATACCAGCCCTGCCCTCCTGGACTCCACCAGGGGGCAGCCCACTGTGGCAGAAGGGGACACAGCCAATCACTATTTTGTGGTTCATGTAGAAAGTTCTCCAGGTAAAACCTAAACTAACAGCTTACCCAACTCACACAAGTTCACAGCACCCACCTGTTTTCACATCATATTAACTGAAATCGTTGACCCTGAAAATGACCGTTTATGCTGTTACAAGATAGACAGTAAGTAGCCCAAAACCCCTTAGAAATGACCCTCAAAAATGTGTTATTTGGCTAAAAATATTTAAGCCAGAATACTGAACTTGCTTTGCGCAAGGACCAACTTTGCAAAGTGACAGAAAGACAGCGGCCATCTAATAAACAAACACTGATAATATAGATCAGGTAAAATGAATAAACATAAAAAGTTCCACAACTCCTATTTCTTTAAAATACTTTATTTTTTGAGTTATCATACAAATCATACAATCATAGAAATGTCTAGTGTGGATCAGTTTATTTTCATATGGGACAGGGGTGTCACTGTTGTGAGGAAAGATAAGCTATTTATTTGATCAGGTTATGTTGGTAATTGATACATATTTCTGAGATAGAGTATTAGTACTGAACTTCTTACTGGGAATCAAATCTCTCAATTATTTTACATGCCATGCTTAGGTAATCTAGTTTCCAACATGTGTTCAGGGCAAGAGAATTACCTGCTCTCAGTTTATTATTAGGTTTATTATATTAAGTTAAAAAGAAGACAGATGCAGTTCCTTACTTGTGTTTCAGGTTTAAGGATTTCTTCTTTGAAAACAACGTAACTTCAAACCTACATCAACTGCACTTTTACTGGCCCTACACAAAAGACTAATGCATACCAAAATTAAAACAATATTACAATACAGTATTTGCTAGAAACCACAGACATGTCACCATCCTTTCTATGTAATTGGACAGTAGCTGTGTTTATAAAAGTATGAAAAACACGGACAGTGTAATACATTAGCCGTTGAATAGAAGGCCCCAGGGTGCAGGAACAACAATGCTACTACAGTGCCATCACCTAACACCCTTAAAGGAGGGCACTATGTTCCCATTATTGTGGAGGCTGGTAACAGCGCCCCCA
Organism: Acanthurus leucopareius; assembly: GCA_029814765.1. Taxonomy (NCBI): domain Eukaryota; kingdom Metazoa; phylum Chordata; class Actinopteri; order Acanthuriformes; family Acanthuridae; genus Acanthurus; species Acanthurus leucopareius. The sequence goes on from JAQMCX010000023.1 coordinate 745,029, forward strand.
CCTGGACTTCTTAAGAGGAGCAGGGGTCTGGTTTCAAAGCTCCTCTGACTGTAATAAGTCTTCATTTGCTCAAAGACAAAGACAGGCAAGAGGCATCTGCACACCCAGAAGTAGTTAACAAGACAAAAATGAATTTACCTGTAAAATCAGGTGTACATTAGAGTGATTATTGGAGTCCATAAATGTAGTAAAAGCTTTCATCACATCTCATCTCTATACACAGCTGCTGTGTTGCACCTTTACCTGGGAAAAAAAAAACATCATGTAAGAATCATAGTTATGTAAAATAAAATAAGGATTTCATACTTTTGTGCAGATAATTTTATTATTATAAAATTAAAATCATTCTGAAATAAAAAATGTGAAATTATTATAATTGTAAACAGGTCTTAAGAAAGATTAGCATTAACTAAATCTGAGGAAATTTGTTTGCTGTTATAATATGTAAAGAAATAGTGTAGAAAATATGATAATTAAAAAATCTGGACTTGTTTGTCCTTTTTTTAAAAATTTATTTCATGTTTTGGAGTTCTGGCCTGTCCTTTACAGGATTAACAATCCTTATTCTGTCCTGAAACAAGGGTCAGCTGTTCTGCACTGTTGCCAGAGGCCTGTGCTTGTGAGAAATACAGCAATGCTGTACCCTAAGAGGATGTTTTTATCTATCTAGACGATTTATTCTGCAGTGGACCCAGATGTATGTGATAAACATTTCATGATTTTAAGTGCACTGTTCCTCTGTCGTGACCTTTGGAAAGAATAACATTGCCGCTAGAGAAAAATATCATCACTAAAACGTTGACTCAGTCTGCCTGTGGCACACTGTAATGATTCAAAGTTATGCTGCCAAAACTGGCCTGAATAATAAAGAGTATTTGCTGTGTATGTTTGTATTAATTTAATTTCTTATGAACGTGCAACAGATGGTGATAAGGCTCAGAATGCAGAGGTCACCTCTCCTGCAACAGCCAAGAGCCTGTTGTCGTCTGTTCAGGTGGTTCGGCCAAAGGAGCGGTCAGTGACCTGTGCTGATACCCAGAGGAAGAACAAGGACCTGCAGGACTTGGATATTGAGGAGATCGGGCTGAGGAGGGGCAGGGATTACAGAGCCAGCAGCCTGTCTCCAGCCACAGAGCGCCGCTGCAGCAGCAAGACTGAAGCCGGGCTCAGAGACAGGGAGCGAGTGCATGACAATGGGAAGCACCGCAAGAAGGGCAGGACTAAGTCCAGAGGGGCCACAGGGGTCAGGACTCTGGAGGTCTTTGGAGAACAGCCCAGTGAGCCCACTTTTGCTCAGGAGAGGGACAACATGCACGCTCTGGAGGTGACCCAGTACTTCTTTGAGGCCGTGTCGACGCAGATGGAGCGCTGGTACGAGAGGAAGGTGCAGGAGGCTAGCTGGCAGGCCCATCAGAGGGCTGAGGCCGACAAAGCCGCACTAGTCGAGAGGATCACTTACCTGGAGGACGAGCTGCGCATGCTGAGGACGAATAGACATGATGACTGCTAACAGACACTGACCTTATGGATCACCAACAGGCTACATTAAAACAGAGAGAGATTAATTTGGATTCTCTTTTACAGCCATAACATGGTGCTGTTCTATGACACAGACATTTTATTTCAAGACAGCCACAGCCATCAGAGGAGATGACTGAATAATTTCCAGTGTTGTGGCTCCTGGATGGAATCATGGAATCACAGCGTAATGGAAGCTGTTCCATTTTTTCAAAATGCCTAAAAATGTTCCCCCTGTTGGTTGTCATTGGACTGATATACTACCGTAGTAAAAAAGGCAGCTCTTGTGCACTGTGTTGTAAATAAACAGTAGATATTAAGCTAGGTATCACAATGATCTAATGTGCCATTTATAACAAAGAAACACTGCATCACAGCGAACGTCAACACTTTCCGGAGTGTTTGTACAAAGATATTTTTTTTATTTTTTGTGAGCAGAAATAATTGTTAACACTTTTTTAACATCACGAAGAAATGATCTGCACAGTGGTGTCACTGATCAAAGTGAATGGAGGGAACCACAGTATAATAAGCTTTTGTTGGTATATGCATGCTGGAATCAGCCCTGTGACTTCAGAGGAACAACCTACTGCTTATTTATGAGAATGTAGCAGAACAGATGTGGTGTATAACCCTACCGAAGGTTTTTTCTTTCTTTTTTCAAAGATCAGTTGTTGGTTTACTTGCCCTTTTGCTTCATGATCTGATTTGTATAGCAGCTGAAGCATGCCCATTGAAACCATTTGAGCGTTACACAGTGTTAAAATGTAATTAGTCCTATAATTAATTGAATTTAAAGAAGCAATAAATTAATTAATTTGTTGTGTTGGCCCCCAAAATTAAACATTTCATTTGTCTCCTGCGTTTACATGTTCAGATTTCATGTCATGATATCTTTAATTAAAGATGCTTTGCGTGTCACCTAAAAACAATCAAAGGTACTCTGACCCTCCCCTCAGAGCTTATGAGACATGTAAGATGTACCATCCTTTTTCTAGATCTTAACAATCAATTAAAAAATTCTTCAAAATTATTTTGACTGTAAAAAGGGAAGACTTTTGTGAATGAACACTGGCAAAGTGTTTTGTCATTGTGCTGGCACACTCTAGACCCCATAGATTTAAAAAAATTACATACACATGAGTAAGTGCCCTGGCCTTCAAGCTTCTATTCCACTGCTGTCCACATCCAGGTGCTTTTTCTAAAGCATTCCTTGGTTTCATTTTGCAGTGGATAGTAACCATTCATGAAATCAGAGTCTTGTAGGGATAGTAGAATAAAGTCTGAACAATCTGCTGAAATGGGCAGTAAGATGTTATGCAACACATAAAACACTGACATTTTGTTCATTGTACACATCTGCATTCTTCCCATGTGTGTATAAACAAGCCAATGGTCTGCACTGCAACTAGAGCTACAACAATCAGTCAATAAACTGATTAAATAGAAATCAATCAGCAACCATTCTGATAATCATTTGTCAGTTTTCTTCCCATAAAGTATGGTTTTAGCTTCTCCAGTTTGAGGATTTACTGTTTTTATCAAATTTTTCTTTTTACCTGTGTTCTTAAGTTTTTTACACTGAACAGTCAAATTAGATAATATTAAGCAAATATACTACATATATATATATTCAGGTTTTATATATATATATATAGTATATTATAATATATTTATTGGTTGCAGCCCTAGTTGAGACTGAGTAAACTCTGTCCTGATCCTGAACAGCTGACTACCTACAATATTGTTTCAGAATGCTGCTGACCTGCCAATTTAGTCTGCCTGTAACAAACAATCTTGACATAAAACATGATTTCTGTCAAAATATGTTGCATGAAGAAAGTGGAAAGTTGTGTTGCAGTATTACTGTTGGATGTTTGTTGTATGTACTGACTCTATGCTCATACATGTTAAGTTTTACATGGATAACTATGGACATGAGTAATGCACCCGTATGCTAGAAACATGTTTTATATTTAAAAAAAAAAATCATTAAACATCTGTGTGGTTTTATTGGTTCCTGTTTAATATATAAAATACATATAACATACAGCAAAAGTCTGACATATGGGCTCAGTTTTCCTCACAGGTTAATGAGTTTCCATGATCATGTGACAGGGATCCTCATCACTGTATGGTGGGATGCAGCACAGGGGATTTTTCAGAATGATGCCTTCAGGTCAGCACCATCAAGCCATCCTGGAAGAGGTGTCCAGTCAAAAACAAGATTCATCACATTTGCCATTATTTGTAGCAGTGACACAACCCAATAAAAGGGTGTCCTTGTTAACACTTCACCAGTCACACGATGGCCCTGACTGAGAGCCAAACCACATCAGTTCTTGGTAGCTCAGTGTTTTAACTCTTTGCCAACGCCAGAGTCTTCTGCAGCTCCTGTAGATGGTTGTTAGCTTGTGTGACCATCATACGGATGGCATCCTGAGTGAATATAGAGGAAAAGCAGAAGCTATGGACAAAGCAGGGCACGATTTCAAAAGTCTAGCATTTGTGAAAATGTGAAATGTGCTTGAAAGCTCCAGGAAAAAAACAGTAACAAATCTTGGGTTAAGATTTCTTTTAGCCAAACTACAGTTTACAAGTTCAGGTATTAACTTTTTTGTAATATAAAATTTCGAGCTATCAGAATGACCCTTACCCTAACCCTGGTTTCATGGTCTCATCAGTTTCAAGACTTTTCAGAACACAAACAATTCATTTAACCAACTCCCCCTTTTTTAAAAATGGTAGGATTTAGTTTAGGTAAAACTAGAGAAAATGCCTTTAAGGAGCATTTTGTATGCGGAGGATAGAATCTTCAAGAAACCTACAGGAAAATTGGCTTACATACTCGTGAGTATGTCATCAGCTTTTCCCTCTGGCCAACAGTTGTAGATCACCCAGCTATGTCATAAAAAACAAACACTTCTGTTGTCTCTTTACCTGGTCATTGGCATTCTTATTCCTTTTGAATTCATCTCTTGCCCAGTCTTTGAGGTACTTCCTATCTGCCTCGTCCGGAACCTGCCTTATGGTCCTCAGTATGTTTCTGTAAATCCCCAAAATCTTCTGTCTCTGTAAAAACTGATAAAGATTCAACAGTTAGGCTCAAAAGGACAATTATGAACTAATTTTCTTTATAAATGATCTAAAATGTATACCAAGTTTACCAAGTTATTCAGTTTTTCAGTGATATTAATGATGGCTTTAACATAGCCTCACTATGAAGAGGATATTCACAATTAGTGGGTCCATTGCATGTTGAGTGCACTTAAAATTTACATCCTTTAATTACTTCATCTTCACCCTACCTAGGACTCTAGATACCTTTAGAGTTAGTCAATAATCTTTCCTACCTAAACTAACTGACATGTTTTACCTCTTTCATGGGAAGACTGCATATATCTAAAGAGTAATATGTCATACTATTGAGCCTAAAGCCAGTACTACAAAGTCAGTTACGTTACAACTTAACCTGTATGGACTAGCTTAGCGTTAGCTAACAAGTCAACAACGCTTGATTGCGAGTCTGTCAACCAGTCCTGCTCTTGCAAACATAGAATCGATTGTAGCACTGTTTTAACGACAGTGTAACGTTATGTGTTTACCTGTTTTAAAGTAAGCGCTGCAAGAGGTAACCTTGTCACTGCCATATCTGCGAGCCCAGCTATGTCACCACTTTGCCGGTTAGCATACTGATATCGCATTGGCTGCTACTGCGTTTGCGCGGCCGCCTTATTGGTGAGGAGGAGCCGCGCCTCCCAATTCGTCAACAAACCTTCCTCGGCGCGTCCGCCATATTGCTGAGGTCAAGACTTGCCTGTAAACAATCTAGATCACATGGGAGCTGTGCATTGGAAACACTGTTGCCTACTGTATACAGCGACCTATCATATAAGCATGGGTCAATGGATTTTTAGTGGCTTTTTGCTAAATTTCTCAGCCACAATGTCTGAGTAATTGTGCTGTAATTGGTACTAAAATGTTTCAATTACATATAAGATAAACTTGATTTAAGCAAGTAGTATCCAAGTATGTTTTTTCTTTAATTGAGTTTTTGTTGTTGTTGTGATGTTGAGTTTATCATTTTAAAAATAAAGTTGGACTTAAATATAATTTTGCAGTTTAAGTTACACATCATAAATCCTTAAAAACAGATAAATAATAATGATACATGTCTCTGTTTCTACTTCTACTTCAATTGCAAAGTGTAAACTTCAGTCAAAAGGTGATGCCTCAACTTATGGGAGCTGCTTATGATTAAAAAAATATGGCTATGTGATTGCTGTCAGTGCACTTTGTGTTTTAAAATATGGTTAAGATCAAAGACTGATCAAACACATCTTTTATTTACTTGTGTTTTCGCTGGTGATCCAGTTAACTAGTGACACTTTGCACTGATATGCTGCACCTGCAATGTTTGTGGCCTCTTGAGTACTTATAGGCCTCAGGTCCTACTAAATGAAATGCTCAAGAAAAATTCCTTATGAGCAGTAGTGAAAGCATGACTCTGCTTAAAAAGTTCAACAGGAAGAAAACTAGCTATACATTGATTATATCAGCACAAAACTCAATTTAAAAGAATATTGGGATAAAAATCAGATTAAATGAGAGAGTATTTTACATGCTTGGTATGTTTGATGACAGATACTTTAAACATTAAATTAAATACTCAACGCTAGCAGTCCTGTAAAAGTCTTCTGGTTTGAAATGACAGGTGCAACTGAGAGGCATTTGTCTCCACAAGGTGTCCATTACTGAGTTAAACTGTCCATGCCTTGTCTTTTTTGTATCCAGGATTTAGGGAAAGTCTGTTTGAACAATACTCTGTATGTCACAGTGGTGCTTGGGATTTGAAGGTCCGCTGTCCATCTGACCCCATGATGTTCTCCATCAAGGTCATGGAAAAATAGTTAGGAATTTAGGAGTTAGGAGTTTTCTGTCTGTTTAACCGCACCCCCCAAGCCCAAGCCTTCACAAATTATGCCAAGTTTTGAATCCCAAATTGATTAAGTGGTCAAACCATGAAATTGCACATCGTGCTATACACAAAGGTTGAAGGGGACTTTTACTTAAGCTTGCATGAATGATGTTAAATGGTGACTACATTATTTTTTTTGAGTGTCAGACCTCCAGCCAAATGACTTGCGTCACTACCAGAATCAGATGCATTAGCTTAAAAGTGGGATTTATTTTATTGTTATATGTTAATTGAATATGTTCATAATGATAAGATATAACAGTGAATATTGGGAACTTCATCATATTTTTTAAGGTCATTGTTTACACCTGTGCTTCCACTGCCATTACTTCATTTGTTCCATCGAAACCATTTGTGGAAACTGCAGTATGTGAATTCCCTCAGATAAGACACAAAATTATGTGTGCCTTGACAATGAAATAGATGTTTTCACTGAGTGGATTAGACACATTGGTGCTCAGTACTAAGTTATGGTTTGAACTGATTGGTGCAGATCTGACTATCTTTATAAATATTAATATATTAATATTATTATTAATAATAAATATTTAGTAGCTTAGGTTTGATGCATCATTTTGTGTTTTTTGCCACATAAGTTTATCACTTGAATACAAAAAAATATTGGAAAATTAAATTAGCATATAATGTAGACATTTCATAATGTGCGTTTTTTGCACCGTCAAGTAAAAATGTCTACTATAAAAAAAACATCAGAGAGCAACCTTGTAAACGGTTTATTGTCAGGATCATTCATGTCATGGTTTAACAGATGGATGTAAAGGAGAAAAGTCCTCATGTGACTAATGTCTGCTTACATGTAATTCCACATTACAAAACACAGAGGTGATATAAACTTTTCAATGCACTTTTCATCAACACCTACTCCCTAATGGAATCAGTGCTATGTTCTGAGCTCTAATTTTTCAGAAGTCACACAGTATGGATGGAACATGAACACAGCAGATATGTGTTTTTAAAACCACTAAAATGGGTTATACTGGGGCGTTTATTTATAAAACTGGAATCTGCAGTCCCTGTGCTTCAAAGTGCATGAGAGCTAAAAGTCCTGACAGAGCTGTGTCCGAGCCCCTGAACCATCACCCTGACAGCTCATTCAGGAGTGAAGTGAGATGCAATACTGTTCTTCTCTCCAAGGCACATTATGAAGTTCCTTCGAATGTCGTTCACGACCAAACCAACATGCTACTTTTAGGTCATGACGTTAGGATGGGTTCTGTCAAAACACGGTCCAACAACTCTGCTCCATCAGCTCTGTATGAATGTTGATGTGTTCACATTGAAGATGAATGGTTTCGTTGACCTTTGTAACACTGACTAAAACATCCACACAAACATGATTTGGGGGCTATAGTACAATGGGGACAGAGGTATTTACCGACTCTTCACTTAGGTGTTTCACACGCAAGGGAATCACATTTTTGTATGTATCATTTCATCTCAGACGTGCAAGTTAAAGCAATTCTTACATTACAAAAGAAACTGAGAATTCCCCTGATAACAAGGACAAAACAGCAAAGGCTGCTATCAACTCTACTAAAATCTACAGTAAAAATAAGAAAATAAAGGCACATGTACAGTGGCAAATCTGTCCTTTTTTCAGTCCTTTTGAGTTGTGGCTAAGAGTCTAGCAACAGAGTGGCACTGTGCTGCTGGTTGCTCTACACTCCTGCTTTCCTGTGAAAGATGGCTTCTTATTGGTCTACTGGTCGGCTGCTGTGACGAGTTCGAACCACTGTCTGAGCGCGTCGCTCAGGGTCTCTGGCAAGGCGTTGACATCCCGCAGGATGACGTAGAAGGGAAAGGGGAACTCTTCCATGTAGGAGCGGATCTCTGGCAGTTCTCCCGGCCCTTTGAATATTGGCACCTTGATGTCCAGAATGGAGTCCTGCAGCACAGCAATAGGTTTAGTTACACTTTGTATCTGGACATGTAGGCAAAAAAAAGGTTATGTTCTTCTTTACTTACCCGTGAGTTGGGGTTATCAAGCACCACAAAGATAACAAACACATTAGCACTGCGTGCTGCACGCACGGCTGCCATCACACGCTCCTTTCCCTCCAGGAACAGCCCCCTGCCATCGGACACAATGACCAGCAGCTGGGCTGTCTCTGTGGAGAGATCAGAGGTTAAAGAGGAAGTGGAGGGGAACATAATTTGGTAGCAAAATAGATTTGATTAAATGAGCCACGTTTTTCCACACTCATCAATTTTATCATGGCGTACTGTCAAACCATAAAGCAACCTCTACATCACTGCAGCGAGGTGAAGTTCAATCACTGGAGGTCAGTGAAACTAGTAATGATCCAGAACTTTGAATTGACTCAAAAATCAAGTTTTTTATTGATTAAAATATGGTAGATTTGGCATTGTTCTTATTGACAGTTGTTTCTCTAGTTGAAAACAGTTGACCAATTGGAGCTTTGTGGGCAGAATTGTGTGAGTCCTGTGGGGATTACTGCAGCAGTATGGGGTACCACAGCCACTTCAACATGCCATTCAGTACTTTTATAACCAAAGTTAGAGTTGTGTGTATGCTCGGCAGAAAAGTCAAACCGGTTTCCAGTGGGTGTTGGGCTCCACAAAGGTTACACCCTGTCTCTGAGCCTATTTTTGGTATTTTTGCAGCCAGCTCCATTAAGCAGTATTTAGCAGTTAGCTTACTTAAGCAACAAGTGAACCTCCCAAAATATCACTGAACTTAACACGTGCTCATACTACACTCAAAACAACCAATAACATCTTGATGACCAGTTTAAATCAAGTTAAGTCTGACAGTGTAATAACACTAACTGAACCACTGAATATGAGGGCAGGAAATACGTGTATGACACATTTATAATAGTCTCATGACAGCTAATGTCAAAACCATGCACATATTACAGCTTAACAGATTATGTTAACATACACAGCTAAATATTTTCTTTAAGTTTGATTATTAGTTCTGCTTAAGTATGTATAAGACAGGTTATTTTAACATGCAGAAAGAATTCTTACCTGAGTTTATAGATCCAGGTATCTGCTGTCGTGATGCTAGAAACATCTTGGTTGAGGTTTCCAAAAACTACAGAGGAAACACATTAAGACAGAGTCAGTCTAACAGGAAAAGATAAACTTCAGGATGTGTCATCACAAGCTACAAGGAGACTAAAATGTTATCACATATAAGAAATATATTTAGATCAAGAAATAAAGAAAAAAGGTTAAAAAGTTATTTTTTTAAACATGGCAAACATCACATACAACACTAGACTGTCTTCACTGTATTTACATCTGTAGCCTCACGTTTTTGATTCCTCATTTGGATCATTACTCTTGTCTTCACCCTCAGATGTTGGTGTATGTTACTTTAGGTAATCTGTTTGTGTGCTGTTAAGATATATGAAATGAACAGTGTCAACCTGCAAATGCTGCCTCTGTTTCTTAAATTTTAATTTAACATTTCCATTTAATTATTTTGTTATGAGAAAAAGTTGACAAATTTCTCAAGAACTGAAGCATTTTTCTTGTGGAGTTACTCCTTCATAATCTGTCTTTATCTCCAAGTACAGTAGAAATCTTGAATGAATCAAAACATAATACAGTTTGTAAAACACTGTAGTATTTGTTGAGGAAGTCCTGAATAAAAAGAGCAGTACAAAGTAAATCCTCACCTGTGCTATTCTGGTTTTCTTCTGTTGGAACTGACAGAGTCGGAGGATCCTAGCACCCGATTCATCATTGAACTGCTGCTGGAAGGGGTGCAGCAGCTGCACCTGCTCCCCAAAACTGGACACATGAGCAGGAGATAAACAAAAGCATCATATTATTTACACGAACACTTTAATATTTTCTTCTTTTCTGTCCTTATTGCATCACATTGCACTTGCATAACCTCACCTGCACACTGACACCTGTCCGACCTCCAGCAGAGTGAGAGCGTTGATGATCACTGACAGGGATTCAAACGCCAGCTGCAGCGCGCGCGCGCACGCACACACACACACACACACACACACACACACACACACACACACACACACACACACACACACACACACAC
>JAQMCX010000023.1:755684-795099 GCA_029814765.1 Acanthurus leucopareius
ACACACACACACACACACACACACACACACACACACACACACACACACACACACACACACACACACACACAGACAAAAGACACAGCTGTCATTTATTTGCAAATATTAAACTCTACTTTGTACTTCATGTAATCGTACAGTCTTTGGAAAGCATAATGTGCAAGGAGTCAAAGAACTTGCCTAATGAATAACGATTGTGTGGTTGTCTCTTTTTTCTCTTTGAGGCATCTGGCTGTCTTACCTGTTTGGAGTGGTTGTCCACCATGCTGGACGAGTCGTCCACAGCCAGACAGATCTGGTACTCTCTCTTGCTTGGCTTCGTCCTCCTCAGCCAGATCTTGTCTTTCCGGAACTGGCTGGCGATGTAGGGGATCACCTTCCTCATGTTCAGACGCTTCCCTGTGCGGTAGTCGCCTCTGTGGAGCAGTGAAGCATCACACACAAATTTAACATCTTGAGTTGAAATACTCCATCAAAATACATTAGGCACTGAGTGTGTTGGTTCTGACTTGAGCTTGGCGGCCTGTGTGGGCTCCAGGATGAGGCGGAGCTGCTCACACAGCTGCTGGGAGAGAGCTGAGGTCAGACTCTGGTACTGGTGCCACATGGAAGCTGCTGCGCTCTCCTGGAACACAGACCACAACGCATTAGTTCCAAGCTACAACCTGGACCACATACAATCCCAGCTACAGTTACAAGAGGCCCTGAATATGGCTCATGTCATAAAGACACCTAGTTGAAATACTGCAGAGCTCTATTCTAAATGCTCCTGTATTCAGAATTGAAGGTAACATAAAGATCATGGGCACAGCGCAACATATACATTCATTAAAAGACATGCATGTGTCCACCTGATAAATAGAAGTCTGATATATTCACTCACTTTAAGCTTGTTTTTGGCCTCTATAAACTCTTGAGGTAAATATCTGGCTCCTTAGCTGCTAACTGCTCCACTTTGTTTATCAACTAGTCTGTCTACTCTTGCAGGTAGCATATTGTTCTTATGTATTGTTTTTGAGGCAAAATTCTTGACACAGATAGTTAATGTCTGTATGTTTATTCAGACTGACCTCCTCCTGAGATCCTGCAGCCAGTCTGTGCCAGGCCTCCAGCTGCAGCTCCATCTCCCTCCTGATCTCTTCTGGGTCTCTCTCCTCTTTCTGCAAACACACATGCTTCCAGCTTTATGTTCTGACTTTAAAAACTTGATGAAATTCAGGAGTTTTCTGACAGAGGTTATAGCAGCTTCTAAACAAATAAACCCCCGAGGCCAGAGAATTTTTTTGTATGGCAGAGAAGTAGAAGCCTCGTCTGTGTCACAGTAGTTCTCTACCTGCATGGTGTCCAGCAGAAGCTCAGGAATTGTGTGGATGGTGGATTCTGTGCTTCTCTCTTCTCGCTCTTCTTCTCTGGGGTTTTGTCTGTTCTTGCTCTTCTCCTCCTCCTCCCCCTCTCCCTGCCTCTGCACCTCCATCTCTCCACTGTCTGCACCTAATCAAACAGAAGAGGGAATTGGCAGGGATACACAGGTTTCACAAAGCAAGAACTTGGAATTGTGAATGCATTGAGTTCTATTTAAAAACAAACAGGAAACAGGAGAAGAAGAAGTGTGTCACCTTTCTGGGAGGCCTTGGTTGAGTCCAGCTGCTCGGGCTTCAGCTCCTGAACCTCAGCAGCCTGAAGGTCCTCTTCCTCATTCTCTGTTTCCATGGCAACATCCTCATCATTCTGATCCTCATCCTGGTCCTGCTGAGGTCCAGCTGCTTTCTGCTGATCTGCACTGGCAACATCTGGAAACAGAAACCAACAAATCATCCATTTATTCACTTTTAAACCTGATGTGATGACTGAACAATCTAACATGCCGCTGTAGATCATCACTGGGGTTGTTAACAACAGTGTTTGGTGTGTGTGGAGGTGATTACTGACCGTATGTCTGTGTGTCATAGGCCGTCTCTCCCTGTTTGATGTGTTCGTACAGGTCTGACTCCTGCTTGGCGTCACTCTGCCCGCTGTCCTCGGTGCGATCCTTGCTGCTCTCCACTGTACGCAGACGCTTATTGACACGCTCGTTGTAATCACCCGTCGATCGCTCGTTGTCTGCTTGACCAGGTTTTCTCTTAAAGCTCTGAAACAGAAGAGTAAATTTAAAATAAGTGATGAGATGGATTGAAAACCACAGGGAGGCAGACGTGTAGATTCCACTCTGAGCCGCCAGTCGTACCTGAGTCTTGCTCTGAGTTTGCCTCTGTGAAGCCATTCTTGCTGTCAGCTTCGACTGGTGGCCCTCTGATTGGTTGGCATCAGCAGCTCCGCTTCCATGCTCCTAACAAAAGCAGAAAAATGGAAATATTTTAGATGTGATCTTTTTTAAGAGGGTGATGTGAGGGTGAATGATAAATTGAAAACATTGAGAATCCCTTTGTTGTCAGTCATTTTAAATGGGACAAACATTGTCCAGTTCATCATGGCTAAAACAAAGAAGTGCTGAGTCAAAGAGGAAATACCTCTTTAGCCTGGTTCCTCTCCGATGCCTCTCCTGCCAGCTCCACCGCTGTGTCACTCTGAACGTTCTGCTCTCCGGTCTGACCGTCTGTGTTGTGCTCCTTCCTCTCCTCAGACTCTGGTTGCTCCTCATCCTCGTCTGCTCCTTCCTCCTCTTCCTCCTCCTGACAGCACGATAAGTCGCAAGAGTGAAACATTAAGCAAAAAACTATGCATATGGAGCTCCAGTGTTCATCACAGTGCATAGATACAGCAGCTCCTTGACATACACACCTTTGGTTTTTGGCCTTTGTCATCTGGAATAGTCAGATTTTCATCTTTTCCTGCCTCCTGCCCTTTCTCCTCTTTCTCCTCCTCCTCTTCATCTTTCTCTGCAGACTCCTCGTCTCCTTCTGCTTTCTCTCCTCCTCCCTCCTCTCCCTCCTCCTCCTCTGTCTTGGGCTCCTGACCATTGTCCTCTCCTGGTTGGTCAGGGTCAGTGTGGTCCTCCTCCATCTCCTCTGCTCCATCTTCCTCCTGGTCTCCATCTTTCTGTCCATCCTCCTTCTCATCCAGGGCCATGGCTTTCTCATCAATGTCGAAAGGATTCTCCTCTGAGAGAAGGAACCGACAGTCACTGAGCTTGTTTCAGTGCCACAACAACGTGGATTTTCATTTTAACCATTCATTTTAGTTTTACCTGTGATCCCTGAGTTTATGCAGCCACCATTAAAAATTGTTCACACTAAAGGTATTCTTCTTCTTAAACTGCTGTTATTAATGGAATGTGTTTATGAGCAGCCGGTCTCACCGTCACCCTCGCCCTCTCCATCGTCTCCAGCCTCGTCCTCCTGGTCCAGGTTCAGATCCTCGGGCAGATCCATGGCCTCAGGCTCAGGTCTCTTGTCCTGCTGACCGTGGTAGGGGTCCACTTCATTCTCATCAAACTCCCTCTGAAAAACAACGAGAGCGCACACCAAACATTAATCCTGAATGAAATGAAATAAAGCAAAAGTCAAGAGGTTAAGGTAATAGATATGGACTGCTGTGTCTGTGAAGATGTTCCCTCTTGTAATAAACGATCACCTCATCTCCTTGTTCATGGATCTTCTCTTTCTCCTCCTCCTCCATCTGTTCATCTTTGTCCTGGTTCTTCTTGTCTTTGTTGGGATCGGCAGCATCTAAGTTGTCATCTTTAGCAACCAGCTCTGACTCACCCTGAGAAGAACAGTGTGGACAGGAAATGAGTGCACATTGACAAAGGTGACGTCTAACTGGGTTTCAAAACATGTAAAATGCTAAAAGAAGTATTTTTTTTCAAACGTTTTCTACATAAGGCTTGTCCTCGCTGTGTGGTCTGTACCTGGTCCATGCCCTGGCCAGACTCTTCCTCCTTGTCACTTCCATCCTCATCATCATCGTCATCATCATCATCCCCCCACATTCTCTCATCCAGAGTGTCCGTTTGTCCTTCACCCAGGTCACCCATCTTTTTATCCAGCTCGTCCTCATCCTCTTTAGACGACTCATCATCTTCACCTACAAATTATTCAAAAAAGAAGAATTCACTCAGAAGAAATTCTTGAAAAATTCACATTTTCGTATGTTTTCATGTCTTTTTCAAAGGCCACTCTGCACTGAATGAGGGGTTTAATTTCTTTGTTTACTTGTAACAAAGGCCTTCCTAGGATGGAGGGGGTGTTATTAGAACACATTTTTTTCTTCCTAACTTTGTGATTTGTTGCAAACTGTGAGAACCGATCAGAACAGGAAGCTGAGAGATGATCAAGACGTGGAACAAACCCCGAAATGAGTTTGCTGCATAAGATCAATAAGCTACAGACAATTCAAGTTACCTGGTTCATTCTCATCCCCATCATGCATTTGGCCATCAAAGTCCTCTGACATCTCTATAGCGTTGTCCTCTGCCTTGATGTTCCCTTTATCCTGCTGCTCCTCCTTTTCCTCACCCTCCTTGAAAGTGTCCTCCACCTGCAAGAAGAGCACAGAGACAGCCTTATGAGAAATGTTGAGCAATTGATACACTTTATACAGTTCCAGATAATGATTGGAAAACAACTCAGATTTTCATTAAATTAACTCTACATGAGTCTCTTGTATTGAGCCACTACATGCAAACTTTTTAGCCACATCTCGCTGCCTTCAGCAGCTGACGGGGCGACTCTTTCTGTCCTGAACAAACCCAGCTGATTAGGCAGTGAGATGCAGTTGAGAGCAAGGAAGAAAAGATTTAATCACCTGATCTTCATTCTCGATCTTGTCACTGACGTCTTTGGTGCCCTCGCCCTCTCCTATACCCCCACCCTCATAGTCGTGGAACTCTGTGGCCCCCTCTCCGTCTCCAGAGGCCATCAGCTCCTGAGGCAGGCAGAAACCCTGAGGAGAGACAACAACAGTCAATTAGTCCCTGGTTTTAGTTGCAGTAAGTAATTCAATAGCTGTACAGATTTTAGTTTGAACTATTATTGGATGTGGATGAGTGACTCTGGTGGTGTGTGTACCTTCTGAGCGAGCTCAGTGAAGATGCTGGCCAGGACAGACAGCAGTTTGCCGGTGCTCCTGTGGGCTCCCAGCGACACAGCCAGGTAATAACGCACCAGGTCAGAGTAAATGCCCAGCAGAGGCTCCACACGCACCAGCATCCTGCACGCCCTGTTCACCTCCTGTTCACATACACACACACACATCAGAAACATGGACAGATTCTCATGGCATGAAAGTACAATAAAACATTAAAGAGCTACAGTGTCATTCACATGGTCCTGCTGTCTGTGTGAAGTTTGGTACCTGGAGCTGTGCTGGCTGACAGGAGTCTCTGTGTGTCCTCAGGTGGATCAGGAGCCTCTCCAGCTCCGCACTAACATTCCCCACACACAGGGCCTCCACCTCAGCGGCCAGCTCCTCCTCCAGGAGCTGACTCAGGTGACCGGGCTTCAGCAGGTCCTCTGTAGGCTCTTCATCCTCCTCCTCATCTTCAGCACCCTCTACAATATCAGACAACATCATTTAGACAAGAAGCAGCAGCAAAGAAAGGAGAAGAAGAAGAGGCAGAGTAAAACAAAAGAGAGGGGTGTTAAATGCTAACTGTAATATTCTACATTAAAATGAACAAACATTGGCGTAGGATTTTGAGCTTGTTGAGTTTGAGTTCTGCCTGTTCTCACCTCTCTTGACGTCTCCAGCCTGCTCTCTTTGTTGCTTTCTCTCGCTTCTCTTGACAAGCGTCTGCACAGCACACAGCACTGTGTTGATGTTTGTCTCCAGCTCAGCAGAGAACTGTGCACAGAAGGCAGGCTGCTCATCTGTGTGGGAAACAAGAGGAGGAGCAGTAGGATCATAATAGTTTATGTGATTTCATAATTCAGTTCAAGTGCTGCTGTTAATAACAAATTGTACAAATGCACCCTCTTAGATTGTCATCATGTCTGCCTACAGGATGTCTGTTACTAATATCTGAAGAAATGATGATGGTATTAGAAAAAATGACTGGAGCATTTACCTGAGTTCTGGTGTCCCAGGGAGAGCAGCTGGGTCTTCCAGGTGGTGAACTCAGTGATGTTGGCCTCCACCTGTCCTCTGACATACTGCAGGCTCTGTTTGATCGCCGGCTGGCTGTCTGCACCGCCGACACACACTGCTGGCGTGAAGAGCTGCTCCACGTTGGACATCTGAGCCACTACAGCTCCGAGCTGGTCGAAGGTTGAGGAGCATGTGACAAAATGGTTCCTGTGGAAAACAGCAGCGATATTAGGACAGTTTCTGTTGTTTGCTGGTGCTAAAAAAAAAATTTAAAATAAACTCTAGAGTGGTTTTACCATGTGTGGAGAACTCTCTCAGAGGCCTGCTGTGCCACATTGTCCAGCTCCACCTTCAGGCTCTGAGTCTGTTTCATCATTGCTTTCAAGTGCTGGTTTAGCTGACACCAGGCCGCGTCTCCCCTCCTCATCAGACAGCCGGGGGGTTGGCGCTGTGCCGCCAGCGGCGACGGGCACCTAAGGGTTTGCTGCCTGCAGCTGCTTGTCTCCTCCTTCTGCTGGAGGTCCTCCGGGCAGCACTGATGCAGCCAGGCCAGCTGCTGCAGGAGGGTGGTGCACTGGGCAGCCAGCGCCTGGCCTCTGCTGACCCAACTCTGGAGAGACGCCTGGGGTGGGAGGGTGCAGCCTGGGTCCTCACTGTGGCTCTGCAGGTGGACCTTGATGCCCTGGATGCTGTGTGTTAGCCTCCTGAGAGTTAGTGATGAAACAAGAAGAGACGATAGGTCAGTACGGTAATAAACAACAAACAGTGTGGATCATTTCAACTGCATCCATCCATCCAGTAAATTATGTAAGGTATATTTTTTTTCTTTTGTTTTATACACAGAAAAATGCTTAAAATGAGTAAAAGCTTAATAATGTCTTTGTTATTATCATATGCAGATACTCTTTAAGATGAAATCATTAAAAATTAACAGTCATATTACTTTAGCATGTGAGTAGATGCTGAATTTAACAAATACATATTTATAATACTGACTTTAGTGCTTTTTCTATGTATTTATTTGACTAAGTAAAGAATTTGAACATTGAACTTTACGGGTTATATTTTTTTCCTGCTGCAACTGAACATGATGGATAGGACTTTCTATGGCATAGCACTTTGCAGCAAAGATAGTAATACAATCATTCAGCCAACCACTGATCCTTTGTTCCATACATGTCTTGTAAACACAGTGTGTTGGCAGCAGACTGACCTGAGATGGACCCACTGCTCAGTGAGCTTGGCCAGTCGTTGTTTCTGTCTGAGGAGCAGCTTGAAAAGGTGAGAGGAGAAACCTCGACAGCGCTCTATGTTCCCAGGACCCAGCTCCTAAGACCAGATGAAACACACACACACATTTCAGACCAAAAGCAAAAAATAAACAGTTAAAGCACTGAGGAACTGCAGATGCTAAAATTTGCCCTTAATCTGTCATCCCTTCCCTGTATTCTCAGAACTTTCTGACTGCTACCAGCTGTTTCTATTTTGAACCACAAGACAATCAGTGTGTGTGTCTCACCTTGGTGGCGTGCTGCAGAGCCGTCTGCAGGACTGTTCTCCTGGCCCATGAACGGTAAAAATACTTCTGACAACCATCCCACGCTGTCAGCATCTCTGCAAACAACCTACAAGATCAAGAGATGAGCAAAAACAGCTTTCAGAAGGCAGGAATACACACTCTGGAGCTGTGCACAACTTTGGATGGCTAATAATGAATCTGAACTCTCAAAAAAAATCAATAATAAAATAAAGTAAGTTAACTGCAATTAAAAACAAGTGAGAGTAAAATAAAATGTGACTAATAACTTAATGTTGTCCAGTGGCCACTGTGAACACATTATAGAATAGTGTAAATGCCAAATAAGTGTAAGAGTAAAGAACCTGACTTATTAATGTCACTTACATCAAAATAATTATCTCGGGTTTGCCAAAGTTATCAAACATTAGCCACTAAGAGATACAGGTCACACTGGGAAGTTATACTTTAGTAACAAGACCAGAGTGTGTTCATTTGAACAAGAACATGTTCTATTACTAAGGAATGAATGAAGATGTACCTCTCTAAAGTTTTTGTAAACACTAGTCACCACAAGTTACCTGTTTTCTTTTAAAGGTGTCTCTATGATCTGGCTTGTTAGGTGTTACAAAATATAAGAGAGATCAGTTGTGTTGAACAGGTTGTATTTACATGCTCTCGGCCTGTTCCTGGTTCCTGACAGCAGAGAGAGCGGTGCTCATCTCCAGAGGCTGCATACAGAGAGTCTCCTCCGGGTCAGCTGTTCTTTTCCACGTCAGGCCTTTACGGTACGACAGACCTTAATGGGACCATGATATACAGAGAGAGGTTGAAAGATTGTTTTGTAAGACTTTAATTACTGAACAATATCTGTAAATCAGTCAGGAAAACTCACCTATTTCTGTGAGAATCTTAAACAGGTCCGACAGAGCTCTCTGCTTCTGCTGCAGGATGTGCTTCACTTCAGCCTTCTGCTTCTCTTTGTCTGCTGAGGTGTCGATGGTGAGGCTCTGTAGGTCCTTCAGGTTGCTGATGACCTCGCCTGAGAAGAACAAAACAACAGAAAACTGCAGTAACACTGACGATAGTGTCACTGGTTTTTGTGACCAATGTCCTTGGCTGGGTAAAAGCACTAATAAACAACAAACATATCTCTTTCTTCCAACAACTACCATCAAAACAATCCTTATTAAACACTTAATTTGTTAATGCAGCAGTCCTATACTATTGTATCAGAGTTTCTATTCTGGTATGCCCATAAATGCATTTTAATGCATGTATAATATTCCTATAAGATCTCCATGATGTCTTAATTCAACTTTAGTTACTGTTTGCCAGATGTCACAGCTGCACTATGGGCACAATCTTCATTCCATACCTGCATCAGGATGCTGACAGTTTGGATCAGCCCAAACTGGATGTAATGGTGAATAATTCTGCTGTGGTGGCATATTGGCATGCTAACATTTGCGAAAGCAAACAAAACCAAAGAGCTACGACTGATGGCATAGTTATCATTGATTTTGCTGGTGTTTAGTTTTAATGAGGTTAAAATGTTTAACCTGATGATGGCGCTACATGAACAGCCAGAAGATCAGCAGATTTACTATAGTTCATTTTAAATAAAACATGGATATCTGATGCACCTTTAATTCTATAGTTGTAATCATATCTGAGCTTGGACAAACATTATGGACCAAAAGGCCAGTTGTGGTAAAATGTAAACGATCCTGAAGGTGGCGCCAAAGGAAAAGTAATCGAGTCATCTAAATCAAAGCTGAGCCTCATTGGACAGTATGAAATGTGCTCAGTGCACTATATATCTTACCAATCTGACAAACTGACTTTGGTGTACATCTTGTTTGCATGTGTTTCATACCAGTAAAGCAGTCCAGGTCTTCAGCCAGCTCAGGCAGTGGACTTTTCTTCAGCAGCTGCACACACATTTTCTTCATCTTCTTGGACAGAACAGGCAGACGTGCCTGAAGAGATGAAGCTTCCACTCCTTCTTCTGGGCCCTCATCCTGAAAAATGTATAGAACCGTACTTTATTTAGTTATTACTATGACCATACAGCACATGATGAAAACTTAGATGATGTATTAGTAAAGGAATAAAGATTATTTTATCATGAGTAACCATTAAAACACTCAGTATGTTACTCATACCTGCAGATCTCTGCCCTTTCCAGGCAGGGTGCTCTTCAGTGCCTGGTGAACCCGATGGATGGGTGTTTCCTCTGGATTGGAATCCACGCTGTCCAAGCTGGCACTGCTTCCCTGTTCTACCAGAGCTGGAACACTCGGGCCAGTCAGAGCCTCCTCAAACTTCTTAACAAACTTGAAGAGAGTCCTGAGAAAACAGAATATAAGCAGAACAATTTTGTTGGCAGGGCAGCCATCTGTCTTGTTAAATTCCTCCAGCAAGACACTATGTCCCAATGAACAAATATACAGCACAAATCAGATATCTTACCGATGAGTCTTCTCCACCGACTGTTTGATGGACCAGAAACTGACATCATTCCACTTAGAGATCTTGACAAAGTCCTAAGGACAACAAATAACACAACAGTGGAGCTTAAGAACTCTGAAATATATAAATAGGGTTTCAGAATACTGGTATGCAATAAGAAAGAACACTTAAATAAACCTTGAGCTCCTTCTCGATGGGCTGTCTGAGTTGACTGATCCTGGTCTGGATGCAGTCAGAGAACTGGCTGTAGTATTTGTGCAGGTTCCACAAAAGGCTGGACAATTGCTCTGTAAAATTAGCAGACAGTTCACATGTCATTCCCCATCAATGGTGCATTTCCTCTCACAGCCAAAAAGCAGCAAACACTAGATATTGCCTTGTTTACATCAGTAGCAACAGTTCATGGGTCAAATGTATTTGAAACAATCAGCTGCTAAGTGATGAAAGGGTCATTTCCACTGTACTATTGGGTTTTGCTGAAAACCAATCAGTGTTGTCTGAGATGGTTTGTTGCATGACATCTGGACAATAGACAGTGAGCCCGTCTAGTCAACTGATCAATGAAATCATCAATATCCACACCACCAATCATGATGTAATTAGTTAACAAATTGCTGTTGTGTTTTGCAATAATCTGATACTGCACGCACAAACTGCATTCATTCATTCTGTGCAAGGCTGTTACTGTAAGATTTCCTTTACCAAGAGCTAATAGTAAAAATATGTTTTTTTATGGCTAATAATGTGAAAGAAAGAAATGCTATCAAATCATTTCCTTCCATTTGTTGATAGCATTTCTTTCCATTGTCATTTTGATGGTCAAATGAATATTTTGCATATATTTCTAACAGCACTTCCACACTGACCCTTTTGCACCTATTTAGCAGTTGCTTTTGATGCAGGTGACATACAGGCCAAAAGTTGACTTTTTACGACATCACAGGATGTAGACAGTGTAGTCACATTGCTAAAACAGACTTGTAGGCCTTGTACAGGACAGACAGGGTGGCTGACCTTGTCCGGTCTGGTTAGGGAGCAGCAGGAGGTGGCAGTGGAAGCTGAGCAGCATGGCCAGGCGGGTGTGGAACTCTCCGAGAGTGGAGCCCTCAATGAAGGCCTGAAGGGTGGAGGACACTGAGGACACGGAGAGGCGCTCCACTTCCTCACCTGGAGAGAGGACAGGCACAGGAAGATAAAACATCCCTGCAGTCAGATCATTGGGAACAGTGCATTTGGTTTTTCTGTTCAAAACTTGTATGGCTGTTGGAGGGAATTTTATGTGTAATACTGCTAAGTTTTGTTTTTTTTTCACTTCAAATATATTATTTAATTTGTTACATTTTGAAAAATCTACCATAAATGTACATTATGAGAAAAGTTTTCACCTAGCCAATTATAAGCCTTACATCCATCATTGTGCATGTACCTGTGTTAGCATCCATCCTTTGTTCCTCCAGATATCGCTCTATGAGCTGGTAGATAGAGAACCAGTGCTGGGTTGATTTCTCAGTGTGACGCTTCATTGCATTATCCAGACTGCTGGACCAGCAGCTAAAGGGACAGGACAGCACACATTTACAGTCTACATACAGTAACAGGGAACAGCTTGCACACTGTGGACATGGTCTTCAATGTATGTTGAGGAGAAACAGGATGAGTTTAGGATCTGTCAATGAACATGAGATGCTGGCTGGATTAAAAGCCTCTGTGCTTACTTGAGCTCCAGTTTGCGCCACTGGATAATGAGCTGGGTGACTGGTTCCAGTTCCTTACGCAGAGAAACTGAGCGGCTGGCATTATTCTCCCAGTCCTGATGAGGGCAGCAGAGAAGGAAGGTGACAACAAATAAAACAAAGCTCACATTTGAGAAACAAGTACTTGCATACTTCTGGTATTTTTTGATTCTTTTCTAGCTGATTACGGGTTTCAGAATTATGTGGAACTATGTAATTTTACACTCATGCATGCCACAGCAGGTATCTTGCTAACACAGCTCACCTGTGCTTTGCTGAGCAGGATCTCCAGCCCATTGAGGAACTTGGCCAGTGGACTGGCCAGACTGAAAGCCATGATCCTCTCCATCACCACAGTCAGCTGGAAAACAACACACAGAAAAAGGATTACACATTGGAACAACCAGGACCAAAGCTTCACAGCTCACCCAAGGAGTCCACACTACAGCAAATATGAGCAGGAGATCATTTACTTTGTCTACAGGCCAGGAACCAGCAAATTCCAGCACTTTTCAAGCAATCACATTGAAGTTTTTAATATTTCCCTGCTCTGTGTAGAGATGGTATATTTTACATGTGTAGATGGAGACTTTTGCCCTTAAAAATGCAAGAAATTGCCCTTTTTGTAGATACCCAAGAATGTGTGTTTTCCTGTTTGATGGATGTGTGTGTGTGTGTGTGTATACACACACATCACCAAGTTGTTGTAAAAAGCAATTTTTTTGTACTCATATTGTAATTTTTATGATTGGTTTATCATCCTAAAACCAGAGAATTATTTATTAACTTTTCCCGGGTTTTTTTTAGGAAGCAGCTGTTTCATAAAAAAAAGCTCTGGTAAAACTGTACACAGAGTCAGTCCTAGCTGATGATGATGTTGCATTTCAGATAATTGGCATCAACCAGTGTCTTTGCTCATGAGGCCCATAAACTCTATATTGTCTGCAGACACATCAGCTGGCAGTCCTATCAATGTGACTGCTGTAGAAATATCTTAGTGCTCACTTTTGTGACTCAATTTGCACTCTTAGTATCAGCATCAGCATCAGCAAGTAGTGGTTAAACACATTAATTAACCACTACTTGGTAGCCCTTTTGCCTGACAGCAGATATCATTCTGCCTTTCCCTTTTGGTGAAGAGACAGGAATAACCAAAGTTTGATCATCAACGGGCCTTGCTTTCTTTGGTGTAGAGAATTTGTGCACTCACGCTGACTGACTGCAGCCATGATGTTAAAAGGTCACTTACCTGTACGAGAGCTGGGTGATCCGGCCAGTCCTCCAGTCTTTGCTTCACTGCAGCACTCAGCTGCTCCAGGACAGGAAGACAGAGACGGGCCTCACTCATGTTGGGCTGCTGGTAGAAATCATAGGGTCCTTCTGAGGTGACAGCTAAACCATCAGGACCTCCTGATCCCTGCACTGTGTTCTGGAGGAGGGTAGAGAGCAGCAGTCCACTGCCTGTCAGCTGCTGGTCCAGTTCAGCATCTAACAGGAAGACAGAGACCATAATCCACTTTCCTTTGAAACAATAATCCATGTGCAAGAGTACATTTCTGCTGAAAAATGTTCCTGTTGTATATATTAGTAACAGCATACAAGATCACTGACCAATCAGATGATAGAAGCGAGACATCATGGGGGAAGCAATTTGATACGAGGACACCAGGGCTTTGATGTGTTCTTTGCTGTGATTGGCTGGTGTTGTGCCCTCGTACCACAGTGACTGTGCATATCCCAGACAGAGGCGCTGGTGAACCTGGACCACTGTGTTCATGGCAACTGGAGACACAGAGCTTCCCTCGCTGGACTCATCCTGGGTTTTATCTTCTGTCTCAATGTGTCCTGAGTCTGCTGGACCCTCCAGACTTGGTTGGGACATGATGTCTGCAAAGTCCTGACAGAGTACAGACATATACATGTTAGACATTGTCATTAGGAGAGACAGGACAGATGGGTTTAGCCAGGTGCGCTGTCATCTCAGCTCACAGTTATCTGTGAATACCTGGTTGAACTGAGGGAACTGGCGTCTGAAGTCCCTCTCCTCCTGCTCGTCCTCCGTCAGTCCTGAGCCGTGCAGTCGGCCGCGGTTGCGGTACAGACTGGCCTCCAGCTGCTCTTTCTCTCTCCTTTGTCTCTCCTGCTCGTCCCACTCGTTCACCAGAGCCTGTGGAGCATCAGGTTTCAGTCAGCACAGCAACAGCATGCATTTCAAATGTTAACCCAGAAATCACTGGATTTAGTTTTAAAACTGAAGCTCTGACCTGACAGATGTGTCTGAAGAGGCTTCGTGCCTCATGGTTGAACTCTCCGGTGGACAGGATGTGGCACTGCATGTACAGCAGAGCAATAATTAGCAGCTTAGTGGAGTTGGGAATCACGTTCTCGAGGTCCTGCTGCTGAGGCAGAAGCTTCGCCAGGCAGCGCAGAACATCCATGCATGCCCTGGAGCAGAGGAAGTCAGCCCGGGCAAGGTAGGACGGCAGGCTGTGGGACAAGGAGGGGAAGGCCAGCAGGCAGGACACCAACTTGGGCAGACCGGATACAGGTGTAAGCGAGGAAGCCACCTGGGCAGCCACTAGCCTCATACCGTGTCGAAGCTGGAGGATGCCGGTCCGCACCGGCCCGACCACATCCGGATACAGGGGGTAATCCTCCAGCAGCCTCTGACAGAAGCGCTGCTGGGAGTTTTGCCACACAGCCTCCTCCTTCAGAAGGCCCTGGACCGCTGACCTTGACTTGGAGGAGGAAGAGCTCTGCAAGGCCCTCAGCAGATGGGACAGGAGGTCCTCCACTGCAGACGCCTGGCCGATGCTGCAAAGGTAGTGCTGCAGGTCCTGGAAGAGGCGACCATACTGCGGTTCATGCGGGCGACAGGCCTGCTTTCTGGAGAGCTCAGCTATCTGCTCCTTCACCTGCTGCATACGGATCCACAGGTACCTGCACCAACAAGCCAGAATATGTTCAGATTTCTCATAAGTTAGTGTTATTAACTTACTTGCATGTCATGTGTGCATTAAAGGAACTTTGGGTCACTGTAATCATCCCTCCATGATGACTGAAAAGATACCATCTTATGAGAATATGTTGTAAAACGTTGCTGAGGTCTCCTTTCTGAAGTTCAATAAGGGGGACAGTGAATTTTACTATTTTTTACATTGAAGAATTCAGCTTACCTTTTCTCTTTAAACCATACTAAACTGTGTATGTTAATTATCTACACATCCAGTATACTTCTTAAACTTTATAAAAAGCATGTTAGCCAGCAGAATAATAATGTTTACAATGTTAGTTACAATGAAGGTAGGTAAATATCTGCTGAAACCACGCAGCAAGCTGGGAGGGCTAATGCTCATTCTGTTTGGCTGGACTTCATTTTCACACAGTTCTGTTTGTTTGTTCTAGTCTCTCTTTAGCAGAGATGTTAAATATACATGTACTAAAACCCTGAACCAAGCATAAAACCTTTATCTTTATATTTCCTTTTGGACTACTTTTGAATTGTTCAACTACATGTGTTGACTTGTATAAAAAACCTCTTAATGCCTTTAGTTTGTTTCAAGGCTCTTTAGTGTAGAGTGTGTATTATTTCTTAAGATGGATGTGATGTGCTGGTTCACAGGAACCGTGCAATTTGGAATCTGTTCTGAACTCTCATCCTCAGATGGTCTGTATGTCTAAATAAAAATGCAAATCTGCATGAGCTAAGTAAAGATACTGACCACCCTGATAATACTGTGTCACAACAAGTACTCAGCTGAAGTCCCAGAATGAGAACTTGCAGCGTATTCTGACCTGATTCGAGGGTGCTGGAAGCCGTCAGTGGTGCTGCTCTCCTCCAGCTCTGCTCCAGTCATCAGCTGAGACGACAGGCTGCGGGATCTCCACTCCTCCTGCAGAAGAGCCAGCTGCAAACAGACACAAGAGGCACACGCCACTTCAGTCATTTTCCGAAAATATTCCTGCTTTTATCACCCTCTAGTGACCAGCTTCTTGTGTCTATCATACAAAGTTGTAATGAAATACTGGATTTTACAGTTTCTGAGCACAGGGTGAGATAATGTTTTTATCTTTTGCTGGAGCAATTCACTCTTTACACATTTCTGTTAGCTTGAAAAATGTATACATTCTGTTAAACTCCATGCAGCTTGCAAACTTTCTCACAGAGAGACTGTATCAGCTTAGAGTCAAGGTTTTCATCCAGAGCATGTGCATTCTCATGTGACAAAATGAGATGAAAAAACAAAAACAGTTGCTGACCTCCTGCTGAGCGTAGTTTAGTTTATAGGCCCTCTTCACGGCTGGGTCAAAGATGGTCTGTGGGGTCCACACTTTGATCTGCAGCAGGCCCATGTTGACCCAGAACACTCCAGATCGAGCCAGCTGGTCGCAACCTTGGACTTTGCTTTGGACGTACTGCTGCAGGCAGGCGAGGCAGGTCTCCAACAGGCCGTCAGGGAGCAGATTTGGAGGCAGGAAGTCTCTGAAGACAGTCTGGATCTCCTGAGCAGCTATCAGAGGGTCGGGGTCCTCAGCCAGGCTCTCACAGCTCTCCATGTAGCCCTCCTGCAGGTTGGGGGGCAGCAGGTCGGCCATGCTCTGAAGCTGCCGACGCAGGACAGCACCCTGCAGCCTGAAGTCTGTGCCCCTGAGGGTTTATGGGGATGATTAGAAAACTCAAATATGATATACACTTCTGTAAATAATTTTTAATGTTCGTATCTACCTGAACTCAGCCAGTGTGAGGATGGCCATATTGTCCCACAACACAGCAGACACATCCTGCAGCTGCTTGATCCTCTCCTTCCACTCGCCCAGGGTGACGTGGGAGAGGGAGAGGAGGGCTGCCTCTGACGGTTCCCATCGCCCGCCAGTCTCACTGCTGCTGAGCACTCCCAGCATGCATCGTGACCACACTGCTTTACTCAGCAGGGCTGGTCCCTGATAACAACATGGACATGAATTAAACCAATGGGAAATCTTTTTTGATTTAAATATTACATTAAAAGTTGAAAACCAGTACCATGCCATCTGCTCCGTGGTGCAGCTTTGGAGCTGTCTTGGTCTCAGGTCTTAATGGGTCCCATTTCAGCCAGAGGTCAGGGTCTGAGGTCACACTGCTGGTCCACAGGGTGGACAGAGCTTCTGAGAGCAGCTCACACCACACAAACTGCAGCTCCTCAGCTGGCTGGAGTGGACAAAAGGCATGAGACATCTTTAAGTTTAGAACTGTGAATGATGTTTTGGTTTTTTTTACTGTATTTTTTTAGGCACGGGTTAGTTCACAGTGGAAAGATCCTACTCAAAGATATCCTCTGCCTTGGATAAATCCAGATTCTCTGAATTTGCACAAGTTTAACTGGTGGACACAAGATGTTCACACTTGTGCATACTGAACCACAAACTCTCCACATACACCATTCTTTATAGTGCCGCTCAAACATCCAACTGGAGTAACTTCTACTTCTACCACTGACCCTGTCACTGCTGAGGAGGAACCACAGCGGCTGGAGCTGGCTGATGTTCATCGGTGTGGACTGCAGGCAGTAGCGCAGATGTCTGGAGAGTTCACGACGTAAGCTGTCCTCAGCCTCCTGGTCACTGCAGAGCAAGAGGAGGAGTTAGCTAACAAGTTAATCAGTTGTTTCAAGACCAGTCCCCTAAAACAAATGTGTTTTGTTGTGGATGAAACAGTAGTTTTACCCAGAGGAGAGGGCAAGATGCAGAAGGTCAGTGCTGAGTCGCAGCTGGTTCAGTACAGCCAGGGCCTCCATCAGGGGCCAAAGCTGAGCCCTGCGGCTGAGCTGCTGCAGCTCCTCTCGGGCCAGACAGACTCCATTTTCTGGCTCCTCACCGTCAGACAGGGAGGAAACCTGCAGGAGCCCTCTGGAGGTCATCTGATGCTGCTGCTGCTCCACACTCGACACCAACCTCTCTAACACTCCTGAAAGAAAAACATTATAAGACTTCCACACTTTGCCCCTTGACTTCACATGACAGTTTAATTTCAGAGGTGAAACAGAAGTGACTGTTTAAAACCCATAACTGTCTGAATGGTTATTTGATGTTTGTAATTTTTACATTAGTGCTTTAGTACATTAGTACCGTGTTAAAGTTTGCTGCATTTCAAGTTGCATCCTTTACAGAGTTTAACAAAAAAAAGGGTCACATGAAACAGTCCAGATAAGGTCAAAAACCATGATGCCTAACAATGTAATGCTGTTTTTAATCAAAACTATGCAATTGTTTTAAATATAATTCTTAATATCAGCTTTACCTGTAATTAGAAAAGAGCAGAGGAGCAAAATCACTTGCTGATCTGAGCAGAGATGTATGAGCCAGGCTACAGCTCCCATGACACTTCTGCCTAATCTGTGGTACACAGGTAAAATGTCTTTCTATGACAAAAGCTCACCAGACTTCTGTGGGTCGAGTTGGTTGTTAGCCAGCATAACAAGGCCACAAGCTTCCAGCAGACTCTCTTTGATGTCCAGCCCGAGTCCAGCACCCTGAAGTCGGACCAGCTCTTGACCCCAAGGACCCGAGGTGCCGTTCAGCTTTAGATCGCTCACATCCAGCGCTTTACTCAGGAGCCTGAGCCGAGACGCACACTCAGCCACTGACTCCAGCTGATTAAAAAAGGATAAGGTTTGTGAGGCAATTTATATTGTTTCAGATGATAAAAGATATATATTGAGCTATTGCTACATACGATAATAGAACAGAATATAAGACAGTACGAACAACAACCTATCATGAGTGTATATCTTAATAGACTCCATTTAATAATAAAGTGGAGCAAATGAGGTGTCTCCGCACCTTAAATGGCAGAGCTTTTCCCAGATTTTTCTGGATGCCTTTCAGAGCTGTGGCCACAGACACTGGGGTGGAAAGAACAGTCTGAATGGCTGCTGCCACCGCCTGCAGCTCCTGGTATCCCCTGGAGTACAGCAAAGTCATTAAGTGTTAGGAAGTGTAAATATATTAATTGTAAACACTGAAAAATAAAACTACCTCAACCAGGTGATAATGTGTATAAAAAAATACTGTATATGAGATGGAAAGTTTTTTGAAATATTTGAGAAAAATTAAATATTTGCATAAAATGACTATAAATTGACAAAACTGAATGGAAAAGATCATATTTTGCAGGGTGGGGACAGGTGTTTACTCGAATGTGGCGTTGTTGTCTCCCAGCAGCAGCTGGGGCAGGCGGAGGATGAGGTGCTTCTGCACCCACTGCCAGTGCAGAGACAGCACAGAGATGCCCTGAGAGTCAGCCGGCAGGGTGCTGCAGACATCCCAGAACCGATCGAGCCACTGCAGCAGCTGGAGGATCTAAACACACAAGACAGGTAGAGGGCCGCACAAGGCAACGTTTGAATTTTATGAGACCGCTGTTTAACCTCTAAGGACGTGTGTGTTCATCTCATCATTTTGGAGTTGTTTTACCCAGGTGGTGGGGTTTTGCATTGTTTTCTCATTATGTGTTATTCTGCTTTGCCTGTAATGACTAACTTGTTCTGTTTATTTTTTACCAGTCTAAAAGCTACAAGCCGGAGAAATTACTTAAATACTTAAGGGGAAGAACCAGAAGAGTCGGAACTGTAGAGTAATGGTAACAGTAGTAGCGGAGTAACGGTAGTAGAAGCAGTAATAGTTGGAGAAGCAATGATAAGAGCAGGTCAAACAGACACAAATCTTTTGTACTATTAACTGCTAATTTTAGCACAACTAAAAGCATAGAGTGATAATAGAAGAAGCACTCTTAATATTAGCACTATTACACAACCTAGGTAAAGAAAACTGTGGATGATTCACTATGATAAAGTGAATTCTGACCTCAAACATGATGTGGTCAGAGATGTAGGGCTGTCCGCTCTGCACAGCCTGCAAGGTGAACGAATCCCAAAGGTCGAAGAAGGTGCGGAGGTGCATGAGCACTGGGTGGGGCAGGTGACCAATATCCACAGTCCCTGTGAGGGAAAGAAAACACACGCTCACATTAACTCACTTATACAGGAGGGTGTCAGTTACTGAGAACTGTGCTGTTGCATGAGCTCATGATAGCCCATATCATGCTGTACATACCTTTGCTGAAGGCTGTGGCTATTCTCAAGGCACAGTTCTGAGCAGACAGGTTGATGGCACAGGTGCAGAAGACAGACCGTTCCTCTCTGTCCATCATCAGCAAAATCCTAACAAAATACACAAATTATTTGCACCTTTTAGAAGATTTTTACATGACCAACAGCTCTGTGGTTTACATCGTGGTTCAGACATTCAATAAATAATCACTTTGGATAGAAAAGAAATTATATCAAAGCTTTTCGATCACCAACTATTAAAGAGGATAAACTTAAACATTTTGAGATATCTTTAATTATAAATATTTTACTAGCTAGCACATTTTAAACTTTCAGTAATGCATGGTGTTTTTTAATTGATATGACAGCCTTCCACTTGCGAAAATATCTATTCTGTTCTGTTGTAATGTTGCAACATTTTGGTATTGATGTAGTCCTTGAGTAGTGTATGGCTGAGCCTACGCCTAAATTATGAATTTGACAAGCAGGATATAGTTGACTGGCAACCCACTGTACCTGTTGGCAACTGCATTCAGTGCCTCCAGAAACTCCATGTATCTTTCCTCGTCCTCAAAGTTGCACTTGTTGGCTAAAATATCCAAGTATTGCTTGTTCCATCGCATGTCCACCAGGATCCTGTATTCATCTGGCAGCAAAACAAACTGAGGTTAATATTCCTTATAAGTCACAGCAGTAATTGGTAACATTAGTCAAATTTATTATCAGTTTTACCATGAAATGTGTAAAGAAACCTTGATACTGTGCTGTAATGACAATGCATGGTGGTTAACACATCCACAGTGAACACTCAACAGCACTACTAAGTTTGTATTTACTTACTTCTTCTGCATCATGGTTAAGAAATCAATTTCATATTCTGTATTGGATTGTATTAAGACAAAAGGACTTTTTTCTAAAATCCTAAATTAAAATATTTTTAGATTTTGTGGAAAAGCAATTAAACTAGGACTGTAGCAGCACAGCTGATGCAACTCTGGAAGTTTATTTTCTGAGAATAAAATTCAAAGATACTGAAAATACACTTTCTCATTTGACTTTTCCCTCAGATATTAACTTAGACATCAGTATTATGACTTTTCCATCTGCGTTGAACAAAACCTTAAAACTAGCACTGTTGTTATTTTTTTAGCATAACATTGCTACACCTTGATGACAGTAGAGACTAGTGTTGTTAACTGGTCCTTATTAAAAATATGAGATCTTTTCCATGTTTTACTTAAAACATATATTTAAATATGCTTCTACTGTCAATATAACAGCCAGGGCTTTCAGAGCTTGGGCTTGCAGAATATTTTTTACAGAAGAGCTTTTACCGATGCTGTGAGGCTGAAGCAACTCTGCTAGTGACTTTCCCTTGGCAGCAAGTTTGCTGCCAAACACAGCCTTCAGAGCCCTGTTTCCTGCCTCCACCTGGACCAGAGCCGAATCTGAAAGAGTTAAGAAGAACAGTGGTTTAGGATTCAATGGAAGTGATAGTGCAGGACAATCCTGACTAATGAAAAAACTCAGATTTTAAAAGTAGTGAAGTGAAGATTCCTTTTACATATTCACTGCAAATTAATATTGAAATTGAAACTGTATGACAGAACTGTGCTTGTGAGTCAGAAATTATATGGTGCTGATTGTGTGTGTGCATGTTTGTGTGTGCGTGTGGTGTAACACACCTGGGACATATTTGTAGCTTTTGCCCAGGTGTGAGAGCCAGCTGCTGCGGAGGATCCAGTCTCCATGAGAGGCTCTCTCTGTGAGCAGTCTCACTGCTGTGGGGATCAGCCTCAAGGCGTCTCCATCAGCCAGATCCACCACTCCTCCAGAGAACACCAGGCTGTCATGGACACCACTGCTCTGCAACGCCCTCTGAAGGTCATTCAGACTCAGTGGGCGATTTCTGTGCACAAAACAATCAGTGTGATTACTCCTAAAAGTATTAAACTTAACAAAATTTAATCTGGCATTTCAACAGATTTACATTGAGAAGTTATGTGTTGTACTTTTCTGCTGCATCTCATGTAACTGAGCTGGCGCCATCCTTACCGCTTGCCCTGCAGGCTGAGGGTGTTCAGGCAAAATGAGAGGACCTGTCCGTCTCTGAGGACAGTCGAGAAGCAGGAATCTTCTGTGGACAAGAGGGCAGAGGGGAAGCTATCGGGCCAAACTCCAGCACACAGCAGTCCACTGCCCCAGTCCTCTGTGTCCAGGATGGCCAAGTGCTGTTCAATCACCTGCTGGGCTTGCTGGAGGGATAACAATGAACCAGTGTTTATTTATCACAGGGAACATTATTGTGCTCATCAGATTTCATTATGCTGAAGAAAAGGTCTTTTCAAGCTATTAATAGACTGAATGGGGCCTGGCTGCTCCTGTTAATTAGGCACGAACTGGGACCAGCAGGGATACTCCTGCCTGACTGAGGCTGCATTTGGATCATGGAGGTGAAAACATAACATTCAGCCTGGACATGAAAGGTTTAATTTTTAATATCAGAATCTTTTACAGGGTAAAAGCAGCCAGTTTAGGGAGGCAAGAATATTTTATCTATTTCAAGCCTCTGCTAAAATCTGAGCACAAGCATTTTGTACGAGCAAGATATAAGCCAATAATCTTTGGCTGTGACCCTAAAATTTTTTTTAAAAAGCAATAGTCTAAACAAGGCTCAAAAAACTTGGATTTGCCTTGATTTAAAATTAAAAATTATTTTACTTTGGCTTAGGTCCTCAGCTTGACAATGTATGATTGTTTTTCAAATGATGGTGAGGGTCATATATCAATCAATGCACACTGTTTTTAACATTGAATGACAGAAGACTGAGTTGTAATTGGACAGCAGCATTGTAAAAGATGATGAAAAAAAACAGAGGAGTCCCTGTTTCAGACTGTGGCTGTGGATACCTTTTGGCTGGCAGTGGTGCGCTGGCACAGTGAGTAGGCCTCTCCACAGGCGTGCTGCAGGGCGCTGGGTAAATCTACACCTCTCTGCAGCTGGCATGACAGCAGAGTGGCAGCATGAAGGAGGGAGGCCACTGATGAGGCAGGAGAATCTGAAAAGATAGAAGCCAGACCTCTTGTAGTTACACCTGAAGACTGACAGCAGCTCTGTTTGTTGCCATTATTCAGTTCTTACCCCAGATGGCAGATTTGATGCTTTTATGTATTTCAATCAGCAGGTCACACACACAGTCCCCAGTCACCCCTGCAGTGTGAAGCAGGGTCTTCAGGTCCAGTGCGTCCCAGCAGACTCCCTCATGTTCTCCTGGGATGTAAATCTCCACCCCTCTGTTCCTCATGGCTCTGGAGAGCTCGCCATGCACAGGGTCCATGGTCAAGAACAGCCTGCAGACACACACATCAGCTGAGCATGAGTGTATATTATGACATTTACAAAAAAAGAGTTCAGACGCGGATGTGTACTACCTGAAGTTAGGGTGTGGAGTTATTTTGGGAGTCTTTCCGTCTATGACGCCACGTTCGTTGATGGTGAGAGATCCACCGGGCTCCAGCAGAGCATTGAGGCGATCCAGGACGGAGGCACTGAAGACAGAAAACATGAACAGGACAGTTTCAGTGTTTTTACAAGCTTTAATTTAGTTGTTGATCAACTGAGATCACTCTTCCACTGTGGCTCCTTTCACTGCTCATTTTAAAAAATCCATCTCAAACAGTTTGGGACGATAATATTTTAACTTCCTGAAATGCACTTCAAATTTGATGTAACTGTAAATTTAGCAGACATTAATTACATAATTTATGTCACTGCTTAGCTTTGCTTAAGTGCAACTCAGTTATAAAGGAAGGGAGAGAGAGACTCATTCTAAAGAATTTCAAAGCTGTGTCAGAGGCCTCTGTTCTCATACTTTTAAGTCTAAAGTAAATAATTAAGAGCTAATCACAGATTTACCTTTTTAAACAATAATCCCTCTGATAAATCCACCCAATTTATGTGGCCATCGTTTCCAAATTCCATGTGAGAGTAAAATCTCAAGTGAAATATTATTTTGCATATACACTTTTTCTCACTTGCAGAAGTTGACGTTGTCCATGAGCAGCAAGTCGCCTGCCTGCAGGGCCTGGACCAGCATACCGTCCAACCACTCGAAGCCTCCGTTTGTCCACCCGTCCTCCAGCTGGGCCATACGCTCCTTCAGCAGTGTGAAATCCATCTGCAGTTTTGACATGTCTGAAGGACAAACATGAGCATGTTACAGCACTGAAAACACTGCTTTTTATTAACATGACAAATACATAAAAATAGAAAAAGTTTAAAAGAATGTTTCTTCACATCAGGAGGTACCAACTCATCAGACAGTATGTGAGCTTTACCGGTGAACACTTTGAGCTTGGTGTTGAGTTTCTGCAGGAGGAGGATGATGACCTCCAGCTTGTTCAGTGCCTCTGAGTTGACGGTTCCTGCCGTTCTCTGCAGCCCCTCCTCCTTCAGCCAGTGACAGAACAGACCCCACGTCTGCAGCAGGAACTCTGTGTCCTGGATGCCGACATCCAGCGACATCAGGCCACGCCTTATTACCATGGCAACGATGTAGTCCACACTCTCAAGCACTTGCTGCCACGGCCGCATGATATCCACCTAGAACGAAGAAAAGAGTCAGAGTGATGTGGTCTGCTGTCTTCGGACAATAAAACACTCTTCTCAGAGGAAACCTGAGTCTCTGCTTACCTGTTCGAAGCCTCCCAGCAGCTCTGTGGTGTCCATGGCGCTGTTCATGGCCATGACTCTGAGGCGGTGTCCCGTCAGCAGAGCCAGCAGTCTCACCAGGCTGGTCTTTCCGCTGGCCGTCGGGCCGACCAGTATGGTCATCCAGCCTTTTTCCACACATTTCATCAGGGATTCAAGGGGATACAGCGCCTGATGTGTGATGGACAGCGGGGGGTCCAAGGCCACTGGGGCTCCACCACTGCGCTGCAGGACGGAGAAACCCACCTACCAGGGCAAACCAGGAGAATTTTTTAACTTTGTCTGTACATTTCAAAACAGTTCAGAACTGAAAGATGAGGTGGTGCTGTTCATTTATTTATGTTTTTTACAGACCTGCAGGTTGAGTGGAGTGATGTGAAACTCTCTAGAGCCAGTGTAAGGCTCAAAGTCCTCCCCAAACACCTTCCTGAACACAGACAGCACCTGTGTAGGACCAGAGAGGGGTTTGGTATTTAATTAAGTCCACAAACACGGTCAAAAAAGGCTTTCTAAACTGATAAGAACCCAAAAAAAGGTGGTAACATGATGCAGAGAAAAGAGAGAATTTAAGACCATAAACAAACAGAAGATAAAACAAAATCAAATGTATAAAAACCTATTAATGAAACATTTAATGAACAGATTTAAAGTTAGTGAAAGACTGCACCTGAGCCTTGTCAGCCTCTGTCCTCATCCTGTCAGCATACACCAGGGCTACATGCTGGCCTGGGTTGAAAAACCCTGGTGATTGGTCAGCCTGCATCAGCTGACACCACCGGAACATGTCACGCAGGTTGAACTCCCAGGGGCTTCCTTTCTGACCCCACCGCCGCTCCACACACACCTCCTGGACAAGCTGTTAAAGAATGTTAAAGAAAGAACCTTTAAGGTGTCTCATGACTCACTAAAAGCTTTGTAGGTACAACAGTAAGGGAAGAGGAACCCACCTTGTTACTGAACTCCACCATTTTAGCGGTGATTTCCTTATTGATGCTGGGGAAAATGGAGTCTCCTATGAACTCCATGTCTTTGCTTGTGAGCTGGTCCACAAAAACCTGAAATTACAAGAGGCAGTCAGATCTCATGAACAGAGATAAAGACAAATCCGAACATATAAGGTAATTACTGTGTAAGATTCTGGCTTTTTTCATGTGTAGGGCACAAATATTTAAATTCTAAATATTTTAAATCAGCATTTAACTATGGGGCTATTGTGCAAATCTAGGGAGTTGGACAAGTAGAACAGGAGGACGGATGGCAGCAGGTAGTTGTTAATGATGTTTGTACCTATGAGAGATTTTTAATCTCTCTTTGTTCCTTACCTGAGTGAATCTGTTGAGGAAGGATTTAGGCAGCCCTTTACGCCCACCACCCTGAGTGAACGGGTTCTGGCAGCCAAAGATCTTGGTCTTCTCGTGCTGGACCTGGAAGCTCATGCCCAGCTCAGGAATGTAGATCTCTGCTCGGTGATCAAAGCAGGCGTTCAGACCCTCCAACACTGACTGAGAGGCCAAGTTCAGCTGGCGGAGAGAGGGAAAAATTTATTCAATATTGCAGATATATAACAGCATCATCAGATAACTTGTCTTACGAAGGTTTGCAATTAAAACAAGGCATAAAAGCTAGTGTACAAAACTGTACTATTGATTCTTACCTCATCCAGGACAACCCAGTGGCCTGCTTTCAAAGCAGCCAACAGGGGGCCATCGCGCCACGCAAACTCTCCTCCCTTTCCTCCCTCCACAGGGAGATCTGTCCCAAACAAATCAGTAACATCCTGCCAGAGAGTGCATATCAGCATCAGCATCACAGCCTCATGGTATTTGAAGTTCATCCAGAGGCACAATCAGAGCTTCTGAGCATCAATTTGAAAGCTTACCGTTTGCTCTGACAGGTTGATCCTGACCAGATTGTTCCCTGAAGCTTTTGCCAGTGCAGCCACCAGGCTGGTCTTTCCCACACCAGGCGAGCCCTCCAGCAGCACAGGCCTCTGCAGCTTCAGAGCGCGCAGAAGCCTCTGGGCGTTCACTGCAGTCGTGCCTGCTGCGATGGTGTAGTCTGACAGGTCACGGCTCTCATTCAGTGGGCCTGGGTGGACATGCACAGAAACAAACCATTAGATTCAAGCACAACATGAGAGATTTAGCTGTAGGTACTCTGTACTACAGTAAGTCATGAGTTAGGCTTTTTTTTTGCATGTGGCATATACCAGGTCCCAAGCACCCAACCCAACTCCAACAAACCAAAGGTGGACATACTTGGAATGAGGGGAAGTGAAGAGCATCTTTAATAGGACTTCAACATAAGTCTGCAGTAAGTCTGAGTCAAGTATCTAAACAAATCTATTTTCTGAAGGGCACCAGATGACAGTATGAGAACAGACAATAATCAAAGGCCTATATGTACACAGAAACAGGTTTTGTTAGCTGTAATAACTTATTTTGATTATACTGGCTATAAAAGGTACACAAACAAACTACAAAATCTCCCAACATTAGTGTTTTAGTTCACGTTTAATGCTCTTTTTTTTGTCCATGCACTGTAAGCACAGCATCACTGTCTGCAGAGAAACAAAGAGGATATTTCATACCAAGACTGTAACTTTGGAAGATTAGTATTTGATTTTTCTCATTTTTACAATAAGTGGGTGGATTGGGGGGC
Organism: Acanthurus leucopareius; assembly: GCA_029814765.1. NCBI lineage: Eukaryota > Metazoa > Chordata > Actinopteri > Acanthuriformes > Acanthuridae > Acanthurus > Acanthurus leucopareius. The sequence goes on from JAQMCX010000023.1 coordinate 782,892, forward strand.
TTGACCAGCAGATGTTTTGCCATTAGGGAATTTGTTGGTATCACACATTTGAATGTGTGATGTATGGTTAAGAAGCCATTAACAAGAACAACACAAGCAGATCCTATAGGATATAATGTCTTACAAATCTGTTGAAAATTTAATGAAATCTGTACCCAAGGCAATGTAGAAAGGGTCGATGCCAAAGAAATCTTCACCCCACTGGGGTTCCCGTGGCAGGCTGCTGTCATAGACTCTCAGGGCTTCCAGCATCTCCTGATCCAGCTTGGTCATCTTGCTAAGCCGCTGTTGCAGGAAGCCCAGGCACAGCCGCCGTGCCGTGAGGGCGCTATCTGCACAGGATGCTGTGGTTCCTGCAAGAAAAGGGACTCTCAGATCACATGTCTTTAACCCCCTCCCTTGAGAGACAAATTCTCAGTGGAATTAGAAATAAGCCAACAGCTCACCTGAACCGATGCCATCAATGTAGACCAGACATGCGGCGTGGATGAAGGCGGTAACGGTGTCCAGTCTGAGGTCCCACTCTGCCTCTTCTTCATCTTCCAGGGCACCCATGGTCATGAAGCCGTCCTCGTCCCGCTCGCACACAGTGTTGAGGAAGTTCACCCATGACAGGATGTCTCTGACGCTCAGGATGCAACGCCGGCCAAACTCCTGTCTGCTGAGCCACTCGATGAAGTCCAGCATCAGCTCTGCAACATCTCCACCTGCATGAGACCAAAGAAAACACATCAGAAACACTTTCAACACTAGACATTTAGGTGACCAACTCCTGAAAAAATCTGCTAAATGTGACTGAATGGGAATTAAATGTGACTTAATGACTTGGATTAAATCTTGTTTGTGTATTAGAGTACTTGTCTCCATGACAATGCAGTTTACCATCGAGGGAGAGGCCTGAGCGCAGGTTGTGTTGGATGATCTGAACCAGGTCACTGCGGCTGTTGCTCTGAGGACACCAGATTTCTGTGAAACGATTCCTGAGAGCAGGAGAGAGCTGTGCAAGGAACAGAAGAGCACTGACGTCAGACTCTACCCACATACAGCTTGGATTGATTACTTTCAAAACACATTCATTATTTTACATTTTATACAAAGGATAGTACATTAAAAAAATAACATCCATTACTCAGTTTCATAATAAAAAACTGTTTCTTTAACCTGTCAGATTGAACTTTAGTGCCTTGGGAGTTTTAAATCAGCAGGTTTACTTCTCTGCTGTTGCTGCTACATTCATTTAAAGCTCCACTAAACAACACAGTTGAAATTTTATCTGTTTTTTTTTTAATTCTACCTCCTTCTTGCCAAAGTCTCCTCCAGGGTTCATGGTTGCAACCAGACGGAAGCCTGCAGCTGCTCTGATCAGCTCCACGTCATCATTGTCCCCGCTACCCTTCTCTGCCAGCACGAGGGACTTCTCTGTCTCTAGAACACTGACAACACACACATACACACACAACACACTGTCAGAGCCTCCTCACATGAGTCATTTACCTGAATGTGCTGTTTATGGGGCAGGGTTTGATATTCATGTACGGTTTTGTTGCTCAAATGTGCACTGTGTTACATTCTTGTATTACTATCATCAAGATGTGCTCTAACAGCTGCAAAAGGATCAGAAAAAGTGCTTTTTAGGTTTTGTGTTTGTCTGTATGAACACGGGAAGTCTGCACTGATGGTTTTACATCACATGGTGAGAGACTCTGGTCTACCCTTTTTAAGACCAAGAGGGGCATCATTGTTCTGTGCTTAATATATATATCAATACTAGGGCTGGGACTTTATCATGTTAATTACGATTAATTAATTACAGAAAAAATAACACGACAAAAAAGCTCTTCCAACCTCCGCTACCACCTCAATGCCAAACATATTGCAGCCAGCACAGACAACAAAATGACAAAAGATGTTGCTTCTCATGTCAAATATTGATATGCGATTAATTGAGATTAATTCATTAAAAAGCCTCTAATTAATTAGATTTTTTTTTTTAATCGAGTCCCACCACTAATCAACACTGATAGTTTTTTAATACAAAGAATGTGTGTACCTGTTGAGTCTCTCAAGCACTGAATCGTCCGCCAGAGAGATCTCATCCATGAGAAACACTCCTCCCTCCTTCATTGCCAGCACCAAGGGCCCGTCAAGCCACTGAAACAGCCTGCTGTCCTCACCGTCAGTCTACACACACATACACACACAGTGAGGACGGGATCAGGCATAGGGAACTCACAATCTCCTTTGAGTTATTTTTCAACAAGTCAATTTAATTATTTTATTCCCAACTACACTGAATCAACGTCTCCACTCTCTGAAAGTATTTGAAGGAGAGGAACATACTTTAGAAAGTACGAGGTGCTGCTGATTTGAGTGACTTCACCACAGCCTGAGCCTGATATTAATGATACTGCAACACATACATACTAACCTTTTTTCAAAAATTTCAGTGGCAATGAATGTACAGTGTAAATAAAGTTAAAAATAAATGCATTTGTTAACACATAATAAAATATGACTGATTAGCTGTCATTTCCACTACCAAACCATAGAGTTAAACTCCTCTGACTCCTTTGTCGATGGATTTTACACCACAGCGGACTCGTCATTACCTGATGTGTGTGTCTAACAGGTCGCAGGCCTCCCAGGAAGTCAGATGTCTCCATGTGTAGGTGACAGTTGACTGAGAAAAACTTCTGTCCTGCCAAAGCAGCAAAGAGCTGGCAGATTGTAGTCTTTCCACATCTGGTGAGGTAACAGGACAAAGAGCTTAACATGATTAAAACATCCACACGTGCTGTACATTTATCAGGCAAAACCCCATCTTAGACTCTGATGCAGTTCTTTACATTTTGTATCTTCACTGGAGAAGAATATCTGCTGAATTTATCCAGTAAGCTGCTGCTTTGCACCAACAAGATTAAGGTTTAATGTTTAATGTCTGGAAAAAAACATTAGGTAAAGCTGAGGCTAGTGGGAGCGCTATTTGATTTGTAGGTTTTTGGCCAGAGTATTAGACAAATTTCACCTCAATTTTTTTCAATCGCCTCAAGTAGAGGGATTCATTGTCTGAGATCTACAAGTGTTACTTCAGCTTTTCTGCTCAGTGTGTGTATAAGTGTTTGGGATATTTCAGACTGGACCAAAGTGGTGAGTGGACCATTACTGTAATCCTCGGAGTAATGTTTTACTGCAATTTTCTCACTGATAGAATGAACTGGGCCTGGCAGATGTTGGAATCTTACCCAGTGTCTCCTACAAGAAGCACAGACTCGCCGAATCGAAGCGCCCGTCCTACCAGCACAGCCAGCCTCCTCATGCCGTGAGTCCACACCACATGGCGAAACTCCTCTGGAACTCCAGCGATGCTGTCGATGAAGGGACCTGTCAATGAGAACATCGAGGCACCATGAGACTGTTTCCATCAGACAAGCTAGATGGCCCCATTCTCCTCTTGTGTTATTTCAAGCAAAAACGTCTCTGAATGTCCTCAGACTTCACTTCCTCTTTAGTCCAGAAACAGGAAGTTTAACAGGGTTGACTTTCACTTTTGAACCCCTTTTTCTCCTGTATAAATAACAGAATAATGACACTGAAATTTCCAGGAGCATCTACTACTTGTTTCAACTCTCATGATAAAACCACTCAATTTTTTTGCTTTAATGTATGCAGTAGAAGTGTGATTTTAAATCAAAGGGAAAACACCAACATGTTTTTTCAAAATAAAGGAAATGCTGATACTTCAGTGTGCTTCAGTTTTACTTACTGAACTGGCTGGTGACCTGCTTCTGAGAGAACAGGTTTTCAGGGTTCACCGTTCTCTTGAAGTGCTTCTCCAGGATGGACAGGATGATGGCCTCCTCCTCTGGCTTCCTCACACGTCCAGCCAGCAGCATGTAACCTGATGAAGCCGACAACAGCTCAATCTATCATCCTATTGAAACCCAGATTTTGCATCATGATTATACAGAAACATCTGACCAGCCTCACCATCATCAGCTAAATGCTGCAGCCAGTCCTGAGAGGCCTCCGTCTGCTCCTCCAGCCTGTAACGGTCAGCCCAGCGGAACAGATCTCTGAGGGTGATGAAGCCGTGTTTCCCCGCAAACACAGAGGATCCCCTGCGCAAGGACTGGAGAGGGAGAGAACATTTCACAAAGACAGATCCATATGCGCTACGGGATTAGCCAAGAAGGATATATTCTTGGATCAGCGTCACACTAGACCAACACCGCAATAAACCAATCACAGCCCTCTACATTGCTATAACATATAAGAGTGCATGGTTACCTGAAGGTCTTGCATAACCTTGACTAGCTTGGTGCAGTAGGATGGGGGCAGGCTGCACCTCTGGTGGAGGATGGTCTCCAGCTCTCCACTGGGTAGCTCATCAAAGTGCAGCTCCACAAAGCGGTTCCTGAAAGCTCTGGAGAGCACCTGGAGATCAGTTAGTAAAGATTTATCAAACGGGTTTTACAGGGTGAGACCAACCAGTTTAACAAAATGAATCTGAAGGTTTCCTCACTGTAGCCAAGTCATCAGTAAAAAATCCTCTTAGACTAAACTGATGATACCTTTCTACCACCGTAGAGACCAGGGGGATTCTGGGTAGCAAACAGCATGAATCTGGGGTGAGCCTTGATGACTTCCTGTGTCTCGGCTACAAAAAGCTCCCTGTTGTCATCGAGTAGTCTGTTGAGAGCCTCCAGGACGTCAGTGGGGGCCAAGTTCAGCTCATCCAGGATGATCCAGTAGCCTTTCCTCATGGCGTCTATCAGAACGCCTGCAGCAGACAGACAAGCATAGGGCACATTAGTCAGCAGGTCAGAGTTCACGAGCCAACCAGGAGAAAGCTACCACAGTGTGTAACAGTGGATGTCATATCTCAGCTCCGACTTCAATAATTCCTAGCAATGATACTAATGTTTAAATTCAGCTCATGGATACAGTAGTTTCATTTTTTTTTAAAAAAGATTCAGTTTTTATGAAAAAAGATTGGGTGCATTTTCTGTATTCACTTGGATAAATATCAATATTACATTTATTCTATCGATTTTCAAACTTTCACATTGAAATACGATAAATTGGACTGGTTGAATGCATGTAAAATATTTGTAAGTAGGATACACTCATTGCTGGTTTGGCTCTGGGGTTGTCTCTATTCTTTTACCATAAAGCTCAAATTATATCACAATCCATTTATTAGCTTAAGATGTCGTTTCTATTTGCTACACTTGATACTGATTTGATTTTATTTAATTCATGAATCACACTGACAAAGCCATTTTTTTTGATACAATGGCTTATTAAATGTAGTTTTCGTTCTTTTTAACAGATGTGCTCGTACCCTCTTTGAACACCAGCTTGCCCCTGTTGTCTGATGAGTAGCAGCCTATGTACTCCTGGATGTCAGTGTGCTCGTGGTTGTTGATTCTCACACACTGGTTCCCTGTGGCTGCAGCCAGCCATCGGATCAGACTGGTCTTCCCCACAGACGTCTCACCCTGGATCAGCACCGGATGAGTCCTGCCAGGCAAAATCATAAAAGCACAGAATGATGGGGGACAACTGATTTGCCATCATAGTGCTCCCACAGAGTATGATTCTATTTTTGGTGGAGTTGGGGGGGTTGGGGGCAAGTGAGGTTGAGTGTCTGTGCATGCAGAGGGAGGCTCATCCACACTCTGTTCGTTATATAAGATGCTCCACTGAAAATATCCTTATTGCCAAGCACGTTGTGACAAATTCATAACTGAACAATATATGTAGCTCCTTTGCTTTACTGTGTGCACTGAGCATAGGGGATGTTGCCAGAAACTGCCAGAGATGAGCTTATGTGGCTTGTTAGCCCAGAAAATGGGTTTCCCATGGGTGACAGAGAGAGTTTTATTCTTTCACTGTTTTTTTAACAGTTTAACTCTTTATTCATCAGTGCCCTCTGCAACATGCCTGACTGCACAAGGGACAAACTGATTTGGCAGAAACTTCAAACATTGGGAGAACCACTAACACTGGTGAAAGACACTCATATAAGAGCATCCATACGCAATGCAAGTTACAGGGCAGCTGGTGTGCCATCAGTCATTATGTTCGACATCACCATAGTGGTCGAGTTCAGGGCCGCACAGAGCCCTGACCTCAGCTCCATCCAACACCTCTGGGGTAAACTGGAACACCAACTGCTTGCAGAACATATCACCCAACATCAACTCACAAATGTGCCAATCACAAAATCTACTAATATCTGTTTAGGATTTAGGGTTAGTGTTATGGACACGCTACAGTTAGAGTGTCCCAACATGAGCCTTACAGAGACATCAAAGCTATTTGCCTCCTGCTCTGCAGATCACTGACCGCACAGGGATTCAGGCCACTGGCACTCTGATGCACTCTGCTGTATTCTTTCCAGAGGAGCCAAAAATAGCTCAGACAAATTTAATACCAGACATTTATAGATAAAACCCATTGATTTGGGGTGAAATAATGGCAGGAAGTAGAGGCAGGAAACAGTTCATACCCTGCAGATACCACTCTGGCGAGGTCACGGAGGTTGAGTTTGACTGAGGCAGTGAGGATGTAGCTGGGGTCCAGAGCTGGTTCCATCTCCCCCTGGGACACCCAGTAGCCCTCCATCTCCACACATGCTCGGCCTGAGGGAGCCAGGATCGGCTGCAGGAAACATAACAAAATGCTTCACCTTTTACCCATCTGCAGTTCAGCTTGGAAATAATTGTTAAGGCAATAATTAAGGCCATTTTTTTATTGCTCAAATGCAACATTTCGAAAAATCCATGAGTCCACTTACTGTAAAAATGACAGCCCTTTAAAGAAAGGAAATCTTACTTGTTTGAGACACTTGGTGTTCCCCATCAGGATGTGCTGACACACCAGTTTCTGGACCACAGGGTGGGAACTTCTGTCCAGCTGAGTCAAGAAGCTCAGGCAGAAACCCTGCAAAAGTAAACCAGGGATACAGATGAGTAGTTGATGAGGATATGGCACTGAGCCAAAACCACTGGTGATCCTCAATATCACCAATAAATGAGAAAATGCTTTTCTTTTAAAATTTCTGACTGTTTTATCCGGTTTCTCTCTGGCCTCCTACCTCATAGAGTGAGCGCTGCACACTGTGGCAAGGGTTTGCTGCCACGTACTTCAGTGCCCTGCACAGAGTACGCAGACTGTAGTGGGGTCTGTGGCCCGTCCCGTCCACCAGATGCAAGTTGGCCTCCTTTCGTACTGCTAGGTAAAAACTAGCATAAAAATAAATAAATAAATAAATACACCACAACTGATTAAAGAAAAGTGAAGATAAAGCAGCATGTCATTTAAGTTTACTCTGATTTTCTACAATATTTAGCAAGGTAGGCATTAAAGAGTGCGGAAGAAGTGACATTCAGGTTTTTCAGGGTTGTTGCCTTGTACTGTTTATTACAACATTAAGGAGCTTGTTGTCATCAAAAAACTATGCCCCTTGTATGGCAATAAGGATAACAGAAATACTATGCAAGCACAAACTATGCTAAAATTAAGCTTAGTTTCCCAAATAAAAGCCTTAAACCTTATGAAAAATAATGTTGTTTTACATCTATTTTACTTTCTGCCTTGAATTAGATTTTCAATTCAACCCAACTTCAATTTCAGTATTTCTTGGGTTATGCAAGTTACATTAATCAAAAAACATGTAGAAGACATGACATGAATTTTTTCAGTTGTTAGTAGTTCCTCTCAGGCTGCTCACAGCCTGAACAAGCTGCACAAAAATAAGGTGGATTCTGAGTGAAATTGTCTGCAAAATCAAATGTTCCCTAAGACACTTTTTAGTTAAACTCTTGGACTCATAGGTGATTACAGTTCTGTCTAGGACAGAGAGAACAGGATTTTACCTTTGGAAACATTACTTATAGACTGACCTTATGATGCCACTGATGGTGCTCCTGTGTGGATTTAAGCCCTTGAGGTAGTCTGAAACCAAAATCCGCAAGTCTCCCTCATTCTCCAGCTCCTCCACATACAGCTCAGTAAACCTGGGAGACACACACACACACAGCAGGTTTACAAATGAAACATATTACTATTAGATTGGCTCTGACAGTTTAACCATGAATAATCATGAATAACCATGAATGAAACACACTTTAAAATGATTTCCCCTCATAAGTATGCTCTATCATTTTTCTTCATTTTAGAATTGAATTGAGTCTAGGATATTTAGTAAAGAGAGAAATGTACCGTTGATTTAATAAAACATATCTGTTCCTCTTTAACTTCTACAGTTGGTCTTTATTATTTGTAAGAAATTAAAATTAAATAGTAGCTAAGTTCAGCTAAACTAATGGGATGAAAGACTTTCACTTTGCCATCATGTCCTCACACTCTCACCTGTTCCTGAGGCCCAGAGGCAGGTTTCTCTTCCCGACATCAGTAGCTGGGTTCATGCAGGCAAAGAGCCGGAAGTCTGGGTGACGTACCAGGGGCTCTGTGATCAAAGAACGACGACAATATTTGCAACAGTTTTGGGAATATATTTTTTAAAAATGCAAAAAGGCTTCATATATGTAATGTAAATGACATTGACACAAATCTAGATCAATTAGTCCTCACCAGTGTCTCCACGGTCCAGAAGCACCAGAGATCCAGTGTTGCCCTCCAGAAGTCCACTCAGACACTCCAGGGTCTCTGCTGCTGCCAAGTTGATCTCATCCAGCAGGATCCAGTGGCCCTTCTTCACTGCCTGAGCTAATGTTCCCTACAGAGGATCACACAGAGGTCAAAGCTGCTGCACCGAGGAGATGCATGAAAAAAGATCAGCTCATTGAATTCCCGTACAGAAATTTTGTCATTATTTGAAACTAAAAATGGGGCAGGGTATGGAGGGGCTGTGACAGTAAAAAAGCACTATAGGCACTCTGGTTATGAGGTATGTAGCTTAGCAAGATATCTTTGAAGTCTTTACCTCTACAAAGGCGAACACCATGGCCGTCTCACAGGCTCGGATCTGCTGCTGGGTCTGGCTCAGCTTGCTAGCCAAAGCTTCCCACTGCTCCTGCAGTACAGCAGCTGCACAAGTGGACATGAAATATTAATTTTTCAATGTTTTACAGCGGCTAGTAGACTAGCTGTTGTCATTTTTTGCTCGTTCTAGCACACTACCATTGGATTTCTCCTGCAGCTCCGTTGTAAGAGCTGATTTGCAGACGTGGTCCATGAGTTTGAGCAAATCCTGCCAGCGTTTCCCTCTGAAGCAGGTCTGCACGTGACCCAGGAAGGTCAGGTTCTGCTTCCTAGAGTACGTTTGGGAGAACAGGTCCTCAAAGGCCTCCCTCAGGGGGAGCAGGATCTGTTTGTGGTCCACTGGCTTGTACCTGCATTAGACAGAAAAACAACAGTTCTAAACTACAGTTTTGCTCAAAACAAAATGTCTTTGGAACTTTTCTGTAATCTGATCTTCAAAAATCTTTGGCATTGATATCAATACTATATGTATTGCAAAGACATATCCGCAATACCAATGGAAGAGTGGAGTTCTCCGGACACTAACCTTCTCTCCTCATACTTATTCAATTATTCATTTCAAAGACTTTGTACTGGGGAAGTGGGGGAGTAAAGTCTGTTTGATGTCCAACTGATCAAGATGTTTCCAGCTCCTTCTGTTACTATCAGGATAGCAGTATATGTGTGAAAGGGACTGTAGAAATGCTTGGAAGTTGGAAGATGCTTAATATCAAGGCAATCTTACATTCCCTTTGCTCTGTTGCTGTAGCCTTTTTAGTATTAGTTGCATGCTGCAACTGCCTGTCACTATGTCCTCAACTCTACACTTGCACAAGGAAATAAAGAACAATAAACAATAAAGCACCCACAACAAGCGCAGACAAAGCATGTTTAATTCAGCAGCTGCCTACCTTGTTTCTCCTGGTTCTAAGTCAGTCGACTCGCTTTTTGAACTCTTATTTTAATAAGGTACAATCTGTGTGTCACTTACCCTCCAAGCAGGTCTGCAGTGTCACTCTGCTGGTTCATGTTCACAACCCGCAACCTGTGTCCTGGATTGAACACACAGTGGGAAATATTTGAATCAGAAGTGGTGGCAATTTGAGGCTTTGGACAACATGTGAGCAGGAGGAGCCTGGGATCAGACTGCCAACAATGCCAGCAGCGAACACTCGGCACTTCACCTGCCAAACTGCAGTCCAGCTGGCTTCCAGAGCTCACCTGTGATTCTGGCCAGGTGTTGTACAGTGGAGGTCTTTCCAGTTCCTGTCTCTCCCACCAGCAGAACAGGCTCCCCTTTGCTTACACACACTGCCAGCTGTTCCAGCAGCACAGCAGAGGGTCGTGTGGCAGCAAATGTCTGGTTTTCTCTACTCATGACAATAAAAACACACATTTAATAATCACATATCTAATTGTTTTCTTAAATGCAGGTGTCACAGTCCTTCATCCATTAACAAATATATTACTTGAAAATGCTTTATGGTCAAAGTACCTCCATGAAACCTTAAATATTCACACCACTTTATCACCAGTGTTAACAAATCAAATGAGCTTGTGGCAGAAAAATATTAGCCAAAAAAACGGTGTCTATAATGATTATGTGTTTCCTCTCTGTACTTCATTTATATCCATTCATGAAGATTTAAATGCAATAAAGTTAATCCTGTTAGCTCAAGATATTTAATACTGAAACATCAACAAAATTCTAGTATTTACTAGATGACAAAAGGTCTCATGATAGTAAAAAATTATAAAAAACAGCATTTTACAACTGAAAGTTGTTTTCAGTGCCCTCCAGTATCAAGCTATTTAATGGAGTCACGCTCTCTCAACAAGGTCAGATTGTATTAGCATGTCAAAATTCCACTTAGCATGAGAGAAAAAAAAATAGATTTTTTTTGTAACTTAAAGCAAAATATTAAAAGTTCTGTTGAACATCAGAAACTATAATGACATATGTCACCTTCGGTATTGTGGTAAATGTTTAAATGTGGTGTAACAGAAGCACACCAGAGATAAAAAGTCCATGGCAAATATTTATTTAAAGTTAGCTTAAATTAACTTTAACCACCATAAATGACTAGTCATACTAAATGAGGTGACGCTTCAGCAGCAAACCCCCCAGGTCTTTTTGAGCAAACAATAGTGCATTTAACTGCTTATGACTGAGCTTCTCATTTTTAAGAAAACAGGTATGTATTTCTTTCTCTATTAAAAATGTAGGCCTGCATCTGGCTCGCTTTAAATCACCCGTTGTATCGAGAATTCGTGGAGACCATGACAGCTACAAAAGTTTTAAATATCTAAAAAGCAAAACACAAAGTCAAAAGTCAAAGTCATTTTTTTTACACCATTAGATCACTTAAATGTATTTTAACCACATGGCACACTGTACATGCTAATCTCAGTGTTTGCATGCTGTTTTACAGAGACGACCATTGACTGGCAATGCAAAAGAATCAATGTGTATTTGGGAATGTCCTGTAGGCAGAGCCATTAGAACGGTTTGTTTACCATAAAGTCGTATAAAATCGATTTGGTGTTTATTCAATTTACCAGCAGGAGGTCTATTTGCTTCTATCAGTAGGTGAACGCAGGCACAACATCATTGTCCCACTTACACACTCAGCTGCACCGCCTCAGTCTGCTTCCGATCCAGAGTCACTCTGCCCACCGAGGCCTCCAGCTCGGTCAGCGTGATGCCAGGCTGGTACATCTGGCAAAAGTGCTGGGCCTGGACATAAACAGGTAGCAGGACTTAAAAATCAAAAAGGTTTTTTCATCATGTAGAAGGAATGAGATTTCATCCCATATTGATAACAGCAATTCCCAAATTACAAGGTCTAAATTTGTCTTCATGTGCGGCATCATTTAAATGCGGAAAAAACACAGTTTTCTTTTATTTTTTAGTCAATCAAAAGCTGGGGGGCTGATAAATACCTTCTCTTTGGAGATGTTGAGCTTACTTCCAATGATCTCAGCCATTCGTGGTCGACTTTCAGGACGAGACAGCATGGCTGTGAAGCAGTCAAGAGCCTGACAAAGAAAACGCCACAAAAAACAAAAGGATTCAGTGATTATTAGTTCATAATCTCAGGTAAACTAAAAGCAGTTATACAGCTCTAATTAAAAATAAGTACCGTATTTTCCGCACTATAAGGCGCATCGGATTATTAGGCGCACCTTCAATGAATGGCCTATTTTAAAACTGTTT
>JAQMCX010000023.1:795199-808561 GCA_029814765.1 Acanthurus leucopareius
CGCCCCCTGACTACGGTAGCCATAATTATCCAATATTGATCCATACATAAGGCGCATCGGATTATAAGGCGCACTGTAGGTTTTTGGGAAAATTAAAGGCTTTTAGGTGCGCCTTATAGTGCGGAAAATACGGTACAGTTCAACTTTGTGCTCAATTATGCAGCGAGTTTGATGTTAACAACCTTAATGGAGTTTGGAAAGGGGTCATTTTAAACTGCAGGTCGCACTGTCTGAGAAAGTGGAAATTGACCTTCATGCTGTCAAGTAGGTACGCAGATTTGACCTCATTGAGCACAATCACTTTCCAACTGATTTTAACATCCTCAAACTGCTCTCTGGGGATCCAAATTTTTTTGGATTTTAATTTTTCATAATTTTTTAAATTATGTGCTTGGTTTTGAAAATGGCTTCTACCTCAGGCCATTAATTTATCAATCACCCATTGTGAAACAAGCTGAATGACCACAACTTGTCCATAAACTAGATACAACTATAAGCTGTTTTCTGGCGGCTGTGTGGGGAAACTAAACCACATCTCTTGCTTTGGTAACTTTTTAAGAAAATCCAACCCACTGACCTCTTGGAAGACATGTTGTGCTGTGGCTGATGAGGTGCTATCAAAGTTATGGCTGATTCGCTCACACCACTTCAGTAGGTCCCTGTGGAACAATGATATAAATACATTAAGAAAATGAGGACTGGAGACAGCAGACACAAAGTTCGGCATGCAGCCTGCAGTAAGGGACACAAATGGAATGGATCTATCTAATGTGAAAGGGATGGATTAAATGCACATTTAATGATCCCAGAGTGGAAAACTGGCATCATCTATGGCTTTGTTACAGGCTTATAATGTTAAATATTGACAGGTAAAACAATAAGTAAACATAAATGAGCATTAATGCAGACCTAAAGTAAATCCATCTCCTTCAATAACATGAACCCTGATGACCTAGACCAACATATATGAGCACAACTGGCTGAGCTATAAAGTTAATTACATTGATCCATGAAAAGCATGTGCACTATCGAAGTGTAGAGCATGGAAAGTACAAACAAATCGACTAAAAACTGAATCTACCAACACGCCTTCTATGCTTCACACTGAAAGCGTATGGAAACTTCATGAAGCAAATGATTAATGTCTTCAATTGAGGTGGTGTTCATTAACCTGCTGCTTATTGAGAATGGCCTGCTACGACCTGCAGAATCTGTGATCCAGCCCCTTGACCAGAGGACAGCCCAGTCAATAATTTATTGAACACAGCAGCAGCTAGTGGAAAGCTAATTAAAGTTGCGGAGACTGTGGCTGCAGACTGGCTGGTGGACAGATGTAATGCCAAAAAGGGTAAAGCTTTGTATGTTAGCCTCTGACTGTCAGGATAAAAGGCTAGAATTTGGGTAATATGGTTTGAAGAGGGCAGATTATGTGTGACAGATGGTTTTGTTGATCATGGAAACACAGTACTGGGTGCTCAGTAAATCTCAACAGTGCAGAAGGAATGGAGTCACATGACCAGCAAGCCAGAAAATGAGTACAATCATTAGTGACTTGTAAAATTAGTCAAATTCTTTCTAAATTCTTTCCAGACATAATGTGACCGGCCATAGAAGCATTCCCATCATCCTGACAGGGATGATATTCCCAGAGTCCACTGCAGTGAGATGCATTGAATAATCAAACTTTTTCCTGGTCACTAATTATGGTACAATCTGAGATGATGAGTTTTGAGGAACCGATCCATTCAGCAGTTTAAATTAATTAGGTTTTCCAGTAATTACACACCTTCAACTGAATGTTTTGTGCATGACTGCAACAATTTGAAGTTTGAACTGTGATTTAAAGTATCTAGCTGGGGTCTTTGGGTGTGCTCCCTTAAAGATTCTTATTAACCTATTTCAAATAACAGATTGATTGATTTATTCTTATTTTTTTTAGATGGTGGCAGTGGTGATATTGTAATTTGCATAATGCAGGACAGACAGTACATGATGATGACTGGAGCAGTGTTTGGTCAAGCTCCTCAAACTGCTTTTTTACCAACAAAGCTAGGGAAATCTCAGTCTAAAGTTATGCATAATTACTTCTGTGAAACAAAACATTTTTTAATCCTTTGCTTCTAAAAAGCTGTGATATGTGTAGAACTGCTGAAAGTCCTTACATGTATTTTTGAATGCTCTATTATCAGTGACTTCTGGCTCAAAGTGTATAAAGAAAATAACTTCAATTCAACATTTAAACCTCTTTTCTACCTTCTTGGGATACATTCATCAGCAATGACCCTTACCCCTTTTTCACTGACTGTGCTTAAGGTGCCTTTTTCCTGTGCATGAAGATGCATTCTCCTCCAAAAACAGCCTCTATGGTTTTGGATTTAGGAACGCTGGATTGGAGTCAGAGGGCCATGGAATTTTTAGAAAGAATAAACTTTATATTTTTCATATTTAGGCATAAGGGAGCCCGGGCCCTTTGGAGTGGTCTCTGCAGGCTAACATGGTCCGAGATCTGAAGGTAAATTTCCACATAGTGTAGTGTTTATTATGATATAGTCTTTATTTTATTATGCTATTAGTGTTTATTTTGCTATTATCTCTTATTTATGCTTCATGACCCTTATATCTCACCACAACCACATGATCTATTTAAGGGTTTTTTTGCATCAATATAATTCACACAGTTACAGTATGTAATTCACAGTACATAAAATGTGGTCTACCTACATTTATAATCAGCAAATCTCAATACTAAAAAGAACCTTTGAAGTATGATAGCTATATCACATACAAAAAACAGCACGGCATTATTATTATTTAATTGAATACCAGACAAAGGGGGAAATTAAAGAGAGAGTAGAGAGAGCAAGGAGCTTGTCCTCACCTCAGGGACAGGGCTCTTCCCTCCAGCAGTGTGCTTCTGTCCTCAGACTTGTGCTGCTGGCTGCCATCAGGGGTTTGGACGCTGCTCGCGTCCAGGTCAGTGTGTCTCTCTCCTGTGAGTTGGCAGTAGATATCCAGGAGACGGTCTGACACCACCATCAGCCTGGGATACCTGCTGATTAGCACCTGCACACAGAGTCAGAGGGGTAAGGACAGATTCTGCAGAAGCAGAGCAGTGCATGATGTCACAAAGCTCTATGAGCAGATAAGAATGAAAACAGGGCGAGATGTCCCGCCCTTACAGCTTCAACAAAACCAGAAGAGGGGTGACAGAGATGTCAGTCAACAAGTGCACACAGTCCTGAGAGACAGTCTGCAGTTAGACAGCAAGTGAGAACAACACTGACCTTCTTCAGTTCTTCTCGTGTCATGTTGCCCATTTGCAGCTTGGTCCAGTACTTGTCCAGCAGTGCTGCATAAGAGTTCTGTGGTTTGTGCCAGCTGCCACCGCTGTAGTACATCCTGCAATACACAAGCATACATGTGTCCAACACTTTCTGCACCTTTCAAACAGGCAATCTGACAGTCGTGCTCATACTTTATGCAGTGAGGGGGCGGGTATGTGGAGACGTCAAAGGAGACTGAATTTAAACTTCTCTCTCAAGTTCTCTATTTTCATTGATCACCAAATGCCTCTGGGTCATCATTTTTACACCAAAATTAGCGCCTTTGTGTGGATTAACATGTTGAAAATAAAGAAACTATCCCTCTTCGTTTGTCAGTAGATGTTTTTGTTTTTTGTTTTGTTTTTTTTGGTGTGTCTTGTCCTGTGGTATTTCTAAGTGAGCATGCATTTTGCCTAAACATCAAGAGAATGTATATTCGGGCAGCACATCCAAATGGTAAAAGGTAATCTGTTTACCCCCAAAAGCTGGTCATAGTCACAGTCTTAATGTGTGCATATAAATGCTCTGAATGCAAAATTAGGACAGCCAAACTGCTGAAACAAAAATACATTAGAACATAATGATAATCTTGCCTTCTTGTTGCAAAGAACTGAAATCCAGGAGCCACATCGATGCAATCCTCCCGTCCTGGAATCATCAGTTTTTTGTTCTCCATCAGAGGCAGGAGAACAGAGATCTAAAAAAAGAACATCTCAGTCCATTCAATATGGCATGTTTGTAATAAACAGGTCCAACATCAAGTCTGTGCTGGAGCCAAAAATACTTAGTTCTTAATCTATACCGTTTTCAACAAGTTTGAACTCACCACATCCAGAGGAGCATGGTCAATGTCTTCCAAGAGGATCCACTGGCCTTTAGATACGGCTTGTGTCAGCGTTCCTGGCTGCCATACAAACTTTCCTGGTATGTCAGTACAGCGATACATTCCTAGCAGCATCTGTGAAACAAACCAAAAAGAAAAAAAAACACATTCACAAATTTTAAGTCTTCCATCTAACCTTAATATAATATTAAATGGGGTACTCCAGTGATTTGTTGCTGAACTTCCATAAAGTCAAAGGCCTCACAAGGGACATATTTAAAAACAACGGCCAAAATCAAAGCAGCAGAGGCTGGTGTATCCTGACTTTCAGTCCTCAGTGGCAACCAAACTTCAAAATCACTGGATGCAATAATTCCTATGCGCCAACTCCACAGGGTTTTTAATTGGACCTTTCCTGCCTCCAAAAACCTCATGTCTTTAAAACCTCACATCATCAGTTTGTAATTGCAGGCATTTTGGTAATGAACATCATCAGGGTAATTCCTTTAAACTTGGAAAAACATCCTTTAAATTGACAGAATACCTTATGTGACTTTAAACAAGCTGAATTAAAACAGTTAAAAAATTTTAAACTTAAAAGAATTAAAAGCAGTTAAACACTCCTCTTGATGAATCAACTGAATGTCATGAATAAAATGGTGCAGTGCCCCTTTAAATATCGATTGAGTCCATGTTCTCTCTCTCTCACCTTGCTGTCAGTCTGATCCCCCAGCTGGACCTTAAGGATCTCTGTAGCTTTTGTATGTCCTGTGACAGCAGCCATAAACTCCACCAGGGCGGTTTTACCGCAACCAATAGGACCCTCGAGCAGCACAGGCTTCTGGGAAGCCACAGCCAAGGCCAGTCTTCTCAGATTACGGCAGGTTGAGTCCACAAGCACCAGATCTTTTTGGTTCACCTGCAAGAAGAGATCAACATTAGGACCAAAGAGCATCATCAGCACAGACTGCTTTATGTGACCAACCAAAGGGTACATACCTGTCCAGCATCTCGAGGAACGATCCTGGGCAGGACAACACCACAGACCGCTACAACATTCTGAGACAGGTCCTCTGACACCACCTGGCCCCTGGTGAACTTATTAGCTTTCTCCTGGCGCCACATCACAGAGCCTTGATTGGTTAACACCAGGGCTTTCTCTACCTCCAGCTGCTGACTTTCTTCCAAAGCTCTGAACAAGAAAAATGAAAGAGAGTTGACATGCAAACAATACTTCTTTTTTTTTTTACTATGCAGATCTTCAGGTAACAAAAATGTTGAAATCTTTTCTGAGATCTTTTTTATCTAGCACATTATGCTACATTCTCCTTCCATAAACAGAAATATTGACCTTTTTTGATTGTAAATAAGGGAAAGAAGGTACATACTTTACTTTCATGTGCAGAATCTCATCACTTGTGAGCACCTTTCTCAGAAAGATAGTTTTCTGATTATCAGTCATATGAGAGACCAGCGCTAAACACTGGGCTGTGTACCTGTTTGAGACAATGGGAAAATACAGTGTGTGTTACATTCAGTGGGCAAACAAGCTGAAACCATTAGACTGCAATAATGATGTATAAAAAAAGCTGTAGGAAGGAATTCAATAACATTAACATTGTTGTTATAACATGTTACAACATGCTTTAGCCATAATTCAGTGTGATGTAATTCAGTGTGAACCCGTCAACATGAATGGGAAGAACAGAATGGCAGGTATTAACTATAAACTGAAGAAATATATAAATATATTTTGATGTAGTTTCCTGAATGGAGGTTTTTTCAGCATGGATATTTTGATTTACTCTTCACTGCCAGTCTGGCAGGTAAAAGTAGTGTGACTCATTCTGTGCAAAGACATCCCTCTTTCCTCACAATGTGGTAACAGCATACCAGGTTTACCTTTCCTCCTGCTTCCCCCATCTACTCTCCCCTCATCCTGTCTTGTGCATGACATCACCTGTTACTAATTGGCTGGAATAACGTATAGCAGCTTAGTCTCAGTCACTCCGTTTGTTTCCAATGTACAGTGCCGGGACTATGTCCAAAAAAATGATTTTTTCTCAACCCACACGCACGCACGCACGCACGCACACACACACACACACAGACAGCTTTATGTGTGTTGGGGTATTTGCTGAGTTTTAAATTTAGTGTCAACAATCTTTCTGCTGAATGACTTTGCCAATCTTTAATGGAGCCAGAATTTTTTTTTAAAAAAGCATGTCAGTGAAGATCTTCCAACAAACATCATCAAAAGGTCCTGCATTTTCCATGTCAGATCTGCATCAACCATGGTGTCTACTGCCAGGACTCACATTCCTAACCCTACCCTATGTAGTTGTAAAAAGCTGGTTGAGTTTCTTATTATTTAACTTTATTTTTAGTTTTGTATGTTTTTTCTTAATAATTTCAGCTTTTTTCTAGACACCTTGGTTGGTCACCTAGCAAAAGCCCCAAACATCTAACATGTACAAACTAAACTAATGGAAATAAGCATCAATAGAAGCTTGTAGGCTCTTTTGATATTATTATCGAATTATATTTGTATGTTGCATGTAACCTTTGCCAATCTTTGCTGCTATGTAAATTAGCTGTGCTAAAGGTTCATTTCAATATTCAAAATGTTTTTGTATGTTTTTTGTGTGTGTGTGTGTGCGTGCGTGTCAAAATAAGCGATAGGTACAAAAAAAAATACTGGTTTAGTATGTCACCACAATCAGCAATGGATGCAGCATAATCTTTAAGGCAACTGCACCATCAAAGTGTATCGATTAAAAAAAGAGCCTGAGTTAGCTCCTGTCAAACCCACATTGTTATTCCTTATTGTCTGACTACATTATGGAAAGGATATCTACAGACAAACACCATTCTGTCTGAGAATAAAATTCCTTTTTTAACTAATTATTTCTAATGCTGTCATGGCAGATGGTTACTCATCTCTAAGCTGGGATCTGTTCAAGGTTTTGCCTGTTAAAAGGAAGTTTTTCTTTGCCACTGTTCTAGATGAATAAAGATAAATGAGACCTGTGGTAGATGTAAAGTGTCTTGAGACCATGTATGTTGTGATTGGGTGCTATAAATATGAATAAAATAAATAAAATTGACTTGACTCGTGGTTTAACCATAAACAGCTGTGCATCTCCATCCAAAGACAAAAACAATCATTTTACCTTGCAGAAAATAAGACTTGCTGGTCTACCACATCCTTGATCAACCCCAACCCAGACAGTTCATTTGTATTTCTGTGAAACCTAAAGTCAGTGGCTGTGAGCAGAATGACATGATGGCTGCTTCTGGTGTCAAGCAATCACATATAAAAATACACACACAGAAACGATGGTAAAAATCTCCATTATACCATTACAGTTTAGCCTTGAACTAACAGCATGTAATGGTACTCAATAAGCTTTTTTATTGTCTCAAATAAATGTAGATCCTTTTTAATAAATGAAAACAGATTAAAAAATGTCTAGCTTAAGGGAGATTTTTGATTTGAACTGAAATGCTTAAATGAGGGTTGAGCATTACAAATTTCAGGTATCACCGACTTTGGAATGTAGCTCAGAGGCTTGTGTGAACTGTTGTTTCTACTTGACTGCTTGTAATTAACAAATGCAATCATATTTTAACTACAGATTTAAGAATTTTGAATCAGAAAGGTGAACCAGAGGGGGAGGAGCCACAGAGGCAGTTAGTGTATTTCAGTAAATTTGTTATGAAGTGCATGTGCTTTAATTATAACACTTTTATTACTGTTACATGCCAAAATTGTCTTCTGTGAAAAAGGCTTACTGGAGAGACTAAAACCTTATTTGAGGTTAACAATCCATCAAAATGAACAATAGTTTATTATTGTCTGCTTGACTGATTCCACAGATCTACATTGTTAGTTTTAAAAAAAGTACTTAGTGATTACTAAGACTGTAATAAATGTACAGTTAATGTTCTTGTTGTGTCCCTTTTAAAGCAAGATTCAAGTTTTTGCGGGCAGAATTTTAAAACTAAGAGCAGCTGTGGTTAAGGTTTTGTTATATATGACCCATGAAGCCTTTTTGGGTCTAAAGAGGAAGGTACGTACCCTCGAACCATGACATCGCTGGTGAGCAGCTGTGAAACGCAGGGGCTCCAGTCCCACAGGATTCGAAACTTGGCACAATCACTCTGAAGGAAACGTAGGGTGGCGCCCATGAGGTCACGCAGCTTCATCCTCCTTGGGCCATACTGAACAGCTGACGACTCCTCGCTGGTGAAAAAGAGCCTCTGAAACACTGGAGGGGCATCGCTGAAGTACCTTGAAGCAAACCTTACGGAGAGAAGAAAATAATTGATTATGGTGGAATGGAGTCTGAAAAGCTGGCTTAGATTCCCTTACCAGTTTCTGTTTGAGTGCAAGATGATCTAGGAGTTTTTGGAGTAGGGTCTAAAAGACAGGATATTTCTGCTTCATTTTGCCAATCACTCTTTCATAAAACTGTCCCTTGCAAGACCCTCAACTCCATGCAAAGTGAAATTCTTGTAAGCATACCTTTATCATAAACTACAAAGACCTGATAACTTGCTGCTTGTGTGATCTTGGGTTTTGATTCTTTCATTATAGAAATGAAACTAAAGCCATTCATAACTTCAACTCCATGTTGTGGAGCTTAGACGCATCATTGAGTACTATAATGACATTCTCACCGCAGCTTTTCATGCATTCAGTGTGGTGACCACTGATAAGTCAACTTTTGCAGAACTGCAAAGAAATAGGGTTGCAGAAAAGATTGGATTACCAAGTGGGTGAAGCAAACCACTGCAGGAGGACCTTAAGAGCCTTAAGAGAAAGATTACTGTGACTGCTTTATGCAAGAAAATCATCACTACTGCACATGCAAGTTAAACATTATCAGATCTTCTCATCCCATTATTTTGGAGTCATTGAACCATACTGTACCTCTTGATGTTCTATGCTAAAAAAATCATCTTACCTCTATTACTTAACATATATAATATAGTGCCAACACCTCATTTTTGCCAGAGGGCCTCAAAACAAGTAAACTCAGTTGGGTCTCCCAATGAGGCACCTCAGGTCACTAACAGCATCTTTTCAGATTAGAGTAAAGACAGAGGACTTTTGCTATGCTCTACGTAAAGACGACAGAGTCCACTTACGCCTGTGCATCAGGACTGATGCCGAGGAGTTTGCTAAGGGCAACACAAAGGCGTTCATGGAGGTCATGGTTGATCCTGCCACCAGCTTTGACCCTCTCTGCATTTCTCTCCAACAGGTCCAGAACCATCGGACGCAAGTGTCGGGCAATCAGCAAGGTATAGTCCTTCTCCAACAGCAGCTGAGCCAGACACTCCAGAATACACTGCCTGTCTTGTTGGCTCCATATCTGAGGAAAGATCATATAGAGGTGAGGTCCAAACTAAAATACTGATTGGTTGACATAAAACCACATATTAATAAATTACTTCAACTTGCTTTACAATGGGATTTGCAGAAAATCAGAATAGTTTTAATCAAGCAACATACTCTTAAATTAAGAAAAGTGTACAGTGCCTACTCATATAAGATGGGAATTGTACTGTAAGCTGCACACAGGATACGTTTTAAGCCACAGTGTGAAAATAAAACACACTGTTTTATTCCTACGAGCCAGAAATGAACATATCTTACCTGTTTTGATAGATATTGGCTTAGTGCGTTGTGACTTTTGTCAATATGTCTCGATATGGTGCCCAGTGATGACAGGCTCAATTCTAAATTTTCCATCGTATCATTTGTCGCCTCTGGAGAAAACGATCTATAACGACAACCAGATCGCGCGGTCTCTGAACATGTACCCTGAATTACAGTTATTAAACCGAATTGTTAGTATCATCACGCGCTTACTTGTCTAAGGTTGTATCACAACACACAAGCACGTTCCCGTCACTGGTGTTAAAATCCTGTCCACATGTGAGTGAAGCACATATCCTTCCGGGTCGGGTTGGATCCCCCCCGCCTCCCCCGACGTCGCGGGATAATGACGCAAACGGGCAGTGACGCCGGCACAGTGCAACTCTCCCCGCGAGTAGAACAACTTTCGCTCGAACGAACTGCCATATCTGCTGCTATTTAATCCTTTCATTAATGTCAGTTGTCTGTGTCGTCTTATGAACAGCTGGAGAACATAATAAGTCGCGGAACAAATGCTCTCCTTTCGGGTTCGGCTCCTGTTTTAAGGATATTTTTGGAAAACCGATGAGCTACAAGAAAACACCCTCAGCAGTGACAGACCGCGGGAAAATGTCGTTACTTCCTGTGCAGTGAAGTCTTGGCGCGACATTACAGTTGTAAACATTAGGAGGACACATAATAAGAAGATAAAAAGTAAGTCAACTAATTCGTAGTTAGCTCTCTGCAATACCAATTTTATGAAAGACCTACCGGTGTACAGCATGCACATTAGCATCCTTAGTTTACCGGCTGAGCACTTTTCTCTGTAGGGATTACCTTTAGTCGCAGATAAAACCTTTGAAATGTTACGTTAAGCAGTTAACATTCATTGTAGTATGCAGTGTACGATGAAATTATTATTTAAAATTTTCTTTAAATAATAATAATAGAAAATCTGCAAAGAAAAAAGGTAATTGTCCGAAAGAAGTGGTCAACAATGCGTTTGCGATAGAAATGTGTAGGAACAACTTAGAGAAAGGATGTAGATTTTTGCTTTGTAGCAAGAGTAAAATGCTCATCAAAAAAGGTTGGTGAATAGAGGGAAGTTAGGATTGCACTTTGTTTTGTCTTTTTAATCGGCTACTTTATTTAAATAACTCTACATTTCAGGAGATCGTCGTCTATGGTAGAGGAGTTAAGGACATGAATATAGAAGCTTTGCTAATGTTAATTTTGGCTTCAGACTGAGCTCAGATCGTCATGTAACAGGCTTTGGCTACATACAATATCAGTACTCCTCCACAACAGTTGGAATTAAGATAAAAGTTAACTAATCGTATACTTCCTCTCACTCAAGATCCTTCATTTCTGCTTGCCTAGCACTGTTGGTGGCTTTGTTTGCTGTCTCTTTGTTTGAACAATAGTGAACAAAGGAGGACTAACTTCGCTTGACCACTGTAATAATCATGCTAACAACACAGGGTTTAGCCTCATGTTGTCCACTACACATTATATATATCAATATATATATATATCAATTACAGAATATGATATTTTATGTCAGTTTATCAGTACATTTCGAATGTCAGTTTTTTTGTAAAAACCAGTTGAGATATTGTTTAGTAATAAAATCAAACAGCAATATATATTTTTGACAAATTCAACTAATAAAACTCATGATGAATTAAAGTACCTTATTACTGTAAAAATCCTAAAAAGATTAAATCCTGCACTTGATTTTGCAACATCGCCAGCTATCACATCATAATACCTGGGATATTAAAGAGAAGGTTAACTTGATAGAAAAGGTTTAGATATTAAAATATCACAACCTCTTATCCAGTACAAAGAACACTGTATCTTCTCTCCACATTATGCGAACAAAATGCTTCTTCTTCTCATTGGCCTGCTGAAATCCCCCAATTTCTTCCACTTTCAAACCCCTGCAGAGATTAACTTGATGACATCAGCAGGGTTATTTTGGAAATATCTCCAGAGGCAAAGAGGACATTATACATCTGGTTTAACCGGCTGATAAAACCACATGGATTGGTGGCATTTCATGCTAAGATTTATTCTAGAACTAATTATGAATTAATTATGGCCTTGTCTGTGCTTTCAGTGTATCAGCCAAATGTTAAAGATTAATCTTTAATTAACTTAATTAATCAACACAAATACAGATTAATTTACTGCCTCAAGTACAGTATGCTCTTGCTGATTTCTGTAGAATTGTACTAACAATTAATTTTCCATTTACATTGTTATCAGAAACTCATTGTGAAACAGAGCCACAGAGATCCACGCAATAACGGAGAACATGGACACAAATGATGCTCGTAAGTATAAGGCTATGACATTTACATACACTGTTACATTTATAAATATATTTTTTTAATGGTATTTGTGTGTTCTGGGGGAAATGTTTATTTCAGTATTTGATTCACATCACAGTGTAGATTTCCTTGTGAGCTGTATAGTACCTTAAAAAAATTCTCAAACAGAACAAAAATGTAGCACCAGCCACAGTGAGTGAGAAGGAATGTGGGAGTGATTTAGGACACAACCATAGTTTTTCAGTTCAGAAAGCAGGGTTGATTAGAGCTGTGTGTAACTGATGTAATGTGTTATAATACATGTATTATATCCACAGTCTTGGTACCTGGTGTCAATGAAGACTCTGTAGATATCTATGATGGCCTGGATATCAATCCAAGCACCATTGCAGGTAAGTCCTCCTTTTTTAGTTTTGACTGAAGTTCCTGAAGAAAAAAAATTATTACTACTAATTATAACATTGCATTAAAGTGTGGAAAAAAATGTCAAACACAGAGTCCTTTTATCAGCATGGATTTATGTAATCACATTGTTTTATTTCTTCTTGCTTTTTTTGTTTAATTACAGAGGAGTCAACTGCAAATGCTTCTCCACCGAAAGACTCAATGGATCTTTATGAGGAAATTATCACGGAGGAACAACAGAGCAAAGAGTCATCATACACTGAGGTTAGTTGCCCTGTGCTTTATGTTTCCTTCCTCTCTGTTGATCTGTTTTTAAAGGCCTCCGTCACCTTGGGGCGAAGAGCATCTCAGTAAACTTCCCTTAACAGTCTGGTATGAATCACCAAGTATGGTGTGAAACTTTGATTAGTATGCAGTGTCATGTAGAAATTTTGTGTGTTAAAGGGTCTGCTCACATACAGAGGGCAGCTGCCAACTATCTCATGAGGTTTTTTTCTTTTTCTTGGTTTGCAGTTAATGTCCAGATTCCAAGCAGCTCAAAACCAAATTAAAGAGTTGCGCAAAAGACTGGAGCAAATGGAAATGCAGGTTTGCTTGTTTTCCTTATTTTTCAGCTTGTAGACAAAAGTGGGCGATATTTATGAATTATTATTTAGCTTTGAGCTGGAGACTGAATTTTTTTAAAATTAAAAGTACCGTAATTTCTGGACTATTGAGTGCACCTGAATATAAGCCGCACCCACTAAATTTCAAAAAGAAAAAAGATTTTGTACATATATAGGCCGCACTTGTATATAAGCCGCAGATGTTCACGTAGTAACATGGGAT
>JAQMCX010000023.1:809226-826952 GCA_029814765.1 Acanthurus leucopareius
ATGACTGATCTGAAGAATTTAGTGTAAGTGTGTTTGATTTAATTCGAACAGTTCCATTGGTCAACTGTGACCTGTTCAGTAATTTCATTGGTCTGATGTGACGAGGCGGAATGTATTGGTGACATGAAGCTCTTCAGCCTGTAAAAAGCCATAAATTAGCCACATCATTTAAGCTGCAGGGTTCAAAGCGTGTGAAAAAAGTAGCGGCTTATAGTCCGGAAATTACGGTACATCATTCTATATTTTTTGAATGATCCAGTTTTGTAGTGGCTCACCATTTTTTTAATTTCCCATTTTGCTTTGAATTTTTTTTGCAAAGATTCTTAACCCTCTTTTATGATGAGTTTTACTGGCTGTCAGTTATGTTTGTTAGCCAAAAGCCGTTTTTTCAGGTCAAAATATATCCAGTCCTAAAAATGCAAGATGAGTGGAAGCCAGGTCTTAAAACAGCATTTACTATGCCACAGGCCCTCTTTATTTTATGTAGAGCACTCTGCTCTTTATACAACAATAATTAGGCCAACACAGAATTTATTAACAAATTTTGGGAGGTTCAGTCTTAATACATATGCACACACCATTTTCTACCATCCAGCACACAGCACATGTTCATGCAGATCATTTTTCATACAGACAACAGGTCAGATACATTTTAAGTGTGTTGTTTATGTATTAAATGGGTCTCCTACCAATGTGTCTGCTTAGGTTGTGGTTGTTCCTCCCAAAACTTTGTTTTCTAGGGGATTGAAACCACTACCTTTATGGAAGACAAAAACTTGAGAAAATTTTATTTCAGAATAAGTTGAAATAATTGCATAAGACACCAACTTTGGGGAATCCTGAAATAGGTCAGTCAGTAAAATGGGGTTTTCCAGTAGGTGGGGTTGTCTTAATTCACCTTGACCAGAAACTGAACAGCACCAACACAATATGTTCTGTCTGTCTCTCCATCTCCCTATGAAAACAGAATACTGGGTTGAACACTGAGAACTACCGTCTCAAAAAGAACCTCTCTGCCCTCTTAATAACAGCTAGAAAGGAGGTGACACGAAAGGATGCTGAGATTCAGAGACTGAATCAACAGTAAGTATTGTTTCAAATTGAACTGATGGCTATTGTGGAAAGTGTTGTCCGGGTCACATTTAATGGTGTAGGCTAATGTGATTTATGCAGTGTTCCCAAGGGTCCTTAAAGTAATTATCCTGCAAAGTGAGGACGATAAAAGAAAAAGCAGCATGTTTGAGAAATGATCCCACATTCAAGCCTCTTTCTTTTTAAATATTATCCGTGAGCGTCTGTAATGCCTGACGGTTCACATAATAATAGATATTCTGTGTTGTAAATTTAATTTACCCTGATTCATGTTTAAAACTATGCTCTGAAAGTTGCTGAATGCATGTTTAAGAAGTTGTGGAACCCTGGGTATGAAAAAAAAATATAATGCAGTAATTGAAGAACTTTATAAAGGAATTGTAAAACATCATATTGGCAAGTTAATGAGGATAAATGTTGATTACTTGAATATGTGTTCTTTAGAAGCTATCTCTACTGTTTAGATCTATGTTAAACAATTAAATCAATGTAAAATCATTGTTTTACCCAGGTCAGGAAAAAGTCACCATCCTCCTCATTCTCACCTCAATAATCTCTGGGCACCAAGTTCATCCAGTCAGATCTCCACAGGCAGTTTCAAGACTAAGAAACCTCCTCCACCACCCTCCAGTCTTCCACCACCTCCACCATCCAGTCCTCCTCCCCCTCGTCCACCTCCACCAGCCTCCCCTCCAAGAGATGATCGTATTTTACAGGAACCTCCTCCACTTTCCAGAAAGGAAAGCAATAATTCCACCAGTCAGCCTACTGGATCTTGTATTGAGACAAGAGCTTCAAAAGCATCTTCTCATAGTCATTTAAAAGGTTCCTCTAGAGGAGATTGTGATGTATCTGACAAGCAAACTGAGCACTCTGTCAGAAAGTCAAGCAGCTTTTCATCAATTCCACATAATGAGTCGGACAAACACAAGTCCAAGCAAAGAGATGAAAAATGTCAAAGTCAAAAACTATCTGAATCAACAGATAGGAGACACAGAACTGGTTCGGTTTCCAGCAAAGACTGTTATGCCCCCGAGAAAAACAGGTCTCACAAAGAAGACAGAGACACAGGACGAAGATATGACTCAAGATCGTGCAAAAGCAGGAAGTACCTAAATGAGGAGGGGCACCACAGATCAGAGAGGGCCAAAAGTCCTCTACCAGAGGGTTCACATGGTGCAGCTTCCTCTGATGACAAGAGAAGAAGAAGCCGAGAAAGGACACAAGATAAAGGCAAAGTGTCTACATCAGACTTAAGACATAGTGCAAGCCACAGCTCCAAAGAGAGTTACAGCAGAGATCATAGAAAAATCAGGACTAGTAACAGACATATAAGAAGTGTGGACTCGAAGGGCCGAAAAATGTCCCCTTCGAGCCAACATTCTGAGTGCCATAGCGATTCCTCCAAAGAAAGGGAACGGAATGGACTGTCAAAGGATTATCAAAAGAAGGGGGATAGACGACATGAAGATGAACCCAGCAGAAGGCATAAGAGCAGCACTCTGTCTGAGTCCAGCAAAGAAAGTGATAAACAGAGGTCAAAAGAAGCAGACCACAGTAAAGTGGATGTCTGTAGTAAGGAAAAAAAAGAAAAGACACAAGAGGCCTTAAAAAGATCAACTGCAGAGCAAAATACTGAAGAGAAAAGTTCTGTTGAGGAAAATAGTCCAAACAGGAAGCTGTGTTTCATGGAAACATTGAATCTAACCCTTTCACCAATTAAGAAGCCAGTGTTGCCCATCGATGCCAGTCAGGATGACCTGACACCAGTTAACAAGGTCACTGAAAACAGACCAGGTGATGAGAATGGCAGTGAATCAGAAGCAGGGTTGGAACAACCTCAAAAATTTCCCAAAACTCCACATCCTGAAAAGACACATGATAGGTTGAATGATGTCCATGAAAAAGGCAAAAATCGAAGTGAAATTCCTGCCTCTAACAAGCAACTTGAAAGCCATTCAGGCCAAACTACCTCGTCTCATAGTCAACCCCCAGTCACTACAGAGAATAAGATGACTGTGCCTAACATGCAAAAATCATCAGAGAGTAGTTCTCTAAAAGCAAGGAATGGGGACATTTCAAAAACATTGGAGGACAGAACTAGGTTGACCTCAGAAATCCAGTTAGATGAATGTAAACCCCCAGAGGCCAAGGATGGTGTCCGCAACACATCTGAAAGCATTTCCGACCAACACAAAAGCAGTTCTTTACAAAAAGTAAAACTTGGAAATAAAACTGATCAACCAGTTACTGTGATTAAACCCACTCTGCTTGATTCAAGTGTAGAACTGAAGTGTGGAACTTTTAAAACTGCAGTAAAGAAAAGCTTCCCTGTGGATTTAGTCAAAGAAGATGCAGCTGCTTCATCCTCAAGGGATGACCCTAAAGATGTTCCTGACAAGGCAGGTACCCAAAGTCAGCAAATTTCACCCACTAGCCTACCTCAGGGCTCCAAGGAAGGACTGTGTTCTCCTGGTTCCAGTTCCATTCATGAGAAAGTTACTTGTCAAATGCAAGATGGTCCTAAAGATGCAGATGCTGTATCCAGTACAATAAGCCTGGAATCACTTCCACAAGAAGGGCTAAGTCTTCCTGAGGCTATTTACATTTTAACACAAGCAAATGAGGACAGTAACGACTGTGGTAGCATCACAAGTGAGCCAAGTTCTTCAACCGGCTGCATTGCAGTCTCCAAAGTCAGCAGTACAACAGAGGAGACACCACTGCCAGAGAAGTACACTGACCTCACTTATACACCAAAGAAGAGCTTCAGCCCTGGAAAAAGTCCCAAGAATAACTTTGAGCCTTCGAGTTCCATGCCATTTCTCCATGATGAGGACTCCATGATGCGCACGCTGAACAGTCTGAAGAGGATCCCTGATGCCATAAGCCCTCTGAGGAGCCCAATACGGATAACCAAGAGAAGTCTTCTCCATGTTCACGGAAAGCCAAGTCATGTGAAGAGCCTTCAAAAAGGTAAAGTTTGTCAGATAGAATTATTTAATATTAAATGGTTCATACATACACAGTACATCTAGAAGATTAGAGTGGCTATGGCTGCTCATAGGTGTAGAGAAAACTTACATTCACCAAAAAATTGTGATTCTCTTTTTCTTTAAACAATTCCTCAACTGTTTTTTGATCCCTGAACCAATTTTTTATATATGTAACTGCATATTTGTTAGCTCTATGCTAACACATTGAGGGAACTGCCATTAATTTGCTAACAGAAATTGGAATCATGGTAAGAAAGGGACATGAATGTTGATGTTTTCTAGGGAAAAAAGGAAAAATGGAACCGGTGGCACAAAAGCAACTTGTCTACTTGTACTCTCTGTGTGTCTGTTTCGCTGCCTCCCTGATATCTCCAGAGTTTGGAATTCATATGAAAAAACAGTTCAGACCTTCTTTCACATTATGGACCTGCCCCGTGTTTCCCTCAGTTTTGCAGGAAAACTTGTTAGCAAGTGGCTGCAGGGTTGCATAGGAAGAGCAAAAGAGGAGGGATTCAATCATTAGCACAACTTTACTGATAAAATGGATTATGTATTATAACATAACATGGAGCTGTATAGAAAAATGGTACTGTCTTATCTTGTATCTTGTTTGAAAACATATTAATATGCTGTAAATTGGATTCTCTGATAAAACTGACCATTTATCATGTCAAGGGTACTGCATCTCATAAATGTGAGACACTGGTCACTTAAAAGATAGGAACCTCATACAAATGAGGTATTTTAATGGTAAATATGAGATGCTGTCAACATTTCTGTCATAAATGTCTTTTTAAACTTACTTTCGTTCTCTCTACTATGCAGATTTCTCCAGCACAGCTGTTGATGCCAATTCAAAGAAGTTGGATGTAAACAAAGAAAACAAATATCCAGGTTCACCCGCAAACCATGACCCACAGAACATAGTGGATAGAGTATCTGACCTGCCTTCTAGTCTCTCTGACACTGAACTGGAGGAAGGAGAAATTTTAAGTGAAAGTGATGAAATGGCAGCAGGTTCATCTGCCCCTGCTACAAAAAAAGTAAAATTGGCAAGACCAGTCAGAAGTAAACAAAGTCCCAAGACCGTTTTAAAGAGGAAATCAAAAGAAAGGTGTGTTACATCACAAGAGGCTAATGAAACATCAGGCGTATCGACGAGAAGTCCAAAAAGTCGTTTTAAAACAGTTTGTCCTGCAGCAACCAAATCTTCTTTTTGTACCACTGAGGAAGTAATGGAGACCTTTAAGTTGGTTCGTTCTGAGATCCGAAAAAAGTACATGAAACTCCATAAAGTCTTTCCCAAGAAAAGCTTCTATGGTGTGATGGAGAATTTCCAGGAGTCTTTTTTAGAATTTGTAGATGGTGCGTGTTTTGGTCAGATATGCAGTCAGGAAGAGGAGCTGAAATCCAAGTTGAGGAAACTGATTGCGTCTGTGTTTAGCAAAGTATCAAATAACGGTATTGTGAGACGTATCTTTGAACAGCAAGCAGTTGATTTGAAGCAAAAATTGTGGGACTTTGTAGATGGCCAGGTTGACTACCTGTTCAAGGATGTGTACACAGCACTGAAGAACCTTTGCAAACCAACAAGAGCTCAGGCTAAGGATGATAGGTCCAGTGGAAATGAAACAATATCTAGACAGTCTCCTGCAAAAAAGCCACAATGTCAACAGAAGGAAGTGCAGTTGGCTCCAACTAGCGTGACTCGAATCAAGCCTTGCACTGTGGCGCCCTACAAAACAGGCCTTGGAAGTAGGGGCAAAGACATCAGAATCACGCAGATGGAAAAAACAAGCAATGTTGCCCCACATCCAACAAATTGTCCAAATACACAAACTGTGGTCAACTTCCCATCCAAAAATGTTCATTCAACTCCAGAAAAAAACAACATATCCTCTTTGGTTGTCTCTCAAAATAGCTCCTTGCTTGACAAAACAGACTTTGAGCTTCTCACAGAGCAGCAAGCATCCAGCTTGACTTTCAACCTGGTGAGAGACACTCAAATGGGAGAAATTTTTAAGTGTCTCTTGCAAGGATCTGACTTATTAGAAACCAGTGGCATTGCAGGGGACACAAACTGGTCCCTTGGTACACCAAAGAAAGATGGTGAGAAACTCATTAGCATAACAACTCCAACTAAATTTGACTCTCCTTCTAAACTGCTTACCCAGACAAAATTTGATACCCCCTCCAAACTGATTGCGACATGGTCCAGCATTTCACCTCGAAAGATGCCCTCTCCACGTGTCAAAGATCAGATCCAACTGAATCCAGCTTTATTTGATGAAAGTTGCTTGTTAGAAGTGCCGTCAGATAAATCAAGCATGACTTCCCAGAGGTCATATTCCATTCTGTCTGAGGATCTGGCAGTCTCCCTAACCATTCCATCACCTCTCAAGTCAGACAGCCATCTCAGCTTCTTGCAGCCACCCAGCCTGCACATTATGTCCACCCCAGACAGCGTCATCAGTGCTCACATCAGTGAGGATGCTCTGTTGGATGGGGAAGATGCTACAGAACAGGACATTCACTTGGCCCTTGACACTGACAACTCCAGCCATGCCTCCAGCAGCAGCGTGGATTCGGAAGTACTTGCCACACCATTTGTGCTCAAGCCTGATCTGCCCATGCAGGCGCTAGTGATGGAGAGGTCCAACGATCATTTCATTGTAAAGATTCGTCAGGCAGCCAAAGGTGCTGATACCACACTCACTGCTGAAGACAGTTTAAGTGAAACGCTAAAAGAAGAAGATCAGCAACAAAGAGAATATAGCGCAGCAGCTCAAGAAAGTCAAACAAAGGCTGTTTTGTCAGACAAAGAACAGAACAGTACTCATTTAAATGCTGTAACATCAGAAAACACCCTGCAGTCTGACCTTGCTAGAAGCTCTGAAATCGGTCATGTTGCTAGCAGTGCAGATAACCAGCTAACTGAAAATGGGAGCTTAAAACTTACAAAAAATCCATCACATGAAAAGGAAGATAAGTCAATCCAACAAAATACCTCTAAAGTTTGTTTTTCTGAGGATTTACAGAAAAATTCGCCAAAAAATCTGCCTACTACTCTCACAGATAATAGTACACAAAGCTCTAATAAGTTAATTAAGCAGATCAACTATAAAACCAGTAGTGAAGGTGTCACACTCACTCCTGATGAGAGCCCAAGTCAAAGAGTCCACAATGAGGAAGACATAGCAACCCAACAAAGTCCCTCAAAAGCTTTTTTGTCCAAGTCAGATAACAGCTTGCATCACTCTGTTCAAAGCTCAGAAACAAATCAAAGAAGCCAAGTGTTGGTGTCAGATGTTTCAGACGCAGAGAGAGATGAGGAGAGAAATGTCACCACTGCAAAGAGTGATATGAGCAGCACACCAGAGAAAGACAAAGAGGATTGTGGCAAAAGCATTAAACGAAAGAAGCATCACAAGAAATCAAAAGTCAAGCGGCCCAGGATGGAGGAAGAGGAGAGTGCAGACGAAATGGTGTCTAACTGCAAGAAGAAAAAAGATAAGGAACCCAAATCCTCCCCAGCCTCTATGTCGCCCAACAGTCTCTATGCCAGGAACGTCATCAGGAAGAAGGGCGAGGTGGTGATGTCATGGACCAGGTCAGTAGTTGATTCGCTATTTTATTACCCTCCTCCCCCAGTTATTTGTGAATAAGGGATTTAATACATATATAGCATCCTCATTATTATCACTGGCTTGCCTTTTTGTCCAATTCCTAGGGTCATTTCTCATTTTGGCAACAATGGTCAAATCTGAAGAGCCTTTGAAAATTTTATTAAAAACCAGCAAGTCCTACATTTAACCATTTAGTTAAGAGAAACTTTTATGAAATGTGCAAGGCAATTAAGTATATCTATTAAAATACTGATTTAATGCAAGCCATATATAATTAGCCAGTGTATTTTTATTGTACTTTTGATGACATAATTTTTGAGTTATCATGCTTTTTACTCCACTGCATTTATTTGACTGCTCAATACCCATAGAGAAACTCAAAGAGGGTTATTATTTTTTACACTCAATTGCTCATTTCAAGTGAATCTTTCAGGGAATTGTATTTTTCTTGAAGAGGCAAAATTTACTTCAAGGTGTTGCTTCTTTACTTAAGTAAATAACTTGAATACTTGTCCCCCTACCACTACAACCTCTGATCAAATAAGATCAGACATGGCCTGCTATTCCTCATTCAAATGTCAAAAGAAAGGAAAAGGAATACTCTTATTTACCTGTATTTTGCTTCCTGCAGAGATGAAGATCATGCTATTCTGACTGAGCTGAAGACAAAAGGTGCCTCACGAGAGACTTTCTCTACCCTGTCAGAGAAACTAAATAAGCCATCAGGGCATGTAAGTTCATCTCTTTTCTTTTTTTTCTGGTTGTTTTCCGATAGGACTTAATAGGCTTTAAAAAAGGAGTATACAGTAACTGTTAATTGTTTTTTTTTTTTACAGATTGCTGAGAGATTTTACCAGCTCATGAAGATTTTTAGGAAGCAGGAGAAGATGGAAACTTGATCACTTTGACTGTGTGCTTCGTTTTCTGCAAATAGTTCTGGTATTAGAACGTTTTCCCACATGTACTGTTGCACTAACACAAGTGTGTGTAGGCTGCGGTTCATGTACAGTGGTGCACGACTACGTGACCAAAGAGTGGCTGAATAATTTCAGGTCATTGTGGGTCACAGGATCAGTGCCCACATCTGTCCATCAGGATCTGGAGCAGTTAAAGCCAAGCTTTATTTTTCAATGGAGGGTCAGAAAATCATTAATCGTCAAGGAAAGTATTTTGTTTTGGACTTAGAGCTGAACCTGATTTTATTGTGTGAAAAGAATTCAAAGTGTGAAAAATAAGAATTCTACTGTAAAAACTCTGCCTTTGCTCAAGTGACAGGATAGAATGATGTAAATGATTAAATAGCCGCTCAGTAAACATACAGTTAATATCAGTGTTATTGTTTCTGATACACTTTTTAGTTTTGGTGTTCTTTTCTTTTTCAAGATTCCATAATGCACACTACTGGCTGGATTTTTTTGTCTGGTTCTCTAAGAAGAGTATGACTTTGTCAATACATACTCTTTTTTCTCAGCCCCTGCTGATAATTACACACTGCAAAGATGCCAGTTTTGGAAAATATTAAGTTCATTTAACCTTGTCTTAAAATTGTGTATTTTCAAAACTGTGAGAAAAAAAAAACTGCCCACTGACTTTCATAATTCTTGGTTCTTGTACAAGTATGCTTGATTTCTATTGAATGGTATGTCATCTTTAGTTCCTAAAATTAGTAAAAGCTCACTGGAAATGACTTGAAGCAACATCAATAGGTACATCTTGAGCTGTGGGACTCATAAGCTGGGCAATTTTATTTGAATTTTCTATGGGATAATTGTCTTGATCTTGTTTTAATGGATGAATGGGGGTGGGGTGTTTGGTATATTTGAAGGTTGCTGAAATGTTTACATGTCTTATTCATGTGCACAGCAGTGCATTTATCTGTTAATGTTAATCAAATGTTTTATCTGTGGGCATAAATGGCTTTTTGACTGACTCATCCACTTGCCTATAAACAGCATGGTATACGATATTGTGAATATTGTGGGGAGTTCTTTACTGACAATAAAGTTTATTTATTTATCTTGTTGTCTGTGTTCCTTTTTAGTAAGCATATCAACAAAAATGGAAGAATTCTAAATGTAGCAAATGAAATATCTATGCCAGTTTGTACTAGGTGGAAGATAAAATGTGAGGTAGGACAGTACAGTGTTCTATGACACAAATATTCATGAAGTGGGCCACAAAGTACAAAAATGGAGGCCAGTGCCTAGGGGTGCCATCTGTAACCGAGTGGCAGACCAGCCGATGACTGAGATGGAGAACAGATGCAAAAGGAGACGATGCTAGAATTCTCATTCCAGATATATTAAGACAACTAAGCCCTGATGTCTCATCCTCCAGTCATACTTAATATTCTTTCCAAGAATCTATTGTACAGTTCTGTTTGAATTATTAATTAAATGTCAGACATTTAAATTTATGTAATTCTACACATAAGTTGTAACTTAATCTTTTAGTATAGAAATATATAGATGCTTGAACATTTTACTGGGGGTGAAAATACTATTCAGGTCCTTAAAACATACCACAATGAAAAAGGCCCCTCTGATGAAAAGACCTACATTCAATACTCTGCTTAAAAAACAAAGATACAGTTAGCTGGTTTATTCTGGTGATTCCCAAACTAGGTGTCATGCATCTCTGAATAGCCACTCCATCATGAACAAATTAATGGCGAGAGAGAGAAAAAAGTTTTAATGCATAAACACACAACATATTTTGAATTTTTCTCTAGAGTTTTTTTGTTAAAGCTGAATACTTTTACCTTTTTGAGCTTCAAAAAATGTTATTAAACTTTGTGAGAAATTTAGAAGGGTTTATTCCAACAATTCCCTGTAGCCTACTTTTTTTATTTTGAAAAGGTGGCAAGAAAACTCAACTGTTAGATAAACAAGAGTAGTAAAAAGTCAAGCATTTCCCTTTGAAATGAGGTGAAGTGGAGGTGTGAAGTAATATAAAATGTTAAACTTCAAAGTTGTAATTAGGCACCAGTACTGAAAAAGTACTGTAGTTTAATTTGATTGAAAGCATTGGCATCAATGTACTGCTATAACAGCCTCCACCTGGCTGCATGGATTTGCTTTTACTCACACTCAAACACATAGTGATATTGGGTTATAAGGTCACACTCAGTCTGTGTTCCACTTGATGCTGAAGGTGTTTGATATTCTTCATGGAGTTTGCCACTGGGACACTCTCGTGTTAAAACAGAAAAGAGAACAACATAAATTTCTGCCTCAATGTTGAAAGCACAACATTGTACCTAATAAGCAACAAAGTTGAACATATTGTGCATGGTTGTGTATTGACATCTCAGTTGATGCTATTTCCAGTGTCCTGTTAAAAGTGACAGGGTGAAACTTACCTAAGGGCATTATAGGCCCATGTGGTGAATCAATGGCTTCAAACTGGAGTCCTAGTTAGCAACAGCATTGAAATAGTGTCAGATATCCTGCACAGTGGGGTCTCGTCTCTCTTCAAGGGAGAACAACTAAGCCCTGATGTCTCCACAAATTAATCTGCTTTTTCATAATGGCTTTATGCTGAAGCACAAGAGACAAGGACTCTAGAAAACATGTAAGTAGAACCACTCAAATTACCTTTTTTTAATTTTCATTTCATTAAAAATCTACTCATTTTCATTTTCTTTTTTATCAATTCACAGATGATAATAATGTGACAGAAAATGGGGGATTGGAACTTATTAGGTAGTATTTTAGAAGAAGTCCACATTCATTCCACCATTGTTGGGAAGATCTGGCTCACCATCCTCTTCATTTTCCGAATGCTTGTGCTTGGCGTTGCAGCCGAGGATGTCTGGGATGACGAGCAAAGTGAGTTTGTTTGCAACACAGAGCAACCAGGCTGCAAGAACGTCTGCTATGATCAGGCTTTCCCTATCTCCCTAATCCGCTACTGGGTCCTTCAGATCATCTTTGTGTCCTCTCCGTCTTTGGTCTACATGGGGCATGCATTGTACCGTTTGAGGACCCTTGAGAAGGAGAGACACCGGAAGAAAGCCTGCCTGAAAGCTGAGCTGGAAGGGACAGACCCCATCCAGGACGACCACAAGAGAATCGAGCGAGAGCTCAGGAAACTAGATGAACAGAAGAAAGTGAGGAAAGCTCCCCTTAGAGGCTCCTTGCTGCGCACATATGTTTTCCATATCTTAACAAGATCTGTGGTGGAGGTGGGTTTCATTATAGGTCAGTGTGCTCTGTACGGCATTGGCTTGTCTCCTCTGTACAAGTGTGAGAGGTTGCCTTGCCCCAACAGCGTTGATTGTTTTGTCTCACGGCCAACAGAGAAGAACATTTTCATGGTCTTCATGCTGGTGATTGCTGGAGTTTCTTTATTTCTTAACCTCCTGGAGATTTTTCATCTGGGGGTGAAGAAGATTAAACAGAGCTTGTATGGATACAAATATGGAGATGATGATAGTGTGTACAGGTCAAAGAAAAACTCCATGGTGCAGCAGGTTTGTGTGCTCACTAACTCCTCACCGCAGAGGTTGATGCAGCTCACACAGTTGAGCCATTCTCTTGTGTCTAACGGTCGTGGGGAGACTCAGCCATTGAATTTGGTCAAAATGGCCCCTCAGAATCAAGAGGGGTCCAACAACTCCAACCAGCAACCTGCACAGACAGCACTGACATACTTGCCAATCCAAGCGGACATCCAGGGTCTGCAGCAGCTGGGGGCTGTGGAGCGGCGCCACACTCTGGACATCAGGAAGCCCTCATGCAGCAGTGATGAGTCAAACGGACCTCACGCGTCCGCCCAGCCACAGTACGCAGGACCAAGACCAACTCTGATGGCCAGCCACATGGAGATCCCCGCAGCCTTGAGGAATCCGCAAAGGAAGCAGAGCAGAGTGAGTATTTGTAAGGAGCTCAGTGACATGAGTGATTCTCCAGAGAGCGACCATTACCCCACCACCAGGAAGTGCAGCTTTATGTCTCGAGGGCTGTCAGAGGGCAAGCTGGCCTCTGAGTCTGACAGCACCAATTCTCAGAGTGGAATGGACGCCGAGGCCCAGCACCTCAACCAGGGAGAGAGTCCAGTGGTGACCCCGCCGCCTCCAGCCAGTGGGAGGAGGATGTCCATGGTGAGTGCAGAAAAAATTATCCAATTATGTTTTATCTTTTTTATCTGAAGCCTCTACAGCTACAGCTGCTTATAATAACTGATAACATGACTGAATATATATTACACAAGTGGCCATATAGGTATGTATAAAGTGTTAACAAAGCACCAGGCTGATAAGCAGTGTCACTTATGGAAGATTTATGATGCCTTAAATAAAAGTAAATCCAAAAACAAACAAACACGTACACACACACACACACAAAAAGAAATGAATGTATGTACACAGTGTCATTTGTATTTCCTTTTTGTGTTTGGCTTAATTCAGCTGGTGTCAGCGATACTAAGCTCTGCCTCCAGGCTGTGACTACAGAGCTTAGTATTTTTCATTTGACATGGACAACACATCTCCATTTAAAAAAAGAAAAAGGTCCATGCTGTTTTTTTCTGAACAACACTTATAAGCTCTTAACTTAGTTTTCTGTGTTGTCATTTGATTTTAAGGTGGTATAGACAAGTCATGTTCAAATGAAAAACTGCATTTGGCTATTAAAGACAGGAGCTGAGTGATAACTCTTTATTGATGGTGGTAGCTCAGTGTGTGGACGCTTGTGTACTGGAGGATGACTGGTTCTGTAACAGTGCTGACAAAAAAGACTCAAACTGCAGAGAAAACAGAAGAACAAGGCTAAGATTAAAGTGGCACTCTCTTTACTGATTGAGCAGGAAGTCACACAGACATGCAGTCCAAAAAGGCAAACAGTGCCAAAAGGGGGCAGCCTTACTGCTTACCACCTTACTGCTAAGGCAGCAGTATTTAGGGGGTGGACTAATTGGAGGGTCTGGAGCAGGTGTGTGATAAAGAGCAGGTGTGGGCAATCAAGATGGGCGGGAATCACACAGAGGCAGAACTTAAATGACAGGAGAGATAAGGATTTCAAAATAAAACAGGAATAAACAAATTTCAGACAGGGATGTAACAGGAATGGTGCAGGTTTCAGTCCAGCACAGATCAGCAACTGAAGGGAATCCGGTTTACCTTTCATA
Source organism: Acanthurus leucopareius (assembly GCA_029814765.1). NCBI lineage: Eukaryota > Metazoa > Chordata > Actinopteri > Acanthuriformes > Acanthuridae > Acanthurus > Acanthurus leucopareius. The sequence continues at coordinate 823,070 of JAQMCX010000023.1, forward strand.
GCCAGTTTGGGCGATGCCAATCCCAATTCTGTTGCTAGACTTCAATAAAATCAACTATGCAATCATGCCATTTGTTAAACTTTTTTTCTAGATTAGAATTAGTATTATTTCATCTTGTAAAGGGCTCATCGTATAGATGGAATATGATCTTTATAAAAATGTAGAATGCAAATACCTTCAAAAACAATAAAGGTAGACTGTTGAATATGTGTAAAATTTTAAATCCATTTATTTTACATGAAAAAAATGCATTCAAAATTACCAGTGCGTGGTGACCAGCATAAGTCTTCATTAGGGTCATTGTCAGCAGTATTTAGCATACCTATATTGTATTCCAGAAGAAGCCATTCAAATTTAAGAGGAACACAGTCTTAGCCCTGTTTACACAAAATTAGATTTTATAACATGATCCTCTCCTTCTTTCATGACTGCTCATGACTTTAAGCTCATACTGTCAATAAAACTATCTTAACCATTATTACTTCAATGTAATAAGCCCCATCACAAAATGTAATAAGCACTATACCTGGGATACCCTTAGAGTACCTGTATGTGGTCACCAAAAGACCCAGCAGCCACTCAAATCTTCGTGTTCAGTAGAATCAGTTTTATTTACCTGTTTCAGTTTCTGTGGGTCTGTGCGTATTGATTTCTGAGCCAAATGTATTCTGTACTACTACACAAAAGCCACAAGATGGCAGTAGCCACATTTGAAATGATGTTATGAGCAAGAAGGTTACAACTCAATTTTCACAACACATTACTGTGAATGTTTCAGTAAGGTCGACCTCATTCCACTGTAAAGTCCATGTGTGTTTAAAAATGTGACATTACATTAGCAGACATAAGTGGGACAAAACAGCATTCATCACCAGGCATGTGTTAATTTTAGATCCACAGGAAGAGGTTCAGGTCATTTGAACAAGGATTGATTTGATTGGGAAAATTGTTTTTAAATCTAACTGTACCAAATATGCTTATCAAAAAGTCTGTACTTGACATAAAGGCCTACCTCTAATATAAACCTGCTGTAAATAAAAGCCTGGAATCTGTTGCAGATAAAGTAAATTAATGCTTTGTCCACTATTTGGTAAAATCTAGTATATGGTAGCACTCTCATGTTTACATCTCTCCATACTTTGCAGCATGTGAATAGGCCTTGTTTGTGCATGTGAATATTTCTGGAATATAAGCTGTAAAATGATGGAATTGCTCCCTAGAGGCGTCTTTTCCGTTTTAAAAATGTTTTTTTTTTTACTTATAACATTAAATTCATGGTTGTAAATGTTTGTTTATGTATCTATTTATTTATATTCAGGCATTCTGACATTTAAGAATTAACCTCTCTGGTTGAGTGTGGTCAGAAATACAGTATGTTCTACTGCACATGTAAGCACACCTACCAGTGATGTCATAATGTACCAATTCACCTTGGAGTGCAACTGATCATTGTTGCAGCTAAGTGAGAAGTTCAACCACTGGCAGTTCGTAAAAAAGTTAACTTAAGGGAAAAGGGTTTGTGGTCTAACTAACAAACCTGCATTGTTCATGTCTCTTTCTTTCTGTCTTTCAGAGCATGATCCTGGAGCTGTCTTCAATCATGAAAAAGTAAACAGGAAAAGATCATTTTGGGACTAAGCTAAAGCCATGCGCTTGTAAAGGGACTGAGGGATCCTGATCACTGAACGAATCTCATCCTGTCTCTTAACAGTAATTTCATATTTTCACAGCATGTTTAAACAAAAATACTTTGTGCATGAACAAGAACTTCAGTTGGAATTTGTTGATATGACAGTCCACAGACAAAAGATGCCTAATATTTTGCTTCAAATGTTGTGCAAATACTATCTCCAGCAGGAATCTCCTGCTTTTTCTTATATAAGTTCTAATAAGAATCAAATCTGAATTAAAATTACATTTGACTAAAGCATTTGTTAACGCTCATAAAATGAGACGAAAAGCCTGTTCCAAAATATTTGACTAGAGATTGTAATTAAAGATTGTGGAATTGGCAACCACAAAAAAGACGCAAAAACTCTCAACTATTTTTTTTATGATTTATCAGACAGAATGAGCTGGAGGAAAAAGGGCTCGTCAATTTAAACATTTTGTTTTTTTTCTGAGAGTAGCCTAACAATGTTCATGAATATATCTGACAAATTGAAGCTTTACTATGCATTTTTATGTTTAATTTTTTTTTCTATTAAACATTTTTCTCTCTTCAGCAGGATCGAACTGTTTTCCTGAGTGGTATACCATTTAGTCTTAAATAGCACCAATGAGGCTTAGCTTGTCTTGACTGTTTCTGAAGCCTTAACTTAGTCATGTTAGCCAGTTAGCCTGCCTTTGTCCAAAACTATCGACATTAAGATATCTCTACAGCTAATCTGTCTGTATATTATTACAAGGTTTCATGGGGATAATAATGGTCCACCGATCTGGATGTTATATAACCCTCTGGCCTTTCCCCTGATATAAGTCCACTTATACCTCATTGAAAAACTAATATTATGTCTAATAATATGTCATAATTACACCTTACCTGCCCCACAACTAACAAAAGGCAGACACAATTTGAGTCTCTCTTGTAAACATAGCACTTCGCAGCTAAAGAGCAAGATATTTTCTCATTGGTTGGTGGTGACAAAAACAGAGCAAAGAGGAGAGTAAATATGTGACTTTACTGTAATACTGTACATTTACACACAAAAATGATGCTAGATGAATATAAAAGTTGCTCTGTGTCCAATGGATGGGTAAGATAACTGTTTCAGCTTAATATAATTTCAAACTTGGCTGTATGTTAGTATTGTTCTGTATAAGCTCTGAAAACTGACTATTTTGTTATTGTTTTTTTAAAAAAAACATCCATGAAACATGAAAACATGATATGCACGTTTCTTTATTTCATAAAGAGAAATGGTGTCTAGACAAAAAAAGTAATTTATAGAACACTAGCAATTGAAATGAATGAAAATGGGGTTTGCACAATACTGTATTTACAATGGTTATTAAGTCATTTTAATTAATTAGGGACATGTAGCATTTAAAAATTATAAAGGTAAGAACTCTTAGTAGAGAATAAGCAAATAACAGCTAATTCAAATTGACAATATTAACACAAAACAATCATCTATAAAAATGAAAGAAAAAAACAACAACTTGAACTACAAGCTTAAGAGCTATTACATTAAAAATGATGCACCAAAATCTACTAATACAATAATCCATATAATCTGTGTAAAAAGCATGTAGAAAAAACACCTGATGCAGTTTGCTGATACAGTCATTGACCAGTTATGAGAGGTATGAAGGATTTCACAGGTAGATAAGTGTGAGAAAGTTCGCACTGGTGACTCAGGGATGGGGGCCCAGGCCCCTGCATACACTCACTTCACTTGAATGTGAATGATGGCCTCTGCAAGTTCTAAGGCAAATATCGGAGGTGCACTTGTATCCATGTAATGCTGACCCATCCCAAAAATTGGATAAAAGACAAGGTGAGGAAACTCATTGTTTGTCTCTTTTCACAACACCAAGAACCAGTCCAATTGAACCGCGCATCAATTTTACATGGCAAAAACTTATCAAACATGACATGACACCTATTTGTAAACATTTTCCATTTTTATATTTTACTCAATGAACTCAGCCTGCGCTTTAGACCAGGATACCAGATTTTTTTTTTTCAATAAAGTTGAGGAATCTGTGAGAAAGGCATGCTTTTGTTCATATTCCTTTATAGAACAACCTTTGGAGTTGACAAGCCAGTGTTTGTTTCAGAGAAGCAGCGACAAAAAAAAAAAAAAAAAAAAAAAAAAATTAAACAAAATAATACAAACCTACAGCAAAAAGGTATTAGCATTAAGTTACAGAGTTAAAG
>JAQMCX010000023.1:827052-958528 GCA_029814765.1 Acanthurus leucopareius
TTTTTAATTTTCCTTTATATCACAAACTTTGGAGTTTACAAGCCTTTGTTTGTTTCAGTGAAGCAGCCAAAAAAAAAAAAAAAAAAAAAAAAAAAAAAAATTAAACAAAATAAGACAAACCTACAGCAAAAAGGTATGAGCATTCAGTTACAGAGTTACAGCAAAAGCAAAATGGTTCACTTAAATAAATCTGTTGTTATGGCCAGAACCAAAATGGTGTTTGGCCTACACAAGGCAACCTGGAGGATTCCTCGTGTCTTGGTATCAATTTGTAAACTCCTTTGAGGTGTTATCTTTATATAGAATTATCACTGCCTTATCATTTTTTAAAGCTGCACTAATCAATATTTTTTTAGGCAATGGCTGTGGATCAAAGACACTCGGAAAAAGACAAACCAGCCGAGAATTATTTTTTTTATCATAGCAGCAGTAGGCAGATTTTTTTTCTTTTGAACAAAAAAGAAGCTTTAAAAAACTCACTGTGTGCAACCTGCCCTGCACTTAACTGCAGAGATACAACTTAAGCTGCTAGCTGGTGAACATAATGGAGTTTTTGGAACTTAAAAAGACAGCTGTTTTTTTCAGGAGGAGTTCAAAACCAGAACAGAGTTAAATGAAGTGACAACATTGGAATTTGATTTATCAGGTGTACACAAACACCTTCTCAAATAATGATCATGGTGCACTCTGTCGCAGGCAACTGTCTGCTAATGTTCGACCATTATAAACCTGTAACTTGACAATACTTCAGTGTCGTGTTGAGAGCTTATTCTGCTGCTCCCAAGTGGCCAAATATTGATTAATGCAGCTTTAAGTCAATACCAATAAATTTTGAGGGATGTTATTTTTGACTCTCAAGGAAAGTAAGTAAAAATAAAAATGAATAAGAAAAGAAGTTTGCTTCAGAGTGACATAGAGAGCAAATGTTTGGCACCCTGAGACAGTAAAGGGTCAGTTCACCCAAATTATATATATATATATATATATATATATATAAACAACACAATTTCTGACTAACCTCTTGTGATATCCAACCATTCATATAGTTTTGGTTAATTTTGTAAAGCTTATAGATTGTCTGAGATTTCTGCAATCACCCTAATAACATAGACAGTACAGGAATTTTGATTATATTTAAGTTTTCAGTGAAACAAACAAAAAACATGTTCACAGCAGTGTGATTATCCAGAGAGACAGAGTGATACTGATGCAAAGAGATGCTGAATTTTCTTTAAATGTAATTTTTTAATTATGTGAGCACCACAAATGAAATTTCCCTTTTGTATTAGTGTGTAGGCAGAAATCTCAAGCCTGGACAAATAGCATATTACAAATACAACCAAAACTAACAGCATGGTTAGAAACTGGTAGAGGCAAGTGAAAATTTAATTTATATTTTTGTTGATTTTTTTTTTTTTTTTTTTTTGTAATTCGAGTGAACATTGGACTTGTTGTAGATGCTGACATGAACTCGTCTCACCATGGAAGCAGAGGTTGCATGTTTTTGTGCTACAACAGTCAGTGTTGGAGCATGCAGCAAGACTCAAAGAGCTTAGAGGTCTGGGCAAAAGCTTTTCTGACTGTGAGATTGTGCTTCAGGGGCCTCTGTTTGTTGGATCATCTCTATCTTAGCTGTATAGGAATTTAAAAGGTTTGTTAAATTAGAAACAGGTTCAAGAATTTTGGCTATGCAAAAAAAAAAAAAAAAAAGTTATCATCGTTGTATTACTGATACTTCTGTAAAGACACCATGGGGCCTTTGTTACAATAGTTTTGCAACAAACTTCATGAATTTATTTTCTTTAAACCAAAAGTAAAAAACAAAGTCAGAGTTGGTGCCCTCCAATGCAGCACCTGGCTTGCTCAAATTAGGATCTAGCGAAAGAAAAGCATGAGTAGAAAATTAACTTTACAATGTTTGCAGAAAAGAAGCTTCATTAATGTAAGTGGCTCCACTTAAGTTTGCTGGCTTGAATCTGGTTGAATCGCCACATGAGTAAATACTGTTTTGCAGTAAATATGCTTACAAGAATGAAAAGAGCACAAATTAGAAGAAAGGGATGAACGATTACTGCCCGCACTCAGGCTACACCAAAATGTGTCTACTGGTGTGCATTGTATGAATATATATGTACGTGTGTGTGTGTTTGTGCATGTATGGGTCTTTGTACTCTACAAAGTAGGGACCAATCTTATAAAAATTTAAAGACAGGTTTATAAAATACACTTTCTTGCCTGTATAACAGAAACAGTCTCACATGTTGAGATCAAATTTTAAACTACATCTAAAATTTACATCAGTTAAAATCAGGTGTGGGGGGGGCTTCAAAATATTTCATCCACACTTTAAAGCCCCAATCATAGGCCAGAAATACTAACATAGCTTTTTAGGATTGAATATTTTTTTAGCTTCAAAATAATTCATAAGGGTATTGGTACTTGGTTTGAGCCTATCCTGCATAACACACACATCATCTAAAGTGGGATGGATAAGTAGCTAAGTATTACCCCAATTTGACCTTCTTTTTAAGGCTATATGAGGTTTACTATCCATATCCCAAGGTAAATTAGTATTTAGACCTACTACAATGCTTTCTACTAGAAGTTAAACCCTCTTTGATTTCAACAAAGTAAATGGAGTTCATTAAAGGCTGTTTATGAATGGACAAGATACTGCTTAGCAAGGTTATTGACGGTCTGTACTATAAGTAACATAAGTCATTGTTACAATGTCAGTGTGATTGTAAATTGGACTATATTTTCTTACTTTTTGAACAGACCACAACCTAATTTGACAGTTTCTTGGTTTTGGCATACACTATTTTTTTCAATGACAGAGGCATGTTTGCCTCAAATCATGCTTGAAAATGTAAGAAAACCAGCTTGCAACAGCATAAAAACAACAACTGGAACTCACATATTTGGGACAAGGAACTGCTGTTACATTTAACAATGCCTGAAGAATTCTTTAGCCAAACTCCTTGGAGTTCAAGGCAAAAGGAACCTGAACTTCCAGGATGTGTTCCAGAGGAAGGAAAATCTCATTTAAAAATCATACTGACAATTGTGATAACATTTATTAGCTGCTAAAAGTCCAGCTCTTCATCATAACCAAGATGAGCAGTAAGCTTTATGGTTTGCATGAGCATAGATAAGGTTGGTAAATTGAAGTAGCCTTTAAAAAACTCTATTTCCCACGAGTCCTTCACAAGTGAACATCACATGCTCCACAAAAGAGGCAGTTGAGTGGTTCACAGCTTGCCTTCACATAGCTTGACAGGTAAAACTGAACCCTCTTCTTTTTTTTTTTTTTGACATATAGAGGTTACTCCACAAAGTTACCAATGATAAACATTAGAAGAAAATGTGGCACAGAAATTATGGAGGGAGGAGAAAATAAAGATGACTTCTCTTGGTTAAACTTCACAGAAGCTGTAGTTTTTTGCAAGCAAAAAAAAAATTAACTGCTGAGATTTGTTTGAAATCAAAAAGGGTTTTGCATTTTTAATGGCAAAAACTGTAGTAGATACTAATTTACCTTAGAGTAAGAATAGCAAACTTTAGAAATTTGTTCCTTATATTCAGAAAAAGTGTGGAAAATCAAGTTGAGGCACATAAGCTAGTAGTAGCTTAGCTAGCTTAGAGGTGACAATAGCTTCAGTTCTCCATTAGGCTAAGAGGCAGTGCCATTTTGGATTGGGGCTTTAAAGAGCATTGGAAAAGTTTCACATTCCAATTTAATTTAACCTTTACACTAAAGTACAGCCCTGCTTGTGCATAAAGCCGGCCTCTAGTGAGGATGAGATCTTTAATCTCGCTTATACATAGAACTTTAAAAAATATCATTTAAAAGCAGACTGCTCCAGAGAGAATTTACGAGGCAAACAGAAGCTAGACAAACTAACTAAGCTTATAGCTATAGGCAGCATGCATGCACATCACAAAGTAAGATGTTCAAACAAATGCACAATTAGGGCAAACGTGTTACTATATGATTGTTACTTAATCATTTGGACAACACATACACTGTTTTCACGTCAAATGAAATCTGAATTAGCTTATTCAATTCCTAAAGAAATACAAATATAAGTTGTGAACAATCTTATCTTAAACATTAGCTTCCTTTTGTGTTTATCTTTCAGATACGTCTTCTTCATAGAGATATTTTAATTTTTTTGTATATTCATATAGTCATATCAACAAGATGTTTCCTCTTGAAGTGCCAATTTAAGTGCTCCTGTCTCAGACTTTTAAGGGGTCTGAAACAAAGACAAAGACCCTCATTGAAGTGCTAAATGGCTCTGAGCGCTTGGGGCCGTAAAAAAGTGCCTGAATGATGTCAATTTCTCTTCTTTTCACTTGCCAATTGGTATTTTTTTTAATTTAGGATCTGTTTGAAAAAATGAAAATATCAATTACTTAAATGTGTGCTGCGCTCTTTGTACTCTCTCCAAACATCAAACAGCAACACTGAAGAAACCCAAAGCATGTCTGCAAGAGTGTACAGTACACAAATAGCATTGTTAAATACTGATAAGAAGTAAGATTTCCTCCAAAAAACACAAGGCAAAACTCTTTTTTTTCACATTTAAAGAGGAGTCAAAGGTGGAGAGGAGCAGGCCTGAGCCGCGTGTTCAAACAACACGTCTTGAATGTCTGACTTTTATACATGCATGGGGCTCAAATTTTACATGTGTGTGTTGACGCATGTGTCTGTATGTACTGCATGTGTGTGTCTAGGTGTGTATCGAGCTGATTTCCTGAGTTTAAGAACACCCGCCATGACAGGGAGTATTCGTTAGGCAGGACAGGAAACAGCAAAGCAAAGATTTTTCCCTTAGCAAAAAGGTGCTTGATATAACCCCGATGAAAAGAAACATCTAAGCCTCTACCTGTACAAAATCACTGTTACAGTCATCATGCTCCATACTATATACATATCTGCCAAACAAGCACTTGAAAGTCACCATTACAACATCCAAATACAATGGTATTGCTGATGAGTGGGAAATAAAAATAGCCATTTAACCGCCTGCAAAGCCTTTTTTTTTCCTTTCAATTCAGTGCTGAGGAAGGCAAAGGAGGAATGTTTTCGGATACAGCCTGTACAAAGTTCTCCTGTACAGAAATACAAATGAGAGACGCTTGAAGAAATTTTTGCATATGAACATTTTACAGTCAACTGCATCGTAACTTCCTCGTGTACAGAAGCTGTATTCTCATTTTTTCATGAATTAGGTTGAACATTCAGAGGATTTTTTTTTCTTCCTGAGTTTGAATTGCTGTGACGAAAAGGGCCACTGAGATATAGCGAGAAACGAACGACAGACAGAGAGAGAGAAAGAGAGAGAGAGAGAGAGAGAGAAAGACAGTGAGACAGAAAGAGGTAGAGAAGATTGATAGAGACAGAGTGGGAAAAAAGAGGAGCAAATGTGAAAGAGAGAAAGAGAGGCAGGAACAGAGATACTGTTGGTACACGGAGAGACAAAGAGAGCTGCTGTTTAGGTCCGATGAGGTTCAACTTTGAGTTGTGATGTGTGATGCATGAAGAACAGAGTCTCCACTAGAGGTTGCTGCCGGGGTGAGTTTAGCACCATTGTAAGGGTTTGGTGAGAAGTTCCCACTCTGTCATGGTGAGAGGAGAATACCTGGAGAACAGTATTGCTGCTGTTAAGACAACTTTAGTGTCAACCGTTCAAAAAAAGAACAAAAAAAACAAAAAGAACAAACAGCAAAAAAAGACATAAATACAAACAAAGCTTGTTTTTCAGTGAACACTGGCGGAGGCTGACTGTCTCAACAACCCCAAGAGATGGTTTGTCAGAAGAATAAAATTAAATAATAATAAAAAAAAAAAACAAACATCAAAAACAACAACACAGATAACCAACACTATTTAGTACAGTCCTTCCTTGGCTGCTCGTCGGTTGTACATTTCTCAGTCATTTCCTGGCAAAAATCGACTGTTACCGTCTGGTTGGATTTTTCCGCGGACAGCCCTGACTTTGTGTACAAGCTGGTGTCTTGGCCGTCCATATCTCTGTCCGCCCCGTTTCTGACCGCCAAGTTGGGCTCGCTCTCCGAGGGGCCGGGTGAACCGTGGAAGCTGGGCTCCGGTGTGGCTGAGCCGGAGTGGGTGGTGAGGTCGATGCTGGTGGTGGTGGTGTTTGCGGCAGCCGGCTTGGGGGCAGGCTTGGGCTGGTGGGCAGCGTTGTTGCTGGCAGTGGAGTTGGCGGGCCGCAGCACGGGGCAGTAGTGGTGTAAAGACTGAACCTGCTCGGGGCTCAGCTGGACGTCCCTGCACACCTCCTGCGACAGGCAGGAGAAGTTCTCCCACAGCTCACCCATGCATGCCTTCAGCTGATTCCTCTCAGTCAACAGCTTCTCCTTCTCACACACCTGCACACATACACACAAATGCAGAGCATGACTCACTTTAAAGGAGCAATTTAAAAGACAGATTTTTTACTCTAAGCAGCAGAAAAAGCTCCCACTCATTGTTTACTAAACTGCCACCATGACACCAGTCCCTTAGTGAGTGACTGAAATTATTCCATCATCAACAATTCCTTACACCTCAACAATAAAATAGATTATTGTGCGTTGCATATATTTTCTGATCTGATGTACCTACTCGAATGGCCAGGATGCCATTGTTTGTCATTGCCTTCAAGATATATTAGATATGACTGTATGCCAGTGCTGAAAACACTTTGTTATCCACCTTTTTTCTCTATTTTTTATTATTTTGTCCTTTTGTTTGTACATTTTTTATACTACATATATTGAACTTTCTGTAAAAAGGTAACCCATCTATCAGATCCTCTCCATGCACACACAAATGGCATAAAAACAGGAAACTTGACAGTTCTCTCGAATGATTAACCTAAAATTTGGTAACTGATATCTTCAGAAACTCTAAGACCTCAAAAGAAGTTCAAGAAGCTCTTATAATCCCTTGGGATGTGAAGGTCATAGCTGTTTTATTATAACGGTTTTTATCACATTCTGATATTTCAGTTTTTGAGAATAAAATAAAAGCCTTAACATACTGATTTATATTATTTTAGAGGGTGTTTTTTATTTCTTAATTTTGATCATTCTTGGTGTTCAGTGGAAATTCAACAAGAACCATCAGCGGGGGCTTACACGGGCTCTGAAATGTCCCAGCAATGGAAGATCCAGGCTTATCTTGAAAGGAGCTGTTAGATTCACTACATGATAGTGCTGATGTTTTTCAGAGTCAAAACAGTTCTGCTTTAATAGCTCAAAGCTTTGATTTGGGACAAATAAAGTCAGTATTATAATTATAGTCATTAACATGATGGAATATTGCTTTATTTGTTATATAGTACCCTTTTCTGTAATGTAAAAAATTGGTCTGTGATTATTTGTAATTAACAGACCTGAGGCTGCTGTAAATCGATGAATCTGAGGCGGAGAAATTCCTGATATAATTGCAGTTCCTACTACTTACTGCCAGCAGAGGTAGATATAAGATCTTAAAGGATATCTTCACAATTTTTCAAGATGCCTAAAAACAATAGTTAAACCAAAATGAACATTTTTCTAGCTGTACAGTAACATTCCTATTGTTCATGCTGACCAGGAAAGGACCCCATCCCAATGTAAGTGATGTCGGACAAAATTGCGAGTTTTATCTTTAGAAAATTTAAGAATTTCATTAGTCTCAATAGTAAGCAGACTTCAGTGGTTAGATAAAAAAGTAGACATCCTCCAAAGACATGGTGATTTTAGTACAGAGTTCCCTTGTTTTATTCCTCTGAGAAATACTGTCCAGAGAAATGCAAAAAGGAAATTGATACTTTTAAGGTCTGTATCTTCAGAAACTATCCAATGGCTTTGAAAATAGGGGCTGTAGATTTTACTCATTGTTCCATTTGGAAGAGATCTCTTTTATGTTAAACTGAGGAACTATGTTATAATAAAAAGGTCAGCTATATTATGAGGTGATCATTCTTCAGGTTGGAAATTTTTCTTACACCATAATCCTCTCTTATTGCGTACAGCTGCAGCAGGCCAGTTAGTGAGTCCTTCGAGCTGCATTTTATGCATGACAGGTGCTTTGAAATAAAAGGCTTATTGTTATTTCTACCAAGGGACTCTGAGACTACTTTCAGACTGCTTTAACATTTCCAAAGGCTGACACAACAACTCAAAAACCTTCACATTCAAATCCACCACAGAAAAACAGTTGGTAGTAAGTTGCCTGCAGATTGAACCAGAGCTTCACCAACCCACACACTAATCCGTTCACTCAGCATGGCAACTGGGCTCTCTGATGGTGTGAAAGTGCTTCTCTAAACAACTCCAGCCCATCTGAAAGCAAGTACTTCATCATATCATAATTTCCTTTGTTCACATGGTAGTCAAGGTTATTGTTATCGCTGATGCCAGACAAGAGAGTCTCATGGAAAGATGATAGTTGGGGACAGTAAGTATTTGCGGAAACAGCCGACTCACCAGTTTTCTGATCTCACACTCCAGGTTCAGGATGCAGTCAAGCTTCCTCTTGCGGCAGCGCTGAGCTGCGATGCGATTCTTACTCCGCCGCCTCACGTCGTGGATAAACTCAAGCTGCTCCGAGGTCAGTTTGTGCATTTTCACCAACATTTGGAAGTCGTTCCGTGGAAGATTTGTGATCTGATCTACAGGGAAAGGCAGCTTCACCTGGAAGAAGAAAACATCCATAAAACTATAATTTAATTTCCACAGAGCATAAATTAAGAGGATGGAGGTTGCCAACATAATTTATATAAAAAATATATAGTTCATCTTTATTTTGTATGGGGTCTGAAGTGTGCCAATATTCAAAGTGTGCAATCCATTAACACATTTAAATTTAACAGAGCATTTTTTTAAACTGATGAATTGATTAAAGATTCATTGTTACACCAAAGAAAAAAATCCATTTGTCAACCTTTAAAAGTAAGTCTAAACCTAAACCTGTTTTTAAAGTTAACCTTTAAAAACAGGTTTAGAGTTTTCAATTATTTGGCTGATGAGACCTCTGTTCGAGCAAAAATAAAATATTAAAATGTAGACTGCCACTTTGTTATTAGTGAGAAAAAGTGAGTACACACCAACACAGGTTTGACTGCAGCTAAATCACTTGTGTGGGTTTCCAGTGGGTGTGCAGGGCCTCAGTTTAAAATTTTACTCAGTCTTACTGATTTTTAATATTTTATTTCAACTTAATATTTATTTAAAATTAGAGGAGTAATTTCACACTCTCTCCGCCATTGTGACCCATTTGTATAGTAGCACCCACCAAGCTTATGCACTTGTCAGTGTTTTTTGGACTGTTTCAGCTTAGAGGGGGGTTACACAATGTGAAAGCACTGAAATTGCACATTATGTTTTTCCAAAGGAGATGTTTGTAGCCCAATTTCTTTGAATTTACCTAAATAACACAGGTTTAATTATTTCTTCAGAATTATTTAGCAGGTGGTGTAGTGGGAGCAGCACTGAAACCACTCATCAGTACATTTGAATAACTTCTTTGAGGGAGAATTATGATTACTGTCCATCTATGATCCGTTCCTGGGCTCTGAATTCATTTAATGTTCAATCTCTGCTTTTAGCTCTAATTGACACAGCTGTCTACACTGTCAAGGCAATGTTATGGATGAGTTTCTCACAGATGTCTTTGGTTTGAAGGACAAAATTACTGCATTTTCTATATATAAAAAAAAGATACCTGACATGAACACAACAGTCCAAATCAACTGATAGTGCAAGGATGTGACTGTGGATAGAATTTAGAAAAATAAAGAGTTGATTTATCATAAAGTTGCTCTCTAGTAGATGATTAGTAGATGATGAGTAGCTTCTCTTAATCTCTTTTGTGATTCACTGTAGAGGATCAATGGCAAGCTGTGGCTATATTTACCAGCTACATGGTAGAGAGTTTACCAGGTAAGAGAAGGAAACTTACTACATTTGACCACAAGATGGCAAAAGAGCACTGCTCCACATGCCTCGCAGAGCAGGACTTTGTGAGCCCTCAGCTCCCTCAGCCTCATATTTCACATATAGCACATTCTCAAGCAGAGGGGAAAAGGTGATGCAAGAAACGAGCCCCTCTCCATCTGTCCCTCAGCACCTGGAAATGTGCCAGTATGACAGATTGAGGGGGGCAGTGACTTGTCAACCTGATCCAAATCAGTGTCAGGTGATTTCTGAGGGCATGAATATCTGCACGGGCAACTGGCAGCAGCTTTCACAGGCTGCAGAACAAAAGAATTAGTGGAATAAATGCAGCAGTGATTTGGCAGTGGAAACCAAAATCAGAAAGCTGTGTGGTATCTCTTCATTGATATGAGAACATATCAAGGTTGTATGTGTTTATTCTCTTCTTCTCCATTTGGAGAGCAACAATAAGTCAGCCTCTCTCCCTCAGGTGATGGCAAACCTTATGATAAGCACATCATAGGCAGATCCGCGGTATCTACGTGCACCAGGGAACTGTAGCTTTAGGCAGCGAGGGAAGCAGTGGAGGCATAACAAAGAGCCAGAGGAAGACAGCCGGAGAGCTTGGCAGAGATGAGAGGAGCTGCAGCTCTCTTTCTCCTCTCCCTTTCCCTTTGCCTCCCCGTGGCTGCCTCTGTGGAGCGCAGGAAGAACAAAGTCAAACAAAGGAGGAAGAGAGGAGAAAGAGGAGCAAACGATGCGACTCCACACTCCCACTGTACCTGGCTGCTTGAGCGAGGCCAGATGCTCCCCGGAGACCTTACAGCACTCAGACGACTGCAGGCGCAAGCTGCAGCAGAGGCAGCACGGCTCCGTTTCTCCACCAGACGGTGCACAGCGGTGGCTGAGGCGTCACCTGGTGTAAGCATCGCACTCAGGGGGATAATGCAAGGTGCCTGCTCCTGACAGAATTGAAATTACTCCTCACTGAAGAGCAAATCTAGATGTCAATCTATCCCTGACAGAGAAAATGGCTTGAGTTTCCTCATTAGAAGTGCAGCCCTCTGAGCCGCCAGGAGCCCTATTTCTCATCTCAGCTTCACATCTGCATGCAGACACATGAATAAATAATGGCCCGAGCTTTCAAGGCCACACAAGGCTTTCGCTACTTTGCCAGGGCATGACAACTCTAGCCTCAAAGAAAGGCGCAGGGAAGCTATAAAACATCAGTATGAGCTGCCAGCCTTATCTGAAGATTGAATGTTTGTGATTTGTGTACTGTAGCGCACAGCCACAACAGAAGTGTGGGCTTTTCCACCATGGGATCTGATGGGATCTTCAGCCAAACTGGTGTAGAAAAAGAAGCGGGAAGGAGAATCTGTGACCTTGTGATGGTTTCTTTCCCCCTCTTTTCCAGCAGTCACTAGTACGCAAGGGACAGCTAAATTTAGCTGCTCCAACACGAGAACCAGTTCAGCAGCAGGCTGGGGATGACTGAGTATGCTTCAACAGTGGTCATAAATTCACACCCAACTGTTCTCGATTTACATTTCTTTCTCGATTCTCCTCATTCTTCCTCCCTACTCTCAGTCAGTCCTTCTCTCTGGGTCATTTTGTTGCAAATGTGGTACACAGTGAAAAGTAGGGCTCATTTGTTATCAGGACCAATGCTGTGCCGGGCCTCAGCCCTGACACTGTATACTGCTCAAGAATAACATTGTATTGTATCCGTATTATATCTGTGTGTACTGTCCTTGTATCTCCGTGCATCCAGATAGAGTACTGGGACTTGTTGACACTAACTTGTTACAAAAACATTGAACAGTCCAAATGAAAGCTGAAAAATACTTCTCCACTATTACTTGCTCTCTGTTAGTGGGTTGTCAATTAATATCATTCTCATGCCTTTGCCAGCACAGAGCTCAATGTGGTTTGCTTAGCGTAGAGGCTGAAAAAAGAGAAAGCAGCTTGCGTGGCTCTGTTCAGACTCAACATACCATACTTACCCATTAATCTTTCTTTGTAGTACACCTCTCTGATAAACCACACTATAACTGGAGGTGCTGTACAAAAGTACTGAGTGGGTGAGTAGGCAGCTGTTGTTCTAACACCCCACGACAACAACAACAAAAACAAAGCACCTATATGTTACGCTGGGCTCACCACATCCTGGCTCCAACTCAGCATTTAACACACAGACATGAGATCTTAACATTTCACTCTCAGGTAGAAAACAAATAAACATATTTCCCAAAATACTGCTTTAAAATGACACAGAAATTTGGTAAATTCTTTCTATAAAAACATGTAGTTAAAAACTGTTTGATTTTTCACTTTAAGTTAATGTTTGAATTGTAGATGTGAGCACTGGTTAAGCAGGATATATCTGTGGTGTGAGATGCCAGACAGCTGGCAGCCTGCAGCAGGTGGAGACCTGAGGTGAGTTATAGCAGAGTGTGATGGTGCAACAGATGATCTACATTAGGAGGGGTCACTGTGCTCTGCACTCACCTGCAGTCTCTGACCTGCACTGAAGCTTTAAAATTCACTTCATCCAGACACAGGAGCACTTTCACACAAAGGCCCAAAGGCTTTCCACTGGCAGTTTGCGTTAAAAACTGAAGCAGTTTTCTAAAATAATTTATTGCATGAGACCTGAGGACCAGGTCTGTTTCATGCCTGTCACTTTTCTAAACCAAACTTAAACAAGATCTTATCTTGGAAGGTGAGATTTAGAATTCCGCGCATTTGTGTTTCTTTGAAACTAACCCTGTAACCTCTCACATACTTGTAAATGGGATTATAAAGCAGCCACCTGCACACAAACAAACACACACACACACACACACCCAGACACACACAGAGACACACACACTCACACACATATCCTGAGTCTTCTAATGAAGATAATGTTGAGAGGTTTAGTAGCCACTGTTTTGTCCCAGAGGTTAAAGTAATAATCAGAAGCAATTTTCAGATAAATAAAATAAAGTTTTATTGCTCTCTTGCTGAATGATGTAATCATCAGCAATATTATTCTAGCTTCCTGAATACCTTTATTTATCTGTGAAGCATTAAGTACCATGCACATATTTCCATAGCAAAACCCTTTGACTGCATTTGACTGCACTGACAGGAGCAACCGCAGTTTGTTTGAAATAAACAGAAACAGACACGAGTATTTAACCAGGAAAAATGTGTCAAACTTAATCACCAAAATAATAATAATTTTAAAAAAAACACAAAAAAAACCCACCCAAAAAAAACCACCCAAAAAAAACAACTTGCAGAACTGGACACACTGTCTGATTGCCAAGTTATTTCTGGGAATTTGCGTGCAAAAACACCACAGCACCAGCCGCCAAGCTGCAGTGATGTAGCCAAAATCAACACAACAAGAATCTCGCAGATTATCACTACAAGGTAGCTGGATGCTAAATGTCTCAGTGCTTCCTTGGGACTCAGGACTACCACAGAGTAAAGACCCTGCAGGGGGAAAGAGTTGTTTCTGTGCCCCAGCAGACCCTGAGGGCCCATGTACCATGAATTCTACTGTAGCCCAGCTGAAGCAGCATCCTTGGGATCTCTGCTCCATCCTAATCCAACATTTCACACACTATCAACCCCTTTTGGTAATGATATTTCTACTGTTTGGTCCTTATATTTGTTCTGATTCACTCAGCACTTTCGAGTAATGAAGAGACAATGTCTCCTTACCTTGTTACCACATTCTCTTTACAGGCATCAAGTAAGATACATATATATTTTGAAGTAAAATTCTTGGGTAAACAGCACTCCTCCTGCACAATTTAAACAAATCTTCCTCTGTGTACTCTGCTGGCAACAAAATTGGGCTGCCTGTATTACCAAAAGTAAATTTTTTTTACATGCATTGCGCCTGTCAAATGTAAGAGTTTTAAGAGGGAAATGAAACTGCAAACATACCCTTAATTTGTAATTAGATGTCTACTTCCATTTATCACAGACTGTGCAAACAAGACTCCCTGACTCTTTCATTTTTTGTCTTTAACAGTTACTGCAACCAAGTTTACTCCAGTTTAGCTATACTTATCTAATTTTTGATGCCAAAGATCACTTCTTTTCCAGCTAACACTGATAGATGTTGTCATGCTGCCTCAATAAATCATGCACAATGCCAATGGATGAAGGGGTAACATCAACCAAAAACGACATCAGCTCTTAGGGTTTCATCTAATATACTGTTATCACTACTAGATGTGACTAAAACAAGAAAACAGCTTCACAGCCAACATTATGAATGGCAAATCAAATACAGACCACAGCCACATCATATCAAGAGTAGAGCAAAGGTTCTCTGGTATAGTGCAAGGGTAGCAAAACTGATATTAAGGTCTGTCTACTTCCTGTCACACATTCAGTCTATTTCACGTTTCGCCTGATAAAAAACAAACAAACAATGTGCTGATGTATCAGGACTACTTCCTCATTCCTCCTACTCGCTCTGAGATCAATATTTTCAACACTGTGGCCAGACGATACGCTAGATTGAGTAAAACACCTACACTGCAGCCAGGAGCTTGAGCTCTGAGAGACATAGGGAGAGAAGGAGATGGACTAAAGTAGAATGTTGCTGTGTAGAGATGCATTATACAGTGTCATAGGAAATGCCGGTGGTTGTGGTGGTAAGATCTCAGCACTCAAATTCTCTCTACATGCTGCTGAAGGGGAACCAACACTCAAGAGTGTCAGTAAACTAATGTCAGATAAACAACAGTATTATTTATAGTTTGCCAACATTGGAGAGTACAGTGTGTTCTTAATGAAGAAATGCATTTTGCCACTACTGGATTCAAATTTAATTTAACTGTTGGTATATAAAACAATTTATAATAGCCCCAAAAGTACAGTTAAGTCATCATTTCAAATCAGAAATGTTCAGTAGCCAGTGATATTTGTCTAAAGTTCATAGGCTTACATTAGCCCACAAACTCACTGGTCATATTAAACAAAATAAGGCTATAACCCACAAATCATGTACTTCGTTTAGCAACAATACATTTAATTGCCTATGAATTCAACTTTCTCTTTTTTTTCATGGCAATTGTAGGATAGCTATACATGTAAAACTTTAGCACAAGTGATGAAGAGTTAAAAAGTCAGTTGATTAATTTCTACTAGATTCTACTAGCCTAGCTGAAGACACACATCCCTAGAGTGTACTTGCTGAGAAATAGCATGTTTTTTGATAATAAATTTACCTTTAACATTTAACATTTTGAGGTAATTATACTAAAATGACGAATACTGAAACATGATATGAAAGTAGAGTCAGAAGGTCAGTGCACACATTCAGTAATATTAGTTACACAGAAATGTGTATTTAAAGTTTGCTCACATTAGCAAGCCACCATAACTACTGGTTATACCAAGGCAGTCCACAAGGCTTTTTACGTTGTCAAAGAAGTAGTTGTAAAACATTTTTTGTACATCACAACCCCAATGAAATTAGTTGTTTTACTCTCACAATTTGGTTAAACTGGTCAGATAACATTTGAAAAGTCTAGAAGAGCAGCAAGGTTACATAATTTTAATCCCCATTCAAGTTAGCCGAAGGCTAAACAGAAAGTTAGCTGGCTCAGCTGATGGAAGTTTTTCATATGCATGATCTATGGGAAGAAGCAGAAGCAATGCGAAAGATCTGGATACTCATCACACAGAAGTCGAATATTGCTGGCATAATGCGCCACAGAACAACTTTCATATGAATGAACGGGACTTCAACTCAACTCTAACTGGCACTGCTTTGTAAATAGGAATACATGTTGCTCTGTGTGGGAATATTGGAGCTTCAGAATTTCTCTATTTTTTCCCCTCCCACTTTACATGGTTTTCTTTGAAAAACAGTATAATTACAGTTTAATCCATCATTGCCGTTGCGTAGGAAGTAAGTCAGACATTCAGTGTAGCAGTACACATTACTGCTGTCATAACAACTAAGACCAATTTACTGTGAGATGGATCAAACTACAGTGGAACAAGACATCAAAATCCACTCAAACAGCCACACTTGGGCCCAAATTTACATTTGCAAGTAAAAAAATATGTTAATTTGTTTTCAATAGCTTAGTCTCTCTTTTAAGTTGACCATGCTTTGTGAAGCTGCTGATTGTTCTCTATACAGATGTGGCTCATATGAATGTAACAGCCCATAACCACAGAGCAGGAGCTGCCCAGAGACCTCAACTGACTCTGGCTACCTTGAATGACCAGGGCTTGGTCAGACTGGCCTGCACTTTAACAACTTCCTTCCTCATCTGGATTCATTGTGTTTAGTCCACAGTCCTGGACTGCAGCTATTTTTACCAAAACAGCTTTCCCCCTGTACCATTTGCTCTGCAAACACAGTGAGGCCAGCCTGTGTTTGTTTGTATGACAGAATTATAGAGAGGGCTGGTCGGAAAAAGAGTGGCCATGAAAACATGAGGTAGCATTTTCTCACCACATAAAGGCCAAGGGAAAGTAACCTAACACTGATCATCATTTTGTACCTCTCTGTGACCTCCACCAGTGCGATAAACCGTGGAGCAGGCAACATTTGGATGACATTCATTCATGAAGAATCTTATCAACAGCCTGTGATAAGTGAGTGGAAAGCTGGCAGATAACCCTGTGTACGAGATTTGACAGAGGATATTGTGTGGAGTAATGAAGCGCCCACTATGGCTGACACATAGTATATAAACACAGTGGATACCCACACAAAGAAATGACAAAGGGAACCGAAATGTCTCCAAGTCATTTTTGGGCTGCTCTCCCGGTTGATATCTCAGCAGTACTGTAAATCAATCCCACATAATTTACAGCCTCACATTCAGCAGGCCCTTCAAAGGCCCATAAATCTGATGGCAATGGGTGTTATGTGCCCTGCTATGAAGGTAATAATTACACATTACTGCTGCTGAGCCTCTTTATCTTGCAGCTCTGTTTGTGCGGTGGAACTGAATTCTTTTCACGGCAAAGCACAATCCTGTCATGTAGCTCCAACCCTTGCAACACAGCGACTTACTCTGCGAATCTGATCACCATGGCAACGCACCACTTTCTCTATCTCTCCCTTTCTGCTCCCTCTGCACTTAGAGCAGTGCTCTCCACTAAGCTCATCAAAAATGACTGCATACACCTCAAGCAAGCGTGGCTGAATATAATATCACAAGAGTCGGGTGGCCTGGTGGTAGCACAAAGCCTCCTGGAGCCAAAAGGTCATAAGTTCAAGCTCTGCAATAGCTAACATATGACTAGAGAATATGTCTGGAGAAAGACATGAGACAATGCTGGTGTCATGTGAAAACCTCATAATGGTTGTGAGATGTATATAGTTTATTGTAAAAACATTTCAAATCTAAACTAGGGTGAGCCCCTTTTTCAAGTTCTTAGCATTTTAGAGATACAAGTTTTTTAACTGACAGTGACAGCATGTCTTGGTGAAAGGCCTGTGATTAAAATGGAAACTATAATCATTAAAGCGAGTAACAGCTGCGCTATAAGGAAGGAAAGCTATTCTTTGTGAATTGATTTTAGTGTCTCTAACTTTGCCTCAGGTGGGAAGTCTGCTAATTTCAATGTTATTACACCTGCACTGTGTTCCATCTGTGAATTAAAGAGTCCCTCACTGATCTTTACCTGGTAAACAACAACAGTCGTCTAGCCTACGGCTTGGAGGACGTCTGCCCAGGTGGATTAGGGGAGGATGATTAGAGGATTGGCTATTCATCCTTGTCAGCACTGTTGAGCTGCATACAGTCCCGTCATGAGACTGAGCTGAACCTCTCGCCCACTCACATTCCACTCACTGCAACTGCTGCTCAATTTAAACTTTACGGCCACAGCACATCATTGCTGTAATGTATTAGTTGTAATCCCTCTGTACCCAGCACACCTTCACTGCAGCTGGTCATCACAGCTAATTGTCAATACAATGAAAATGCCAGACAACAATGACAATTAGCATTTACATATGTACAGGTGGATAATGGGTCTAAGTGTTTCTCCTGGGCAAAAATGAACTAGTTAGCTTAGTTGGCACTGGCAAAGGGATAGATAGAGCCAGAGGGGATCACATCAGAGGGCAGTTCTACCCTGGGAATAATGCCGACCCTTCAATTGCCTGCAGTGCCTATCTCACTTTCACTGCTCTCATCTAAAATGATCAACCAGTCACAGTCTAAAAAACAGCATGACAGCCTCCTGCATGTAGACTGTCCCAATGAATTTGGGCTGTTACATTCAGACTCATTACACAGATCTCCAGCAGTGCATAAAGCAGATTAATAATATCAAAGCACATCTGTGCCCTTTGGTGGTGCTGTAAATCTTGTACTGAACACTCCTGCTTCAATTACATGATGATTTAATGACTGTTAATGCAGAACCGGAGAGCAGGCCACAGTGATATAATTAGCCATGGTGGAATTAAGTGCGATGGTTACATTGTGTGTAACGTGAGAGACAATTTTTTACACTCACCTCTGGCCCTCGCTCCTGTACATGGCAGGACTCGCTGTCTCCCTCTGAGAAGGAGCCCGACTCGTCGCTGGAGTTGATGCCGTAGGACTGCTCACATTTGATCTTGGGCCGCACCGGGGTAAAAAGGGCATCTCCTCCCACACTTTGCTCCTGCTGGTCCACATTGAGGCAGCGTGCCACGTTGGAGCATGGTGAGGAGGAGAACTCAAACTGGGGTAGGCTGCAGGGAGAGCCTCCGCTGCCGTCCTCCGCATAGGAGTACGAGGAGCAGGAGCTGGAAGTCCTGGTGCGTGTCTCACAAGGCGGTGAGCGGGGGCACACTTTAATTGGCACTGGGCAGCTGGTATTGGGTCGTGGGCGGCACAAAATTGGGGGCTCAGAGGAGGTGGTGCTGGGTGAATAGGTCTGGGAGGTGGGGAGGGACTGGCTGGCTCCAGCCCACAGGCTCTTTGGCGTGTGCTCAGCGAGCTCCATCTCCAAAGAGTTCCCACCAGGGTAGGAATGCGCTGGGGTTCCCAGACGGTTGCAGGCCCCTGAGGAAAATATGACACTTCGGCGGTCTAGCTCAACTTCCTGTTTGCAGACCCCATCACAGGAAGCAGACTTGAGGGACAACCCTGCAGGGGAACCATCCATGTCCTTTGGGGATGTAACAGAAAGACCTAGCTCCCCAGTGAAAGGCCTGAAGTCTTTTTTATGATCTCCCTGAGAGTTTCCTTTGTCCTGGGGGCAGACTAGTCTGTTGGCAAATAGCTGCTGTGATGTGTTGGGCAGACTGGGGGGGTCCACCCCTTTCTTGAAGAAGGCTCGGAGGCAGGAAGGGGACTTGGTTCTCTTGGTTCTTTCCACGGATATTGGGTTATCCATCTCCATGGCTGTCACATTGTCCTTATCCCTGACGTCCTGCTCATCCCCTGACAGGCACAATGAGATGGCCTCTTCCTCTGCCTGTGGTTCAACTTTGATCTGGGTCAACGGCAGCCTGTCCTGACCTGGCACAGCCCCACTAACGCTGCTCTCCTTTAATGTGCTTGGAAAACCTGAGGTACTGGTGTCTGAGGAGGTGTCATTATTGTGCTTGTTGCAAGCCCACTGGTATTTCCTGTACTTGGGGCATCGTGGCAGGTCTGATGCTCCGTGCCGATCAAAGTCCAGCCGGCCATCCATGAAGTTACTGGGCACGGCCATTGCCAACCGATCACCATCAGGGTGTCGAAAGGAGGTGAGGGTGTCAGGACATCGTCTCGCCCTCGGGGAGGTGGGCCTTTCCACCTCTGACTGCATGCTCTCATCCTCTGAGTTGTTCACCTCTGCAGCCACCTTGTGGCAGAGCAGCAAGCTGTCCTCCTCTCTGCGCAGCTGAGCTTCCAGGAAGCGAAAGCATGAGTCCTCGAGGTTGTGCATGCGCAGGAATTCAGCACAGCGGATGACCTCCTGGATGTTTTCTCTGCTGAGTAACAGCTTAGCAGTGTAGGCAAACTGCAACAATGGGGCGAATCCCCTGGCAGTGACCTGCAAAAAAACAGGGAAATTGCCAGCATTACCATCAGCACAGTCATTGTTCAGAGCACTTGGAGTGTAGTGAGACAACCCGACAGCTCTAACGACCATAAACAAACACTATAAAGTACAAGTTAATCTTTTTATCGGGTCAGCACTGAACATTCTATACAGCAGTAAATAAGAACTGGTGCTTCGGTGATGTTGGTAGGTTGTGTACCCAGCCTCATGTTTATAATGACCTATGGGACATTCCAGCAGTCTACCACTGTCTGCTTTGTGGTCACTACACTGGTTTTACTCTCACACACTCCTGTATCTGCATTGTATTTGCAAAACCTTATTTATCTCAGGCGAGATGTCTAAGCACAAGTGGATTTTTATATTTATTTAGTAACATTTAATCACTGTTGGCAGCAGGACTCATGCAGAAACTGCTGCCTTAATTGCTTTGTTGGCAGGTTCCATGATAGTAATTTTTACAAAAAGGCTCAACAGAGATCTTTGTGACATGTTTAGTGAATTATACATAAGGCCTTGTTTATGTGATTTATCCCCAGTATGACGACTGACGATCAATTCAAAGAGCTTTGATACCAAGCTAATCCTTTTTTTTAACCATACATGACTAACACTTTATTTAAAAAGGTAAGCCCAAGTTCTTTTGAGTTGAATCTTGTTTAAACACAAGCAGCCTAAATAAAATGCTCTCAGTCTGCAGTCCTGTAATTCAAATCACACACCAAGTAAATAAAATTATCTATCTAACCACACATTCAAAGTCAGCTACTGGCACTTTATAGCAAACTGTGGGTTATAGGTACAAAATGTTTAGAGTTGATCTTATATTCCGAAGGCTCTCCATTAAAAAACTGCTTTGCTTACCAGTTTTGCCTTTAGCACATTCATGACATGAACGTGTCTAGTGGTGCTCTGAACTGTTTGTGCTCTGATCAGGGCACAACCCTGCCTCACTTTCTGTGTCAGTGCCCTGCATTCTCAGGTCAAGTGCCTGTAAAGCCTAATGGTTTGTAAGTCTACGGCTTATCCCCGTTGTGGCCATGTGGCGCAGGATGATAGAGGGAAGCCTTCCATTTAGACTTAATGCCAGATAATTAGGTAAACTCCTGAGCCTGCAGAAGTCCAGGCCGCCCCTCTGCTGCTGTTGTCACTGAGCACACAGACGAGAGAAAGGACCAAGAGGAGCCGGCTTTAATGCGAAGCTTGTCTGCTGTTTGGAGATCATCGAGGGGTTCACACTAGGTTGCGTTCAACACTTTACTCAAGCTCTAGCACCAAATCCCTACAGCTTTATCCCAGTTCATTCTCTGGTGACAAACAAATTACTGTTAGGCGCTTGGGGAATGCAATCAAAACACACACAGAGAAAAGGTGTGCTCACAAACGCAATAATAGTAGGCTCACTTTGAATCTCGGATGGTATTGTTTGCTCTACAAAGCATCTTTTCAGAGGCTGAGCGATGTAAAGTCTTTCTTATAGGACTTAACAGAGGTTCACAGGTGTAGGGGATGAGCAACACAATGTTGTTTTAATGAGCCCACTGTTTACTGACTGTTTTGCTGCCTTTGGTGGGGGAATGAGAAGATGAATTACCCTAGGTGGAACAGTATCCACTGCATAAGCACTGCAGCAGCTTCCAAAGGTCCACTGGTCTCTGCCAGACACCCTGCTTGTAAAACAGGATTTTCCCTCCACAGATCAAGCTTCAAAAACCACAGAATTTACTCTGTGGATTTTTCCGCCTGGAAAAACAACTAAGCAGTATGCATGAGGAAACACAAATATGTTAGTGAAAAATAGCTTGAGGTCATCTGAGTGAGTCTAAGAAAGCCTTAAATCATCTGTCTTTTTGGGTTTTCAGAAAGATGAATAAACATGTGCATTAGGTAGCAGCTTTTTGTATTTTAGAGGTTTGAACCTAGTCATGCCAGTACCTCAGTGACTTCTCCCTTAATCACTTTTCAAAGATTCTCTGTAAACCAGTGATTATTCATACTAGAGTCTCAAAACTCAACAGCACAATGGAGGATGTTACAATTTGAATGGAACATGACCTTAAAATAGGGATAGGGATTATGTGATTAAAAACAAATAGGAGTATTAGAGCTTTAAATTGTAAAATGCCCAACCTGACTTTCACCTCAATTCAATGATCTGCAAGATTATGTGTCAGTGCAACTGTACTCAACAATATCTGGATTTAAACTGTGGCCAGTAATCCTACCTAATATTGCTCTAAGCACATATTAATGTTCAACTGTACTTGTTTCCATTGATTTTTAAATAGTACACTTGTTATTAGGGTCCAAGGTGTCCAAGGTGGCATTTTAGAATTACAGACATCTCCTTTGACAATACAAAATAAAGGAAAAATGTTGTACTTTTAGTAATTTAATTTTTCATTTTTCATTTTTCAAATTTAACTGTTCACGTTTGTCATCTGTATAAGAATGTATATTAGATGCGGGGGTAAATTTTTTTCCCCAAATTTTTTGAAACAGGGATAAAATAATTTAAAGTCTAGTTACACTCAGTAGCTTTTTCAAAATCTTTAAACCAAATTACACCTCTAATTTTTGTTTTTTAAATGTATTGCTTAGGCTAGAAATAGTCCAATTTACATTAGCTTAAAAATATATAGCAATTGGTGTAAAACTCCAGTAAGACTGAAACTCAAAATCACCCTGATATATCCAAAGGAAATGATTTCAGTTTCCTCAGTTGCAACTATAGTCCGGTTCAGCTGAAGACAAAAAACATCACACCAGCACCAACCAGAACAGGTCAGGTCACATATTTTTGCATACAGCTGTAATGTAATATAAGACACTATGTGATGAGACTACTACAAACACTTCATTTATGTATTTTCTTGTGCTGTGAGGTACACTCCTGATTCTGGCAGTTAAAGCGCCATCCTTCTTGTGTTAACCCTGTGCATCCACAGGCTGCAACCTCCCAGCATGCCTCTGGTCTAAAGTACCTCGCAATGAGTTCTGGCTAACAGACAGCCCAACAGCAACGGGCATATCAGTCATTGTTAGGAGGAAGCTGCTGACTCCATATCTGCGAGGGGGGATGGTGGGTGTGTGTGCGTGTGCCTGTGCCAGAGTAAGTGGGTGGGTGGGAGTGTGTGTGTGTGTGTGTGTGTGTGTGTGAGCGAGTGTGACGGATTGGGGGGAGGGTAGAGGCTTTTGACTGGACTATCCGCTCTTCTGATGAGCACAGCACATCCACTACACTACTGCTGCAGCACTGCTCAGATACACAGACAAACGAATAGATACAAGATTCAGTCAATTGTCATTCTGAAACATAAGGTTGTAATAATAATGAAATGCAGCTGATTGTCCTCTCATGCTACCAAAACAGAAAATCATGAAAATATAGAAGTATTAAGAATGTTCATAAGAGCAAAAATTATTTTTTTACATTTTAATGCAAGGGATATGGTTTAAAAATCTCACAGCCTGAGGATAAAAGCTGTTTGTTTCTAGTAGTACAGCAGCTGACACTTCTATTTCTTTCTCCAGACAGCAGGGTGAACGGCTGTGGATGGGGTGGGTGCTGTCTTTATTATCCTTTAGGCTCTGCGCAGACACCTCACCTCACTGATATCAATGGCACTCAGTGATATCAGTGAATATTTTAATCACCTGCTGCTGCAGAGCCTTCCTGTCCTGTGCTGAGCATATCATATACCATTTTATGATGCTTTCAATCACTCCTCTGAAGTTCACAAAACTTGGCATGGGAAACTTGGTTTCTTAAAGCTTCCCAGAGCAATATGTCCATTTATGAGTGTTACTTCTTTTACTTGTTTCTTGAATAGACTGTATAAACAATACAGTAGATAATAATGGATCAACTGAATCTGTCCCATTTTCACTTAAGGATGCAACTGTACTGTTTTCTTTTAGGCTGCTGACTGGTATTTAAACTTCCAAGTCATGTTGCTGGTGCAATGATCTTAATGACATTAATAAACCCCCTCAGAGATTTATTCTTGCACATTGATGAAGTTGGGGCACTACTGACACACAGATTAGAAAATGAATGGTCAAAATCATGTAACAGAGTAAATGACATCCTGACTATTAGTCCCTTTATGAGCCAATCTTTCAAAATAGTGGACTCCATGTTTTCCATTATGCAACCAAAAGCACTTTGTCATCAGACATACTGCATTGTAAATCCTCTTGTTCTTCAAAGTTTATGCTCTTTGTAATGCAGTTCTTTTTGGTTTGTTGTCTCCAAGCTCAAGCTGATGACATCAGCAATGTTTACCCAGACTTTTCAAAGTGAATGCATAGCCAAGGACAACACTGTACAACACTGTGTTTTCAGGTCTTTGTACAAATAAACTCATCTGCAAGTCTCCTGTCACACACACACACAAACACACACATATGTAGACATGCTTCATAAAACAGACTGCACAAAAAGTACAGCAGAAACTTCTGCTTCAGGGTCCCTCTGAATACACTTTCATAATGTCACTTTAAAATCTCTGGTTAGGATATAAATGTAATATCCTACTTCAATTCTGTAAAAACCGTAAACCCAAAAGAGGTTGTCTTCAAAATAATGTAGATTTTGTACTTTTAACCAATAAAAAACTACATTTCTGACATACAATATTTTATATGGACCAATAATGACAAGTAAACAACTCCTGCTTGTAATTGGTTGATAAAAAAAGTGAGTTCGATGATGTTTATCATTTACACATTTCTAAAGTAAATGAATTTTACAGTAAATAAAAAAACTAACTAACTAAATAAATAAATAAATTATGCTGACCCTTAAGGTTGCTGTGAACATACCTCAGTGTTCACTGTGTTTTTGGTTAATGTGACTTCTATACTTTAAGTGTAGTTTTGTAGATCCAATGCACTTTATACTGTATCATGTGCATTAAGAACTGACATAATTAAAATCATTACTATTCACAGACACAGCCAATAAAAAGAAAACACATCCTTCCAGCAACCAGAGCAACTTTCAATCGCCTCCTTTCAAGTACACACATACACACACACCCAGTTTGCTGCCGTAAAACGAGCCATGCCGACTGTAATGGTGAGGCAGTAGTAGTTTAAATGAGGCTGGGCGGCCAGCCGGCTGCATCCAAGGCTGCTGATAAACAGCAAAGCTGCTGGAGGAAAAGTGCTGAGCGTACCAGGGATCTATTTTCAGCTAGTATCAGCAGCTGCTGCCTGCGGGAGTGCATCTTTATGTGTGCCCTGCACCATATGTGATTACTCCACTGTTACAACCAGCACAGCAGCCTAATGAAGGAAAGCGTTAAGGGAGCAACACAGGATGGAGTGAGGGAGGGGGTAAATACTGAGAGAGGATGGACGGAGCACAGAGAAGAATTAGAAAGGAAGGGAGACGGTCACAGCGTAGGAAACAAACTGTTAAAGGAAGAAGAAGAGGACAGGGAGGATACAAATAATGTTTCCTGATCGTTAGCTTACTGCCGTGACGTCTGAAGCATTTCAGCTGTTAGTAGCACTTAGTGTATGAATTAAGACAAAGAGTCAAATTCATCAGTGTGACAGATTGGGGCCATTTTAGGCTAACACAGCCCTGCTTTGCGTCTGGAGCCAACAGGCGATAGCATTACAGGGCAGGAAATCATAGGCAGTGACCAATCGCAGACCGTGGACAATTCGCATGACATTTTTAGGAAACCTGCCAAATATCCTTTCATAAACAGGTTGAGCAATGCTACACCATCCTTCCCTCTCTTTCCTAAATCCCACACCCTTTCTCACACCCAGTACTCCTCTCTTACATCGGCCTTTCCCCTCTGTAGAGGAGAGGGCTAATTTATGCAAATGTTCTTCAGTGAATTCCTGCATGTCATGCATGCTAATGAGGACATGGCACAGCATGACAATGGAGTGCTTCCCCACGCAGGAGACAACACTCCATATCCATTGGATGAAACAGCCGACGCTTTAACATCAGATCTGCTGAGTAACCTGACATTAACCTCTGTGTTCACAGACAAACAATAGGGAGCCTGAGTCAGAGCACTAATGGAAATGAAACAGGCGCTGTACTGTACGCTGTCGTGACGCCATTGTGGGTTAGGCAGTTATGCTGGAGGAGATGACAGGAAATGTGCAGGGACAAAGGCCTGCTGCAGAACAGAAAAGCTCTCGGGCCAAAGGAGAGTCCTCTATAAAGACATCTGAAGCAGACAGTCAGTAGCTTATGAACCAAACAGCTTGTATCTGTCCTACATCTTACATCAGAAAAATGATACACTGTGAAATTGTGAAATTACTGGACTAAAAATCTCTTAAAATCTGACACCACTTTCTAACAACAGTGCGATCAAGCAAACTCTGGCGAATTGAACGTGAAAAATTGTCCATTTACACTACAAGTGCTGTTGGAGCACGAGGAGGGGATTTTTTGTGTTTTCCTGCCTTCTAAGCAACCAATTCTTCCAACACTTTTCTTTCTGGTATACAAATTATCACAAGTTATTCAGCATCAAGTCTGTTTTAGTTGGGGCCAAATGTTTTAGTACTGTTATGTGTTAATACAGTGATAACCACAAAACTATTTGAAACATCTACACTGTATTAACAAGTAAAAATCAAACTTTTAGAGACATTAACTTAGACATGTTAAATAACACATCCACATCTATATTTCAAAAATGTGCAAGTTGTGATATGAAATGAACTGAAATACATGGCTGCCTGAGGGAAGGAAGAAAGTATTGTGCGGTATGCTTTAGAAAAATACTCATAACATGTAAAACTACACAACTTTTAGTAGAAATTTAAGAATGTACAGAGACTGATTCAGTCTTCCTAACTGACCCACACACAGCCCATACATGATATTACATGACAGCTGATGCTTTTCATGTTGGTTTGACCGACAAAGAGACTGACTAATTGCAGGCCAATACTGATATTTATTATTATCAACAACACAACAGGAAATAAATGTTTGGCCCCTTTAATTAGGTTACTGTTATGACACAGATATGTGAATTATAAGTTTTATATCTAAAATTAGCATATTATAAACAGTTTATCAGTTGTAGCTAATAAAAATATCAAGTAATAAAGTCACTGAATATTTATCTTTTAATGATGAGTGCACATTAGAGCCAGTGTTAACAATGAAACCAGACATTAAGCACAGTAAAGACACTTTTACACTGACTCTGAGAGAGTTGGAAGTGATGTTAATATAAGATTAAATTAAGAAGTTTATTGTTATTTGCACAGTAAGTAAACAAAACACAACAAACACTGTAAGAATGCTCAGTGACAGCAGAAGCTCAGACGTTCCCAGTGCTGAGCTGTCAGTAAGTAAACCTCCCCCTAAAGGTGGATTAAATTAGATAGTGTATGTCCTAATCCTCTCCCAGTGAGGCTTACTGTACAGGGCAGACACTGGGGAGGACGTGACCCCACCCATACACTGTTTAAGAAACACACTCAAGATCCAAGATTGTGTTTAGGCCGTTTGTTTCTGGCCATAAAAATATTAAATCCTTTAATACGTCCAAGTATATCAACATGTGTCAAGACTTGAATATGTTATTTTTAACTCTGTTTCAAGAGTTTGCTGTGTTTACCATGTGTGTATGGCAGGTTTTTCCGCCCAGACTGATGAAAGTCTGTGTATTGCTTTCATTAAGGGGGATGTTAGCTGCTTAACTGTGCAGAGATTGGAGGTTAAATACAGAGAGCATAAACCTGGGGATCACACCACAGGCTGTCGCCAAAGGCTGGCTGCTCAAGGTGCTCCTTTACCCAGCCTCTCACACTCAGACAAAGACCCCGCATCTTCTCTGTCAGCTTAAGACATGAGATGTGTCCTTGTGTTGGCAGAGAAAGAGAGACCCCCTGCTGGACCAAGGGGGTTGGGTATTAGTGCCAATACTTCCACCGCAATGCATCACTTCTCCCTCTATCGCTTCCTCTTGATTTTCTACCCAACCCCCATTTTCAAGTCAGGCAGGGATCTGTCACTGGCTCCTGGCTCCCACCATCTGTCTAATAGGCTGTATTTGTGTGATAGTGTCCTGGCCAGGCAGTTCGTCCGGGGCCAGTCCAAGTAAGGCCCCCTCAGATAAGCTTGCATTCTGCAGGTTTAGTCCTGATCACCTTTTTTTGACCTCAGGTGATGGATGGCTGTCACTCATCAACCCTCCAAAACCACCACAAGAGCATTTCATTTTTCCATCTCTTGTCTTTCTCAAAGCAGAAAGACTTTTAGTCCCCATACGTGAACATCAGAAAGAACCTCCATAATGACCCATACTGTATGAGTGGTTTTTGACCTAACACCTCTATGGTTAAGGTCTGGTTAAATGCAGAGAGCTGAAGCTACTGGGTTATGGTTAGAGCAAAATCAAGGTAAAAAAAAGAAACCAAACTATGTTGTCAAAAGCATCGAGGTTGGATGCTTTGCTGACTCAACCATCCACCAAGGTTTTTGGGGCTTTCCTCCAAGAGAGCACAGTCATTATTCACACAGCCACAAGAGGTCACTAGCCAGATGAATGTACACATTTGTCCCTTGGGCAGACAGTGCTGCCACTTTTCTGATGAGGCCAGTCTCCCATCATCCACTGTCTCAAACATGGCCAAAACCAATGTATCTCAACAACTACTTGATGGGTTTACAACCAGTTTTTTATAAAAAAAATGTACACCTCCACATCCACCACAGAGGATGATTAAAAGGGGTTTTGATGACCCCATTTATTTTCCTTTAAAGACCATCTTTGCCCTCAACTGACAATTCATTTCATAAAGAGATCTAATGGGCTGATTGCAATAAAAATGATCTGAGAAAATCCATGCTTATATCCATATCTCAACTGCCTCAGATCTTTGTCTTTTTAGTTGTTGCCTTTAATAA
Source organism: Acanthurus leucopareius (assembly GCA_029814765.1). Classification (NCBI taxonomy): domain Eukaryota; kingdom Metazoa; phylum Chordata; class Actinopteri; order Acanthuriformes; family Acanthuridae; genus Acanthurus; species Acanthurus leucopareius. Next base: position 855,923 of record JAQMCX010000023.1, read on the forward strand.
CTGAACCATTCTGTCCTCAACTCAACTTTCTCAGCTTGGATACATGAACCCAACTGGGTTTTCCTTAGACATCCTGGTGTCTGCTGGATTTGCCCCCTCTCATCCCCACACTGACACTTTGTGTTTTGGAGGCCTGGCTCAGCTGAATAAGGGTCCACAAGATGCACAAAGTTGTGACTGCCATGTGCTGGCTTATGTTTTTCCTCCTATTCTATACAAAGTGCCTAATCAATAGTTTGGTTTCGGTGTTGGGGGGGTATCCAAGCAAATCCTAACCCTGGCCTAACTACTATCAGGACAAGCAATGCTATTGATGCTAAAGCTACTTTAAGTAACCATTTATAGCAAACTCTTCAGTATTCCATCCAATGTTTTTAACCTTTGTGTTGAGAGGAACAAGCAGCTCTTCAGACTTCCAGTCCTGTTAAAATAAAACCCCAAATCTTTACTCAGCTGCCAGTGGACACACATTCTCTCTCTCTTTTCAAAACAGGGTGCACATTTCTGTGAGCTTTCGTTCAGGATGAAAAGCATGCAGTGTTCCCTGGCTCATGACTAAGGAAAGAACCGACAAACACAAGGTGGTTTGAGGTATGTTAACCACGGCTGTGCTGAATCACAGTGCTGCCCACTCCTATTTTAGTCCGGAAAAAAAATCAAGATAGGGAACTGATGATGCACTATCATCACTGTAGCCAGTCAGAATACTTCCAAGCTGCATGTCAGATATGCAAACAACTGGACGAAGCATAAAACTGGATAGTTCTAATTTGTTCAAGTCAACTTTTCACTGATCTAATTACAAAAATAGATAAGGTTTGAAAAAATAAAATAGGAATAACATGTACGTTAGTGGGGACATCCGTTTGTTTTTCTCAGTCTCTTGCATAGAGGAACAAAGAAAACATGCTGCATGTGTAACAAGCTGACAGCAATCTGCTGTGATCATGGCGATGAGGACTGCGTCACACTTTGCACACAGTTTCACAATATGGAGGTCAATTCTGTTTGTCACAGTGATGAATGCTCCTCTCCAGTGGAGGGCTCTTTCTGAAAATGTGCACGCTGCTTCTCATGAATCCCTCTTTGTTCTTACACTCACAAGAAATATAATGTAGAGAAACACTGTGTCTGTGTGTGAAGCCTTCATCGTCCAACGCGGACGTCGTGCTCTTCTGTTCCTTCCCCCTGCCGGCTGGCCCGCAGGACAGCAATGGCTGAGATAAAGCGGGATTGTTTTGTTCCCATGATGTGATGGCCAACAAAGCCCCTTGATGAAACTGGCTGCCCCTCTGCAAGCCCACAATCACATTAGATATAGATGATGTCACTCACCCGCGCCAGCCTCGACTACTCCAAGGGCAGTGAGGCCATGAGAGAGGAGTGATGAAGGTGGTGGGGGAGGTGGTCTTTGTTTCACATTTCATCTGCACCAACCTCCCCCTCTCCCTCAGTGGCAGCCGAGGTCTGCCTAATTCGCCCTTTGTTTCATAATGGTTACTGCCTTCGATAGCTACCGAAGAAATTCTCTTCATGACCAGAGGCAGACACACGAGTGTCAGTGAAGTGCTGCTAACGTAGCACTGCTTAAGGCTGCTATTCTGAGCTGACACAGACCAGTGGAGGCTGAGCAGACCCATTTCACCCCCCATCACCAGAGAGAAGACAGCATTCAGGCATAAAGCAAGGATGCGTCAGCATGCCTCAGTCACTGACTGTAAAGCAAAAGGTGACAGGGGACATTAAAAAAGTTGACTGGCCACATTAGAGAAGTGACATTCCTACATGATGTGGCTGCCATTTGTCTAGACAGATTGAGAGTTATGTACTAGCGCCTGGAAAGGACAGAAAAATACTATTGAAAGGAAAATTCCACCTTAAGCATGCTCAAAGAAGAGCTATTAGAAAAATATGCTACACATACATCTTTTCCACTATATTTCAGAGACAAATATTGCACTTTTATTCAACAGTACATTTATTTAACAGCTACTGCCAGATAATGTAAAAAGTAAATTACTGTTTACTTAAGATCAATAACAAAAACTACCAAAATATATAAACATGTAAAATAATAGACATAAGTTAAAATGTGCTGACTTTTACAGATATGAATGCTTTTTACATATGATTAACTCAGAAAATATAAAAACTGATTAAATAACACTGCAGGGAGATATTCTGTGCAATAATTACTTTTACTTTTGGTGCTTTTAATACACTTTCCAATAATCATAATGTTCTGTAAAATTTTAAATGCTGAAGTTTTTTTGTTACTGTGGAATTTGACATTTTTTACTACCTTGAGTCCTTTGAGCTGAATACTGCTTCCAGCATTGTGCTCTTTGCTGACCCTGACATTGATTAGAGTAATGATAATGAAAATAAATGTATTTTAAAATGCAAAAAATGCTTTTTTTTTGTATTACTACAAAATATTAGATTGCATCAGAGGGGCACTGTTGAATATTTAGTGAGATCAAGTGTCAATTTGGCCAGATTAAAGCCAATATATTCATTATATGTTGTTTTGCAATTAAAATGAATGATAAACAATATGTGAAATGTTGTCAAATTGAACAGAGATGGACAAAGGGAAGTAGGCTTGGTGAAAACCTCAACGAGAGCATCTCCCTCTCTCTCTCTCCCTGGCACATTAAAGAGACAGTCATTGAAAGATGTTACTTTCCACACTCCATCTCACACCTGAAACACACAGCGGCTCATGCATTATTCATGGCTGCTGTGAGTGAATGAAAAGGATGCTGCTTTAAGCATCCAGGAGCCGTTCCCTGCAGTCATGCTTTGAGTTAAGGAGGAAAATAAAAGCCCCTGATGCTCATTTTACACGAGACGACAATCTGACGTTAACTTCTTTTTCAATGAGCGCGGTGACAAAGTCGTTTGACAGGCGATACTTATTAAAGCACGCTGGCCCCAGCAAGGAGCCGCAGCTCCACAGCACATGCGGGATGTGCCCCAGTTTTCACAGCAGCACATGTACGAGTGCATATGTGTGTGTGTGTGTTTGTGTGAGTGTGGGTGTGTGACATTAATGCGTCAGTGACGTACTTTCATCATGCGTTCAGTGGAAGAGCTCTGACGGGGATCGGTTGAGAGTAACAATGTGAGAGCTGAGGTGAGCAAGAGAGAGGGGTGTTGCTGAACCTGATGAGTGCTGGGCCCGAGGTGGCATTAATCTCACTACGCAATCCTACCCGCCGCTGACAACGACTGGCGACATCTGACAGGTGCTAATTGGCAATCACAGCCCTTATAGGCTCAATAATGCACTTTCTCGCACCTTTCGCTGAGTCAAAGGTGTGAGGAAAAATTAAACCACTACTTTATTACAATCCTGTTTCATGAAAGAAAAAAAGGCAACGCAAATGGAAAACAAAATAACGCTAGAAAACAATTGAAATATCAAAAGTGAAGTTTTAGTAAAAAGGTGATAATATCAATTTAAAGAAAAGGGAGCACATTGAGTTAAGGTGAGACCCTGGAAGTTGTTTGGTGCAAGTGAAAGTCCCCCAGGGTCTCAGAAAGGGTCTAAATTAAATAAAAGGAAATGTATTAATTCTACTTTCATATTAATTTATGTTGTTAAACAATTCTTCATAAAATCTTAATGCTACTAAATAAAAAGCAACTTTCTTATCAACCCTCTGATTCACTGTGTTGGACAATTCAGACAAAATGATCCCACCTTAGGGAGCTTATTACAGGTTTATAAGTAAAAAGAAAAACATACTTTTCTGAGATGGCTTCCTTACACAACAGAACAATCCTACATTTGAACTGACATTAAAACTGGACAGTTGCATTTTACCTTTTAAGATGTATTCTTTTGTTAGCTACTGTTAGCTGTGATAGCAAAAATTAATAAAAGTTAGGACTAATTCAAGCAGACTTCTGCCAAACCAGCTTAATATCAGTACAATGTTATGAAAATGAAATAAAATATTTTTTATGTGTAATTGTTTTTTTTTTTTTAAGTGAATATGCAAATTATTTAAATATAATTGTTTTAAAGATAATTTTTAGATTTCAGGGACACATTTTATTGTAATTCCCCATACAAAAATATGAAGTCAGTATTCTGGCCTCTAGTATTCAAACAGAACATCAAGTCAATGTTCACAAATCTGTATTTTAGACATGTTGTCATAACAACTGTAGCACCATTTCTTGAGGCTCACTAGAAAAGTACTGGTTCTGGGATTTTTCCTGATCAATTACTTGTGAATCATGAAAGATAGCAACCACACAGTGTTTTCCCATCATATTACATTTCCAAAAGCCTCCCTTGTTGTGTGTCTAGTTGTCAGTGTTAGTGATCCATCACAGTCCAAGCAAATAATTCTCATGATCAGTCATTTTTGTGCACTTTTAGCATAACTTGAGAAGATCAGTGTTCTCATAAGACACAGCAAGGTGCAGCACAATTTGCTGTCAGTCACCAGAATTTGATTTCCCCTGTGGATCAATGTAACGTATGTGATGCATAATGAATGAGTTACCTGTCAGTGTATGAGTTTATATGTATTTCTCTTGGTACTTTTGTTTAAAGCATGTGAACACAAACTTAATCGCAACTTAAAGGCAACCATGCATTTTCATTTATGTATTTAGTTTTTTGGCCTGGACCAAAGAACCTTAACTGAACTGAGAAGGAGCCCTAAGATGGTTTTTTCATCAAAACATATATGACTGACAAAAGGGCGGGGATGAGAGAAAAAGGCACAATTACAAATCCATCTGCTGCTTAAGCACCAGGGACAGCACCATGGATTTATCAATACACAGTACAGATAGGCCACTGAGATTTCACAGCCATGGTCAGGCCATGGATCCTAACTTTCACAAACAACAGTTCGACAAAAATAATCAATGAATCAGGCGGACTAAACCCAAATATTTGACTTAATAACCCCTCAGCCACTGCACGCTTTCTGCTGCTAGACTTGAAGAGAGGGGAAGCACGCTTACATGGGGATACATTTTGTTTACTTTGCTAACAAGGGGATGGAGTCCCCCCTCGTACCACCTACTTTGTGTTATTCTTTGCATGCATCATTCTTTGCTTGTTCATTGATGCATTTCTGAGCCTGGGCCTGGATTTTGCAACCAAAACAACTTGTCAGTTTTACTTCAGAAGACATCTGATTGCTTTTACATGTGCTAAAAATATAACGGAGACACAACACACTGCTGTTTGTTCATGGAAAAAGGCTGCATTCTAGGTTGTTTCTTTTTGCTTGAGGTTGAGGGTGGATAGAGGTTTTTGTCGTCCAGTTCTCATACTTCATCAGCGTGTGTGGCTATGGGTGCTAGAGAAGGTGCAGAAAGCCTGGTTAGTGTTGCTTTTGTTCTGATGTCAGTGGGGAGTTTTAGTGTTGCATTGTCTAAAAGTCTGCAGCAGTTCCACCCCTGCAAGAGAAGACCGTCATGCGTGTTTAATGGACGTACCTCTTCCGGAAGGCTAACGACCAAGCCATTCTCCGCCTGGCCCACCAGCGCCTGGAGGAAATACTCGCTGCAGGCGGCCAAAACAGCCCGGTGCCCGCGGAACTCCTTGCCCTCCACCAGGACAGTCACATCGCACAGGATATCCTGCTTCCGCTGGTCGTTGAGGCAGAGGAGGATATTGGTACAATGAACCGTCGACTCATACACATACATGGGGGCTTCAGGCTTCTCATCCACGGACATTCCGCTCACGCCCTGGAAATAGAAGCACAACAGAGGGGGGTCAGCTTACAGCTGAACCCAGCAAGCGCATACCGAAGGGCTGACATCAGCCCCGGCGGTCTGCTGCAGCCAGCCTCATGATTCAACACATACAGGCCCGACTGCTGCTCTCTTCACATGGTCAGTCCTCCTTTAACATTTAAAAGCCGGCTAAATGTTTGTGCATGCTCCTGCTCAGTGTGAACCCATTCATCCCTACATAAATCACAAAAGAATAGTCCACACATTTCTACTAATACACTTCCAACAGCATACTCAAATCACATGCACAATCCCCCCCAGCTAATAACAACAACAAATAAAACACACAGAAAACCCTTCATTTAAAAGCCAATTACATTTAAATTAAAGCAGAAAAGAGCCTTTAGAGTAGAGTGAGCTGTGCTTTTGCTTTTAGAGTTCCACATGTGTTTGTAATAAAAAAAGGGCTCACTTAGAAAGACAGAGTCTGCAAGAAAACATCAGCTGCAAAAGAGAGAACATATAGGTACAGAAGCAGCTTATTCATAAGACCCCAGATGACAGCAGAGAGGTTGATCTCTAGCTGCAAGAATGGAAACAGGTGCTGCACCTTCAAAAGAAAAATAGCATTTTTTACCATACGTTTTTAAAAATTCTGTATTTAATCAGCTTGAGGGCTCTGGGTTTAAAATAAACTGTGGGCCCTTGTTGAGTGTCCAACTATGCTAAGCTAGGTTAGCCATGTCCTGACTCCAGCTCCTCTCATCTTGCCCTTTGAGAGAAAGCAACTTAGAGTATTAGAATTAGTTCTTTAAAGTTTCTGAATAAATATTAACACAGAGACCCTTTATTAGATATGGCCGAAAGAAAGGTAAGATTTCAAGAACAAGCTTCAAAGTTTTTACTGGTTTTAATTTTGCTTTAAGTGCCACAAATAATTGCATGGTGAACAAGCTGGGGGCAAAAATGGCAGGTGCCCCAGGCTCCCAGATCCTCAGGGGCATCAAGGCTGTCATCCACTGAGCCCAGATGGTAAGTCATTCTCACATATTTAGGAGCACTTGCAAAACCATCCTCAGAAAAAGGGGAGGACACTGTTGTCTTTTAGCATCTCTCCAATGCATTCAAATTCTCAGGTGTATTCCAATAAATCCCATCAAATAGACACAGTTTTATGATCTGCTCTGGCTCCAGCTTTATTGGCTGACTGGAGTCACTTTAAATCAGCCTTACTCAACTCTTCCATCAGAACACAAACCCCAAGAAGGGAACAGAACAGCACGTGTCCCTGATTTTCCTGCCAAATGTTCATCTTGCTCATCTCGTGATGACAGACTCACAGCTATCCTCTCTCAGAGAGACCACCAAACACACACACACACACACACACACTCACACATGCACATACGCGCGCACACACACACACACACACACACACACACACACACACACACACACAACTTTTAACAAAAGACTGATATGAACTTTACTACTCTCTGTCATCTGCTGACACGTAACCACAGCCCTAAAACACACAGACAGAAAAAACACAATAATTTAAGAAAACCAGCTGACATTTGCAACGTTATTTGCCTTAAGTATCTGGTGGAGGTCTTGAATGATTAGGAGATAAAAGACCCTCAATAAGAACAGAATTCTTTAAACTTCTGAACCAGAACTCTTAGCTGGTGTGTGCTCTTTCATTGAATAAAATGACATTTCAGTGTCAGTGTCTTGACATGAGGTGACTTTGTCCTTTTGTCCTATTTTCTAGCAGGGCTGCAAATTAGATTTCCTCAGAAAAGTTCCCTTTTTTTTAGTTGGCTAGCAAGCTATGAGACAGATGCAGAGGTCTAGCAAATGTGATTACTCTTATAAAATTAAACAGATCTGTTCTAAATGTGACCTCTTTATGATTTGAGGGAAAATAACCTGAAATACTTAATGTTGTACAACTTTTGCTGCTTTTGATGAATATTTCAATTGTGGCTCCTTATATATGGTACTGGTAATAAAATGAAACTTCCTTTTTTGTACATTTTTTGTTTGGTAAACTAAGGAAAAAACATATAACACCTTAATTCTCAAGTGTTGGCATTAACCAAATTGCATGTTAAAGAAGGAAGCTCTCAGTGACTCGTATTTTTATGTATGAAAAATGCTTAGCAAGAGGGGAAGTGTAACTGAAAATGAGGAAGCACAGCTAACATTCTTTTGGTGGCTAAAATAAATAAAATTTAACACTGATGTGTGCCATCACTTGCCATTAACACAACCATTTCTCCTATCATCCAGGTTTCTCAGAGCCAGTGAATCTGCTATCTACATACACTTCAGACCTCAGGAGAGGTGGTGGGAGTGTGTGGATGGTGTGAGCGTCGCTACTACAACAAGTGTGAAAATGGAGACTCAGAGGCGTCTTCACCTCACAAATAGAAGCAGCTCCCATGTTGTGAAAATAGGAGCCTATCACTGTGTAAATGTAAAAGACATGGGGTGGAAATGCAGTGAAGAAGAGCTCTCAACACTGCAGGTGATCAGCTGAGACTCATTCACAAGAACACCTACATTACAACTTTTAAATCCATTTAAATTAGCCAAATCAACTTCTTACATCTAATTTAAATCTTGATCAAGTTCAAGGTTTGCAGTGAGTCTGGCAAACATCTGGACAACATCCACTGAAAATCACCTGAACTGGAAGCCAGAACCAATTAGCCAACTACGGTGTTTTAGTTGCTGATCTTACTTTGCCTTTTAAAAATCTCCAATTTCACAACCGTCTGCATAAGCCAGATATTACAGATGAAATATGCAAATGACTCAGCAAGCACAATGACCTATTTTTGACCTCAAGTGTTCAAAGAAAGTGGATTTAGACAGTCGACAGCATTTTTCTGAACAATCAGCGTCTTTAAAAAACCAGACACAAAGTCTAATCACAGCCCAGAGAGCGTTTTTTTTTTGGTCCAATCAGGTGCAGGAAGGAGTCCTTAGCACTGCAGAGCACTTGTCAGTCATCTACTGTCTACTGAACATCCCACTACAAATGACGTCTGAAACAAGCACATGCACACTGAGCCGAGACCACAATGAGGGAAGTGAAAACTGTGGGCTGACTCTGTGAGGCTGCATTGAGTCTGAATTGCATTTAAGCCTTTTAATATCATGCAATTTGTAGATTGAGTTATTTACCTGTGTCAGAAACACAGGTATGATTTAACTGGAGCAACCTACTGCTACAACAAACAGTCAGCTGTGGGGGCTGTTGTGGAACAACTATGTCAGTCCAGACTCTCCTGTGGTTCTGGCTGGTTCAACTGTTGTATAATTTGCTTATTTCCACTCAACATTTCTCAGTTGCCTTCACTGGTCTTCCAAGAATAATGTTTCCAGATGCGGTTACGAGGTTCAGAACAATCCAAAAATGCTATTTCTACCCGGGAATTCACATTCGCTTCACATGGGCTTCAGATGGTTTGTTGCAGTGGGAGGAAAATGCAAGGGTGACATATACACAAGGCACGCACACATACTCGCACACACACACACAATCTCATACAGTCAGACACAAACCCAGACACACACACACCACAAATAGCAGGTTGTGGCAGAATTCTGATTAGAAGTGCTGATGGATGCAAAAGGTTTCCTTTTTCTTTCTTTTTCCTCTTTCTTTTTTTTGTATTCCAGGGTCAGTTGTTGACGGCAGCTCTTTCTGCCACATTAATACACACACTGCCAACCATCTTGTGAGTTGCAAACATTCCTGTGTAGATCAAAAGCACAGCGGGATGGTGATGAGCACGCTCCAGCAGCGGTCCGAGCTGACTTCAGGGTTTACCGGTGGCTGCTCCTGGAGCGAGCCTGCTGATCTGAGGGAGGCTGATGAAGACTAATGTGGCTAGAGACCTGTTAGCTCTGCTCGACACATTTCAGCAATTATGCTTGTGGAGCTACGATGCACCACTAAAAGCCAGTGTGCTGAGCAGCCCACACAGTGCCGTTGTGAACAGAGGGTGCATATAAAAAGGAGCTGCAGGTAATATCCTGAACTAAATGATGCTTTCATTCTGATCACTTGTCACTGTCACATCTGTCCTGTCTGTGCTGACTGTACCTGCTGCTGCCTGACTGTTGCCCTTGATCAGATTGATTGCTTATAACACAGGGTTTTACCACTATACAGTAACCTGCTACTGTAGGACAGAAACACAATTTAATTCCTTGGCTGACAGTATTGAGAATTAATATGTTTCTTTTTGTTTTTTGAATTTTATTGCTTAGGAGGTCATCTTTTCACTGCAGAAATGCACCACTCTGGAGCTATACAGGCTGTAACTATGTCTATAATGTGTCAAACTGTCAGACATTACATCCATTTCACTTAGTCAGTCTACTGTGGACACATTTCTTCTTCTCATTATAATCTTCAGTCAGTATTAAATTAATCTCTGAGAAAAGATCAACATCAGATGATGCATGTGTACTAACAGAGCTGGAAACAAGATGTGGTTAGCCAAGCTAAGTACAACTATTGGAAGTGATAGAAACAGCTCGTGTGGTTCTAACAAAAATAAAAAACATACACTCACCAGCACACCTACAGCTCATTAATGAACATGTAGATCTCGTTTGTTTTATTTCAACACAAAAAGAAATGTAAAATATGACAATAAGGGTAATTACTGTGCATAGTTTTTATGCTAAGCTTAGCTAACCACGAACTGACTCCAGCTCCAACAGCTGTAATTGTAAAAGAACGTGAAAAATCGCTGTTCATATTTATTTCCAACAGCTCAAGATTCTCAAAAATACTCAATGTTTTATGTTTTCATGTAAATTGTAATTACAAATATGCTATTTATGCATAGAATTTTGTACAGTATCAAAATAGGAGAAATCCACAATAGACAATCATCACCTTAGACAAGCTGGAATGAGCAATATTTGGCTCTTTTGCTTGAGAATTGACTCCCGTCACCTAAAATGTTGTTAATTAATGCCACTTCAAACTATAATGAAAACTTGAGATAATTTACAGTGTGGAAGTAGCAGAAATAAAACTGTTTCTACGAGGTTACACTTGCATATTTACACCTTTTTTATATCTACAGCACGTCACTTTTTGACAAATTGTTAGCCATGTTTTGTTTTCCCTTACTCAATCTTTATTTAGTTATTCTTTTTGCATCACTTCAGAAGAGGATAAAAAACTAAGGCAAACAGCCAGTCAGTGAGTTGAACAGGACAAGCAGCAGGATGTTTGAGTCAGCTTTGGCCTGACTGTATCATATGACGTGCTCTCAGTTTGGGGACTTTTAAGTAGGAGGGGTGGGAGGGTGGGGTTGTTATGTGTGACAGTGCGTCATGATGTGCTCTGTGATGTGTATCCTCGCTCTCTCGGGGTCTCAGCAGAGTAACTTGCAGGGTGTTTGGGAGGAAGAGGCGGGGCTCGGTTCATGGTGGAATGAGAAATGAAAAAGAGCGAGGGCGGATGTTTATATGCACATATATAAAAAACACTATTTTCTTCAAGGTATTCCTCTCAGAAGCTCTCTTGCCCTTCTTCACGTCCGTACAGTAAATTAATTTCTTTTAACATTAAAGGATAATAGAATTTATCACTACTCTGGTCTTTGAGCTTGAAACCCTTGACCATGAGAACAGCAGCTAAGAAAACAATCATCACTCAAGGTACACATACTGGCTTGTCATTGGGTGTTCAACCTTACAACACAGTCTTGCTTGGTTCAAATCTCGCCAATCATCATCTGCAGTTCCATCTTCATCTGCTGGTAGAGGTGATTCATTACAGGCAAAAGCTCAAAGCCAAGCAAACCAGTCGACCTTGAGTTGAGACTATGATTTGTTATTATTTCAATCAAACATGATGACATTGCTCTCTTAGGTCACTGCTTGATTTGGAAAGCCACATTAATAAAAGGCTGAGAGGGCAACAGTCACAAGTAGTGGGATATGTTTTCCCTCATTGCACAGGCAAACTTTAGGTGCACACAACTATGGCAAGGACAAAAAGTCAATGAAGAACCAGGATGTAGAACTGTAGAGTGTGATTGATGTTGAAGCATCTTGGTTCATACTTTTTCTGTACCTCTTTATTTTTATTTTACGAAAATTAACTTGTCAAAAACAGTGTCATTATTAACAATTAAAACAATGGTCAAGATTGCAGGTAGAGAGTATCTTTTAAAAAGGGTACAAATCGCTCCATTTCTTATTCTTAAGTCTAAGCAAAGCTTCAGATTTCATTCTCAGAGGATTTCATCTTAATTGCATTTTCTCCATCACTAGTTGATATATTTTTTATCATTTTCTCTCAGATTGGAGCATCAGACAATGAATCAGCATGGAGCAAAATGAAGCCCACAGGCAAATCATTAACACCTGCTGCAAACCATGAGTTGTTGCAAACAGCAAAGTCACAGACAGGAGGTCTGCAGCACATCTTACTCTGGAACAATATTTATAAAATCTCTTGAGTTATTAGGATGATTTTGTCTGATGGAGACACAATACAAACACGCCCTGTGGCCCCATGTAATGAACAAGGTTTTGTCTCAACTGCTGCTGGTACTGTTTAATAACATTATCCATGAGCAAGTACAGTCAGAGTGAGACTAACATGAACACGGTGTCACTGTGCACAATTAGGGGGAGGACTTCTTCCAGATGACTGTAATTAAACTGAGAATAAATGTGACTTTAATTGGAATTATCAAATTAGGCCGTCGCAACAAATGCCCTTGGAGCTGTTCAACGCAGCAAATGTGAACATGGATGGTGATGATGAGGATGAGTAGGTCAACTGAAGCCCTAATCTGGGGTGGGTGTGTATTAGCAAGTGAAGTTTAAATGAAAATCACAAAAAGGTCTGCTTTTTGACAGTATATACCAGAGACATAAATGCGACAGAAGCCCTTCAGCCACAAAAACTGCACAAATATACTGCCTTTGAATGTAACGAGCAGATCATATTTTTAGAGGAGTTTCTGTTCCTCAGATGAAACTATCTGCTTCCCCAAAACCTGAGATTACTTTTTAAAGCAGTGTTGGACAGTGTGATAGTACACCGATTTATCAGTCCATCTGACCATTTTTAATACTCGGTCCACAGCAAGATATTAACATTATGAAATCAGTTTGATTAGTATTTAAATTCAATTAAAAGACTGCTAAACGCAAAGTGTCACAGGATTGTATATTCTGACATTTAGCTTTTAGTAGAGATCTCTTATCTGAACCATCTTCATTGGTTAGCAGGTCAGGTATGAGCTTAGGTTGGATTTGCTTTTTTAACTGTTAAGAATTAAAAAACTTTCTCTTTCTCTCTGATTTTCTTTTTTTCACTATATGTACAAATGATCAGCATCCATCCTGTGCTGCATCCACAGCTTTTATGCAGGTGGATAAAGCAAAAAAAAGAAAGAGGTAAGTAGAACTATACAAAATCTTGGTATGCTGATACTTACTAATAATTAAATAAAGCAAATATATCATATTAGCTGTTTGGTAAAGTTATGTGTCAAATTTGGCAGTTGCAGATTTGTTTAGGGGGTCTCATTTTATGGCTTAAGCTCTGAAAAACTGGAGACCCCATTTCCAACAGAGCAACTAGCAGCATCCTTATATTAAACCCATTTTCCCAGTAAATGCTGATGCCTATGGGTTTAATTGCTGACTTTCTGTTATAAAGGTGTAGTCTTCAGGCTGAGATTACTCACTGATTTGCCGTGAAACTAATGAATTCAATGCAATAAGATTTTAAGGGTTGAAACGAATATCCAGCTCACATTGAGGATGGTCTTGAAACATGTGCATATCTAGGAATACAGTAGATCATACATTTAATGCACCTTAGGTGGTCTCCTTTAATATTTTATCAAAAGGTGGTGCTAATCATACCCAGGATGTTGCCTCTCTGCAGGACAAACTGCAGAGATCATCAGAAACGTGTTAATTGTTCATCAGAGAGATTGATTAAACAGGGATTGCTCTATCTGCGCTGTAATAGAACATGTTAATGAGGATGGAATCAGTTTTTTCAAATGCCTCCCTTGCTACTCTGCTACAACGCCCCCTCTCTGTTTCTTAGCTGCAATTTTTTTGTTTTAGACTCTGGTCAAAAGAAGACTGACATTTCTAATGGACCAAATTACCCAAAACAGGATGTGCAAAAACTTTGTGATGGGAACTCTGATTCAAGATTTTCAATTGAAAAATGATGTTCCTCACTGTTATGTTGCAACTCCAGTAAGACCATGTGGTTGTCTTATGGATTGGAACAGCTTTCTGACCTCTGTGGCTTATGACACCATTGCAAAACCCATTGAATACCATTAAATGTGCACTGTCATCAAGACTAACAAGGCTGTTTTTGTCAGTTCCTGAGAGAGAAAAGGTTTCTTATTGCTCAATGTGTTTTTCATCTGCAACTGTTGATATTTCAGACAGAGAGAATCATGCTCCACCATGGGCCAAGAGAGCAAGTTCAATTCATTAAATACAATTTCCATCTCACTGCCAGCATTAAGCCAACAATGTTAAAACATGTATATATATATATATATATATATGCATTAAAGGGCAAAAAAGTCGGTTCTCTCTAAAATGCCAATCTTAGTAAGGGGAAGGAAGGCTGACTTGTCTCTGCTTTGCAACAAGCAAACTGTAGCTTAGGAAGTAACTGAGTCATGACTAAAAAATCTGAAGTGGATTGAAATACAAAAAGAGAACTAATCTGTGAGTGTCTTCACAGTTTGAAAAAACGAGTGATGGATGTTCATTGAAATAAAGAATGTCTGTGGTGTTTTGGCACCGTGCTGGAATTTTTCAGCAAAGGGCCGGGGTCATTTTAAAGAATGAAAATAATGAAAGACGATACTAAGTCTATAAAAATTTTTTTTTGCATATTTGTTATAATGCAGACCTTTGCAAGAGCGCTTCAGTCAATAGGTTTTTCGTTGTGCGGACTGTCAGAGCAGGGACAGGAGGGAAAACAACTCTTTGAAACACATAGCTGAATAGAGGAGGATATCACATGATGTGCGGGTGTGCACAGCAAGTGCACTTACAAACATACAGTAAAGTTTTGATTTAAGAGCCGCAGGGATGATCATTCTGCACTTTGGAAGTCATGAAAACTTGCACAAGTAAGTTACAAGAGAGTCTAGGCACCTGACAGTCTGCAGTTCACTATCTGCCTGCTGCACATATACCTGTGCAATAGCCCGAATATCAATTGAGCAATGCTGTGTTTGTCTGAGGCAAAAACAGGCAGAAAACAGTTAAGACTCATCAGCACTGCTGTGCTGCACAGTGGTGTCCAGGGTGGGGCACCATGAAAAAGTTATAACGGTACATGAGGTGAAGTAGTCCATGACCTGTGCACCCCCCCACCCCAACCCCCAACCCCAGGCACGCACGTTTTTCATGCGTCGAGCTCTGTGTTTTGCAGCAAAACAAGGAACATAACATCATAACTGAAGTAAATTCCTCAGTTTAAGATTAAAAGGCTAGATAGAAGGCGAGCAGTATTTTGGGGCTTTCCAGTTCAACCACAGAGAGTTCACCAACACTCATAGCGGAGGCTCCCTATTCTCCACACTTCTGATAAGGTAAACAGCCTTTCAGAAGGTCACTGGGTTGCTGATATTGATCCTGAGATAATAAATGCAAGACAGCCACGTCTGACACACGGTGCTGATACTCACAAGGCTCTGCTGATTACATGCTGAGAGATGTGGAAACATAATCAGAGTGTTTCTCTGTCATGTTTGATCACACTGACATAGGTGTTTGAATGCATCTGCAGCAAAATTAAAATCCAAACCATAAGTGTTCTCATGAAATACAAATAATATACAACATTACAAAAAAAATCTATAGCTTGAAAGCAAAATACAACGTCCCTCACAACCTGTGTATGCAAGATGTAACAGTTTAAGCTTTAACAGTGTGTAATGTTTAAGAAAGTTCAAGGTAAACCTCACATGGGGGACACACAGTCATCTCAGGCTGTGACTGGAGTCGTCATGCTCAAGTCCATCCACCAATGCATCAAATGCTTTTCGCTCCAGATAGAAATCAATAGTGTCTCTCTGCTCTTTCATCAAGACACTGAGCAAAAACAACACGTCAATTCCTGAACAAGAAAGCTCAGCTCAGGCGTGGTGTTCATGCATGAGATTTTACTGGACTACTGAAATTATGTTCTTTATCTAATTTAAATTTCGAATGTGAAAAGGGATCATTTCTTTCTGTGATGCCCTTAGCAACACCCAGGTCGAGTGTGGTCAGGTGAATGGGGTAACTCAGGTTACGTCGAGCCTCATGGGTGCAGCCAAGCTTCAGGCAGACCATCCTGTGGTGCTCCTGCTGCTGACACTGATGAATGGGACTGGCTGTGAGAGTGAGCATCCACGTATATGGACCAGAGTGCACTCAGAGGAGTGCACAAACCTGCATCTATCTGCAATTGGTTTAATTAACACCGGAGCTACTTCATCTCCCAGCCATGGAAAGGTCCTGGCAGTAACCTCAACCATGTGAATCGATACTCAAACCATTGCAGAGATTTGCCTTTTAAAAGAAACAATTAGTGCGGAGCACAAGCTGCATGGAAACCATCAAAGGCGGCCAGATTAAACAGTAAGAAACTCATTAACAGAGCAGCCAATATCTGCATTAAAATTGCACTGAGGCTCATGTCTTTAACATCAGGAAAACAAAAGACAACAAAAAACAACTAAAGTGCAAAATGCCTTGACTGATGTTAAGCACACTAAGCCAATTAGATTACATTTCTAGGACTGGTCTTTAAAAATCTTGGTATGACTGTAGTGTTTTGCAGTTATATCTATCACAACAACAACATGCACACAACAATGAGCAAAATCAAGACATAAAACCAAGAATAATATTCAAAGTTATGGTTAAATATGCAGTAAGATCAGTTTTACTTCAGCAATCATATTAATGCTATCGAGGAACTTTTTGTATCATTGAAATGCAATTAAATTGGTTTCACTAAGCCACCTGTTGCATAGGACCAGACCAGACTTATATGACTCAAGACTCATCGTTATTATTGAAAGTCACAGAAATAGAAAAAAAAAACAAGCCTTGAGAGTGTCAGCTGCTAGCGTACGTAGGCATTCCCTCAAAACGGCATCAGCTCAGATCCATTCATCTTGTTATTCCAGTCTTTGCTCTCACAACTTTCTAATGTCTCTCACTGTATGTTACCAACAGTATCTGAGCCTATCAGTGTCTGTGGGTGGTGAGTATGACTGAGCAAGTGAGGTATGTGTGAGTGTGTGTGTGTACGTGTTTGTGTGATGGCATGCCAGAGTATTTTGGGCCCTGCCTGCTTAAATGCAGCTTGCATGAATCATGACTTCCCACATAGTAGGTCAGTGAGCGGGGTGAGTCATATTGCTGTCTTATATGGTAACACACTGCACATGTGATAGAAACACTGGGGTTATCTATAGACTGGGCTCGCTGCCGTGTCTCAGGTCTGCCTTGGTCTTCAGATGATATTAAAACTCATTTGTTTTGGTTTAATTAAATCTTTTATACGTTTGAGTGCAAACATTTTTTCACAGTTATGGTTGATATTTGTTCATTTGATTTCCAGTTCTTAACAACCTGCCCAACATTTTTTGTGTGCATCAGTATGACTCAGATCCATTTGGTTTTTCTTTCACACAGACTTGCACTCACACTATCACAGCAGCCACACATTGCCACACAAATAAAGACGAGTCACCGCACAAGGATAAATACACTATCTCTAGACAGAATCAGATAGAACAGCAGATAAGTATTGTATTGCCTACCTCATGCTCTATATCCGCACTGACAATGATAAAATTACACCTGCACATACTACATATCTGTTTGTCTGAACCTCTTCCTGTGCAATTGGCTGAATCAACAAGAAAACAAGTTTGGTGTTTGCAAGACACCTCCAATCTGCAAGTACAAAAAAAGCGCCTCACTATCGACACAACACATCCCAGAATCCCCACTACCAGGAGAGAAAGTGGACTTTTGAGAGACTGGATTAGGATACGTGGAGTGTTTTCCAGCAGCAGCCAGTGAAGAAGTAAAGCTAATTAAGCTAGTGATTGGCAGGCTAAGGGACTGCGAGCATGAGTGTGCCCAGGACTGGATTATGTGCTGCACCGCTTAATGGGGCCTGGTGGAAGCCGATGGAGTTGGGGGGAAGGGTTGAGGTGGAAGCCATTTTTTTTCTTTTGAAACAATAAATTCAGCATGCGTGCATGAGGCTGAGACAAATTCAACTGTTCAATTTCGACTAAAAAAAAAGTAACGCTCTAACCACTCATGGAAAAAGGCAAGTGGAAAGTCTCCCCACAGGAAAGAGTTGACACAGAGGCATCGCCCACGTCAAAACCTTCAAAAGCCACGTCTGTACGCTTGTATGTGCGTGTGGGTGTGTGTCTGCATAGCCAAGAGTTTGTGTGTGTGTGTGTGTGTGCATGCATGTGTGTATGTATGAGTGGGCTGCGTGGTACAAGTCTGTTGATAAGGCAAAGAAAAGCAGTTTTTTTCACACATTGCTCTTACGTGTGCCACATCTCAAGTTTTTTTTTAAGAGTGCACACAAATGCTTCTGTTGTTAAAGCAACATGCAGAAATGTGCAAAACCGAAGCAATGGTATAAATATCCAGCTGAGATCAAAAGAGCACAAACCCGGGCTGTGCAGGAGATAAAAGACAACATGTACTGATGTGACTGATTGTAATACACCCTCGGCGAGCACAGAGACTCATCCAACATGTCTGAAAATTAAGAGCTTGAGCTGGACGCAGGAGCAGGGCTTGGACCGCTTCTTTTTCCAAATCAGATTCTTCCTTATTTATTTATTTGTTTGCGTGCTGTTTGTCATGTCTTCTTCTGTAGCTCTAGCTGCTGTGAAAGATCACACACACAAGACCACAGGGCCAAGCTCAGGTTCCCTTCCAAAACATTCGCAAACAAGCTAATTCATCACTGCAGCTCTTTTTCTTTTTTTTCCTTCACAGATCCAAAAAGGGTGACTGTGCGAAAAGCTGTCAGTCATTTTGGATGTTTGACAACAGCCCCAGCTTATTCTCTTTTAATTAAAAACCAAGATCGTTTAAAAAACTAATACAAAAAACATGTGGCAAGCTCAGACGCGGAGCCAAGTCAGTGTTTTGCCAGTCATAAAAGTCATTTTGAATTCTGCACTTCACCCCAGTTTAGCAACCGAGTCCTGACTTACTGCTGACTGACTCAGGGTTAGCAACCTCAAATGTAAACAAGTTGAAAGCTGTCGCATTTCCCTCTGTATATGCCGGCTGTATGTTGTGAATTTTGCAATTCATTTCTTGTTTCCCGCCATCTACACTAACAAAATTATCTTGATACAGCTATAGTAAATGGTAAATGGATGCATTTATATAGCACTTTCCTAGTCTTTTGATAAATCAAAGCACTTTACAATACCCGCCGGCATTCATCCATTCACACACACATTCTAACACTAACAGCAAGAGTGTCTATAAAGCAGCAACCTGCTCATCGGGAGCTCATGCACACACCAACTGAACCTCCATCTGGAGCAAACTGGTGTTCACTATCTTGCATAAGAACACTGTGACAACAGACTGAATGGAACCATCTGAACTAAGATGATTTGTAAGATGACCTGCTCCATCTCCTGAGCTACAACCGAGGAAAAAAGTAACATAAAGACTTTTTAAATTACTTTTTCATAATCTAAAATACATTTAATACAACTTTTTTTTTAACCATTTAAACACAAGTTATTGCTGTTAAAGTCCAAGCTGAATCCTAAGTTTTTTTTGATTTTGTTGACTTGAGTTTAAGGTCATCAAATGTGTGAATCAAGTGTGACTCAAGTCCAAGTGGTGTGACTCAGGGCCGCACCTCTGATGAGACTCTTGAAAGCTCTAAAGGACCTTAGTTACAACAACAAATATAGTAAAGAGGATATGAACAGACTAGTAATGTGACACACACTCTACAGCAGCACATGAACATGATTTAGTTAAGATGCACATGCAGGGGTTTTCTACATTTTCTAGGTTGAAAGACCTACAAAGGGTAGATGTGAGCAAGATATTTACAGAACATCAAGTTATTTATCGACTTTTTATTATAGATATGAATATATGTTCTTTAAAAATTGACATTTGATATTCGTTTTTTTTTGTTCTTTAGCTCTGCTTGGACTCTAAAAAAAAAAAACACTCAACCATGAATGGACCTGTAGAAAAATCACCTCAGACCCAATGTGAAACAGAACCGAGACTTGAGGAACATAACTGTTGCCTGCAGCATGATGCAACTTCAATTACAGCAGGGGTCACAAAAAAGACTGAAAGAGAGCTGTGTCAAAATAACAGTTTGTTCTGTGAAGAATCTAAGACACCGTGTGACCACTGTTGATTAAGTGTCTGCTTGAATCTATTGTATTCAGGTATTCTACACCTTAATTCACATAAAGATCAGAGGCCCGGAAGGACACTAATAAACACAGTTAGGCTGACCCAGCTCTATTTTTATGAAGTCCTGTCACTCACAGCACACCATCAGTTGCATTACAGTGTTTTGTTTTTTGCCAGAGTTTCAAAAAAAAAAAAAAGCAAGACTGAAAATGACTGATTTGTTGTCACACAGAAACACTTAAAGCTTAGGCCTAGATTTTAAAAGGAACTTTCAAAAGACTTTTAAAAAAAGGAAAGAAATCAGTGCTTATGACTGTCATTCTAACTGTGACTGTGAGTGTTAACAGAGTGATCCCTCACACTCTGACGACTGAAACTATCTTGCTGACACTCACCTTGCTGGCTCGCCTAGGCTGAAGTAATCAGACAAGTCCCAAAAAAAAATCTACATGTCATTGAAGCAGAGCTTGTCTAGAGAGCTGCTGAACAGCCGGCGCTGTCAGTTTACTCCATGCCAGTGTGAGGGGCATGAGGGAGGAGGACGCGTTCACATGCTCCAACACTTCAAGCTGAGCATGAAGCTCACTCACATTACCCAGCCAGAGAATGGCCATACCGGGTTAGATGACCCACTGGCAGCAGCAGCAGCCACACAGTGTTAGGGAGCTAATTTGGGAAGTGATGTGAGTGTGAAAATGCACACACATATACACAAGGGAGGGAGGTGGACTGTGTGACCAATAACGGACCACAGTTGTAAGTGTACCTACACATACATTCTGCAACGTCATGGTTTTTAATGACAAGATCTTAAAAGCATCAGAGAATCACGTGGCTCATCTTGTGAGGCAGCACAGCTGTGCATCCCTTCTACAAATTACATTCAAATAGAACAAAAACTAAAGCATGTTCATGTGTTCCTGAACTCCTTTTTATATTTCAGTTGCAGAAAGGTATTTTACACTATGCAACCAAAACTACGGTATTTCTCTCACTCTGACCAAGTGTACTACTAGCCTAAACCTAGCAACCCAAGAAATGAAGCAGGACAGGAAGCTTGGTCTCTGGTTTTTAAGTCTTGTGCTTTGTAAGCACACCTTCACCATCCCCTCCTGCCTCACCTGTATCAGCTCTCTGCTGCATAGGAAGATCATTTCATTTAAGAGAGCACTGTCAGTGAATGTGATCCAGAATTGACACATATGCCAGGATACTTAAAACTATCTTTTTTGTTGACAATATGGAGGACACAAACTCCATAAACTGTTTTTTTTTGTCATTGTGGCTGTTTTGTTTCCAGTGCTGCTGAAAGTGCGGTTGGTGTTTGTGTTTTACAGTGTTTACAAGTGTTGGTTAAGCAGTTAGTTATACAGTCGAGGTTGGGTGACGAGGGGTGTGTTGCATAAATTAATTAGAAATGTATAAAAAGATGCTTAGAACAGTTTGTGTGTGTTTGTGGCAGAGATACAGGGAGAAGATGTGTTTAGCAAACACAAATGTCGGTTAAATGCCGGAGTGTGTGTTTGCGTGTTTGCGTGTGTGCGTATGTGAGTGTGTCTCAGTTGCACGTGTTGGTAAGTGACGCAAGTTTTATTTATACTATATGGGAACCGCTAATGCTTCAGCTAGATTGTAAGTTTATTTAAGCAGAGTGGAGCATAAAAATGCTCCTTGAAGTGACATCAAAATGAATTTGAATAATGTTATTAAACTAAATGCCTAAAAACATACAACAAAAAAGTGATATGCCCATGTTCTGTATAAACTCGACAAAAATAAGTTTCACAAAAATGTCAAATGTAAATGTTAAATAACAGTGTAACATTCAATGTAATCTGATTAAAAAAGACTAAATGTCAGTGGTTTGGACTGATTAAAACTAAAATAGTTTTCTTTGAGTGAGACATGACTAAAATGCCCAACTTTCATCTAGAGATCTGACACGGAACCAAGACTAAAAGAGAAAGCCAAACGAAACCAAGCAACACAGCTTTTAAACAATAATCTTGAAACCATCATGTAAAGAAAGTTGCCATTGAATGCTTAGTCAGAATGTTACTCTTGTTTCCTTAATCTCTGATCAAACACTTCCTTATCTATAGACAAAGTCTCAACACATGTGCTGCGAGATTGTTTGTCTAATGAAAAAAGGAAGTGAATGAGAATTGTTTTGGCACTGTGTTGATATCAAAACTATTAACTTTATACAAAAATTATGAATAAAACTAATTTGATTTGTTTGTCAAAATACTGCAAAAGAATGCTGTAATATTCCTCAGGATATTTGTAAAACTCAATGAGAGAAACAGTCCAAAAGTTGCATAATTATCATTCATAAACTAGAGAATATTTGCAGCTTTTAATTAAAATGCAAAGAGTCCTGTTGACAGCTGAGACTGGCTAAGTATGACCTTGTATCCAAAAGGTTGCATCGAGTTAGAGAGATAAATGTCTCCAGACTGAAAAGAAGATATGCTGCCTGTATTGTGATGGATTGGCGTATCAATGACCCAGGTACACACAACCACTGTAGCTGCTTCTACTCGTCCCTCTGTAATGTCAGTGTTTTTTCAAACCGCTGCTCTCATTTCACAGACTTTGGTGAAGAACATCCATCTGAATCACATGCAAGAGTTAGCAGGTTTCATACAAAACAACAATCAGCTGATTTCAGTGATTTGAGCATAAAAAGGTGATCTTTAGCTGATATGACTGAAAAACCACAAAATAACACGACAAAAGGAGTCAAATCCAGCATTGTTTTGTTTAAATGTGCTTGTCACTAAACTCTTAAGCACTTAATGCATAATATCGATAAATTAAATGATCTACTGTGAAGCATCAGCGCAGATAAAGGATCACAGGTCAGTCAAAGCTTTCAAAGTGCGTCAACACAACCTCTGACTACCTCAAATCAAGTGCGAGGGCACAAATTGAAAGGTTATGGTTTCGAGTGTGCGCAGAAGTGACACAGAGTGTGGTTAGTGGCTTTTGGGCAAAAGTCTTGATGACTCATCCAGAGAAGAGAAAGCACTGCTTATTGATTGGACTTCTTTTGCATGCCCAAGCAGCACAAGTCACAGTGGAAATATTCGCACGAAGCAGGGACTGTATCACCAGAGAGCAGTGTGTCAGATGTTGTTTGACATGGCATTGTTCGGTTTTAATCACTTGGTTCCAACTGTGAAAAAAACTAAACAAACATAAACCGGGTCCAAATACTCTTGTAAACATATATAAGCTAAAAAAATACTCCTTGAAATTCCTCCAAACTGAGAAACCAGTCTGTGTCAGTCTGCAGTGATGTCCCTCATGCTGTCTCACTGGTTGTATTTAAGTACTTTTGATTCCACAACCTGCGACATCAACAGTTTTACTGTCATAGTCTGACAGAGAAAACAAAGTAGAGCTCAAGGCTGTCGCTGAGAAATTATGGTGTTTGGATTTCACCTGTGATTTATGTACACATGGGTGGGCCAGTTGTGTAATGCAGCCTTAAAAAAATCTGTAAATCAGTGTTGCAATCTAACTATTAATGCCTGCTGTGCACTTTTGCCAGTCTGGTTGCTGCATCCTTACACATACAAACACATAGAAATAAGTTAATCTATACATTTTCTACCAAGAGTAAGAGTATTTGGGAAATAGATGTATTTGCTTTCTGTCTCAGAGTGAGATAAGAAGATTGGTCAGCTATTTCATGTCTCATGTTTGTCTGTTAAACACAAGCTGGAATAAGAACATAAGGGGTTAAATTCACTAAGCACAAAAACTGGAAGAGGACAGAAACAGCTAGGTTGTTCCATTTAAATTCAAAATACTTATGAAAACCTCTAATGGTGTGTCTTGTTTGTATTTACAAATTTGTAAAAATGGCTGTCAAAGTTGTTTAACAGAAAAGGGCTTCTTACACATTTGAGATTGAGAAATGATGGTAAACTCATGCACAACCTTTCCCTGAAACTTGAACTGTGATTTAATATTTGGATTATATTGGTCAAACCTCTGTGTTAGATCAAAAGATATTCTAAAAACTTTATTTTTATTCTAAAAATTTTAGATGTTCTGAAAATTTTATTTTTCCCCCACAAAATTTTTTTATTTTTTCCCCCATAAAGTCACGGTTTTGCGTTTACTTCCTGTTTTATTTTGGTAGGTTTTCTTTTCAAGTTTCTGCTGTTACTTCCTGTCTTTGTTTTATATCCCACCTGTTTTTCTTTATCACCTGATGCACATCTGTTAATTAGTTTCCAGTGTATTTAGTCCAGATGTTTTCCCTTCATTTTGTTTCTGCTTGTGTCTCCACGTTCCTGTTTGTCTGTTTCTGCCTCCCGGTCCTGTTTCTGTCCATCCTGAGTTCATCCTACAGTCCTGTCTACGCACCTCTTGTATCTCAGTTTGTTGACTATATTCAGTTTTTCTTTACTCTCAGTTTTTGTTAACTTTTTTGCTGTTCTCTTAATTTTCGTTTGCCTTTGTTTCTCTGGAAGGCTAACTTTTTATTTCATGCTTTTGAGTTCCACTTTGAAAACCTGACAATTACATTTCACTTACCATTGTGGTGTGAAGAAAAACATTTAACACAATGCTTGGCTTGGTGTGAGTACATTCAGATTTGGCCTGAAAATACCTATTATTATTTTAAAAAAGTGGTTGATTAAAAATGTGTAGTTTCCAGATGTGCTTCCTTATTGGTTCTTAGCAAATATTCCAACTTGTTTGCACCACATATTTTTAAATTCTTGCCAGAGAGAAAAAAAAAAAGAATTAGTCACAGTATACCACACACTTACACCTTGACAGTAACACCCAACTGAATGCCACTGTGTGAGGCATCTAAAGGTTGCAAGTCACAGCTGAAGTATCTCAGTTACAGTCTGAGCTCTTGAGGGATCAATATTTATCTTTGGGGCCATTGATTTAGTCTTCATTAAAACAGTGAACTGCAACAAGTTCAAGGAGAAAGAGCTCGAGTGCAAAAACAGGAGGTTGTTTTTGGACGAGTCACTCCCAAAGAAAGCTGAGTGAACACTAGTGACCACAGTTCAGCTCTGTACAGACACTAATGGTATATACACTGTGAAGCACATTTTTCACAGCGTTGTGTGATTGATTTTTCCATCATGGCTGGAAATGACTGATTCAATAATCGTTTGAAAGCATCATATCTATAGGTGACACACAGAGAGAGTCAGAGTTCACACATCCTCTTCCAATGTGATTTATCTATTCTCACGCTTAAAAAAATGAGCCTCAAATCAAGAGATTTTTCAGGGCAATGACTAACAGAAACACTCAGCGTATTATTTGCAAAATATCTGATTTTTAAAATCAAAGTAGTTATTCATCATCTGTTGCCGTTTGGCCTTTACAATGACGTTCTAGCTTGTAAGTGCAAAAAAGCCTACATTCTGCCATTTGTTAATGCTATTATAGCTCAGAGCAGCAAGGCTGACTGATGATAATGCCAAACTGAATGTTCATATCTCCATCTTTCCACCTCCTCATACAAATAAATACACAAACGTCTGTCAAAGGGAGAGAAGCCGTTTAGTATTCACCTGCTACAGTGTTAGTCATTTTCTGCATGTAAATTTCCCTTTCAGACCAAAGATGAAAAGAGTGACGGAGGGAATTTTTATGCTCGGTTTTATTCATCAGTCAATCAAGGGGGAATTATTGTAACTCATATGTAAATAATTTATTTTAAGTGGTTCACCCTGAAAAACAATTTTCCATCAGTTTAAGTCAGGGTCAGAGAACTTTTCTGATTTTTCTTTATAGCTGTACTTACATTATACATTCTTGTATTTTACATTATTATTCTTCTATTTTACAATATTTGTCTTTTAAACTTTGTATCAGATTACTCAGAGAGGCTAATAGTACCAGGGACATGTTTTATTATTCTGTTTTGACAGTAACTACAAGCAGTTGATTATGAAAGGCTGAGTCAGAGATTTTAAAAACTCTAAATAGCTACAGTATTTCCAAAAAACTCAAAATGTCTACAAAGGTAGAGCTACATAGAATCGAAACTTAAAACTTTGTATCCGGTTTCAGTTATTAAAAAAACACTTCACGTTTTTTACGCTATTTGAAGTTTTTTTTTTGTAACTGAAACAACAAAAGTAGATGTTTTAGACTAATAGTGAAATTAACCTCTTGGAATAAAAAAATGTTAAGATGATGTGATGTTTGTTTTCCTCTCATTTTTCGTTCTGCGCATTACACAGCCATGACTTCAAAGTTACTGTAATGCTGCCCTGTGTTTGCATAACATGTTTTTATCCCACCTTATTAAATGTTGCAGTTGTTGTCCCACCTTTTGGCTTCTGATAAGGACACACAAGGTGGCCTTAAGTGTTTGAGTCTGAAGTACAAAGCCTTTTCGCCACAATGCCTTTCCAAACACATGGCTGCCATTGTGAAACGGTTGCAATTTGGTTAGAGCATGTACAGGTCTGGTCCCCTGAATGACAGTCTTGGAACTTCATTGTTATTTATACCTACATGTACAGTGAAGCAGTTGCTTTAACCATCTCATATTGTTGGAGATGTGTTGACATTAGAGTTTATGCTAGCTAAAGCTAATGCTCCTTAAATTAGCTGGAGTTGCAATGATTTAGAAGTGACAGAAAATGAATTAGCGTTAAGCAATGATGTGATTTCATAATTTTCAGCAGAAATACCAAATATTTCCCCTGTAAGGATTTCTCTTGTGTTTTTCCTCTTTTTAGCTCCAGGTTAGATTCTTGCTATGTTGACTGACCAAACTGAACAATTTTTAAGATGTTACCTTGGGCTTAGATATTTCTGACTGTTTCCCTTGTTTTGTAGGTGTGTTTGCTGCTGGTTCTTTTCTCATGAGATGCTCCAGTCAGGCATAACATTTACTTCATTTCATTAGTTTTAATGATCCTTTATTATTTTTTTAAGTGTATTTTATTTGTTTTGCAGGTTATGGTGTAGTTTTTGTGTTTCTGCTATGTTGGCCAAGACTAGTCAGTAAAGATTTTTTTTAAATGACTAATCAAATACCAAAAAAATAATGAGGTTAACTGAGAAGAAAATAATCATTAAGTGCAGGCCTAATTCAGTCCACCTCCTGCCAGGAACACATTAGTGTCCATGTGCTACAGAACCGCAGCAGACCAAAGCAACATGTCTGTGCTTTATCACTGCTTTATATCCATAAGTTGAACAGGTAAGGGTCCTGCTGCCCTGCACTCCGTCTCACAGGTCATCCTCCTCTATCGCTCTCACTTAGCCTGAAATCAAGTGCAGAGCAAACATTACATGACCGACGAAGGAGGCCAACCTTCCTCTCAGATCAGTCTTGTGGAAACCTCTGGGGAAAAAAAGCAGACGCAAGCTGCTGCTATTTGCGGATGAGAGACAGCATTGGCTGAAATGACACGTTGGACGACGGTCTGCGGGAGGACATTGGCTTTTCTAGTGGCGCACAGTTCTTGGAAGGCATGACTGATGTACATCTCCGCTCGAGGCCTCCTAAGCATTTTAGCTCGTCTGTGGCCATGCAGCTGCCACACAGTGGACGCGGCCTACGAGACAGCCACTCTTAAGCTCCAAACAGGACTAAATGGTCCTTCTTTATCCTGCCTCTGTTTCCTGACCGAGGTCAACCTCTCTGAACACCACAAATTACTCCCTGAAACGCTGGCAGACAGGACCGCAGAGAAATTGCCATTTGTTTGTTTATGCTTCAGACTGTGCACTAAGTCCCCTATCGTAAGAGGCTATTTTTAGCTGCCTAATCCTTGAATGGATTCATAATGGCTCAGACTGACCAGATGACAAAAATAAACATAAAAAAGCCTCATGTTATAGTATTCTGGGTTCTTGTCTGTTCTGTCATTATTCTTGCTCTTTAAATTTAATTTCCAGTATAAAAAAAAAGAAAATCTCCACATAATGCAGCCACGGTTATGAAGAGTTTTGAAGTATGTATAATGCATGATGATTATGTATGATGAGTCAGAACTCCTGGGAGGGGGAATTCAGCAGCAAGTGCTACAAACAACAAGTTCTTCATGGGAAGTGTTTGATTAATTTCTTTCTAGACTGCTGGACGTGTCTCACACAGACCCGGCACATTCAGCTCGGCTAAGCAGCTAATCTGCTGAGCTGAGAGGGGACGGGCATGGCCACACACAGGCTGCATGAATCCCCCTCTCAGACTTCACTCAGAAACAAACACTTCCAACTGTCTAGAATGCTGCAGACAACAACATAAAGAGGCAGGGGATGGCCTCAACCTCTTGCCCTCGAATACCACCGTGTTGAAACCTTAGTTGTAATCTTCTTTATTGCAAAAATCACAACAAAAATTTACATTGCAAGTTGTTTTTAGCATCTGCCCGCATAGAGAATTATGCATTTTCTTGATTAATAACATTATCTGTGACATGTGACTAACACACCAGTTGACAGTCAAACAGACAGCATTGAGTAAACAATGGATGATGCTAAATCATGTCTTTGCTGGCCTTAATACCACAGAAGAAAGCAGGACTTTAGATGATATTAGTGTTTTGGATTCTTTTGTGGTTTGGGTTTAAACTGTTTATCCTGCACAAATTCCCATGCTTTCCAGGTTTGTACTGGGTATTAACTCAATTGCAAAACTAGGAATCACCAACAAAGTATTTGGCTACATTTGAGAATTTTTCTGGATTATTACCAACTTGTAGTTTTGCTATGATATCCACTGCTTATGATCACAGTGTATTTTTTGCAAAGAACTAAGAACACAGCAACATTGATTCCATAAAGTTAAGAAACACAAAAGTGTACACGAGCTAGAAATTACTCAGATTATCTAAACCATCTTATCTGGAGGTCAAATAAAAATCAAGTGCACCTAAAATGTCAGCAAAAAGGTTTTGGTTTTTTTCTACAGAAAAACTGTGAGCATGCAACTACAGTAAGTACAGTGAGTCAAAGATGAAACAGTAAAAAAAAAAAAAAATTAGCATTGATGTCAGATTTCAGAAATTAGCTTATGATTTTTTTCAAATGGGAAATGCGGCTTTTACTCACAAGTCTACAACTCTCTCAGTCGGCTAACAGGAAAAGAAACATCAATTCAAAGAAGCACTGTCACTGTTAAAGGTTGAACTTGAGGTGCTCATCTCTGACTAAATGGCTGATGATGTAATATGTAATGAAGGAGCAGACATGTAGAGCAGGGAAAGGAGCAAATAGAGGAAGCAGAAATAGAATCTTTAAGTGATGCAGAGCTGATCTCTCCGCTCTACGATGAGATAAGAGCATGCACTCAGGGATAATGTGATAGCAGGTGATTTTTTTTTTTTTCTCCGGGAGTTGATGAATGGGTGCTGTTCCACGTGTCAGAAGCAGGTATTCCGCTTCTCTCTCTGTGCCCTCAGTCAAAAGTACAACTCATGTCCCACTTAAATGTGCACAGCCCAGCTCGCTGCTCAATATGTTCTAATGTAAAGCGAGCCATCGACTCGCAGCCTACATGAGCTCAATAACTCTGCGGACACACATGCCTGCCTCAGCCACTGTGCAGACTGTGGCCGTAAGCTAGTTTAACCCCTAAGTGGATGGTGGCGTTTTTTCTACATCTTACAGTGACAGGACCACTGATTCATCAGGATCTGGCTTCAAAGTACACAAATGGTGAAAAATCTCCCCAGATTTCTGACTTTGAAACATTTTCAACATATAACACCTATAATGTGGGTATCACTTTTACTAAAGCCAACAGGAAAATTCATCAATCATGCAATCATATGAGACCACAATTGACTTGGCAAGCCTTTTATTGGTTTTGGGGTTTTGGTTTTTTTCTTTTTAGACTTCTTTTTAGAAGGTGTTGAATTTCACATAAAGAAGTGTGTCATAGTCAAACTGAACACCATTCACTGACTCAAAGTGTGATCATTTAAATGATGAGCCTAGTCACACACACCTGGGTTATTATGGTAAGCTACAACTGAAATGAAAGTGAATAAAAGTTGTCAGAAACTAATAAAAAATAACACACTTTAATAAAAACGAAACTATTGACTGGTTATAGAGCCAACTCAAGTGGAACAAAAATTAACAGTAATTCATTTCAGTCTTAGGTTTTTTTTTAGCAATATAGAATGAGGTATGTGTCTCACACAAGGTTTCAAAATTCAAAGAAATTTGAAAACCTAAAGCAAAGAATTACACTTTTTGTAAAATGTGTTCTGTGACATTTAATGTAGCTCCATACTTTGGACCCATTACACATAGCCAACAAAGCATCAAACAAGAAATAGTGCAAAATACAGCCAAATATAAAAAAAATCAACATAATCCACTTTTAAAAGAATAATAAGCTCAAACTAGCAAAAGTAGTTTCAAAACTAACTTAAACTAAGCTCAGAAGACGGTCAAGAATGGAAATTTAAATAAAGTAAGAAATAACTGAAAGTTTTAAACTGTTATAACTTCGATACACACTTGTTATTCAGATCCTCAAATTGTAGCATCAGTCTGATTGTGAAGTTTTATATAAAACATTACATTAATGCAGAGGTGGTCTTCAAATGGGAAACCTGGAATCGAGTTGCAAAAATATATGGCTAACTATGAAGACTTACTATTGTCACTTGTAGTAAATACACTTGAGACCAGGTGTATATTTGCCATTTTTAAGACTACAGACTTGACTTGAGCTGCTTTGTCATAATGAAGTTTTGGCTGACTTAATTTTTTTTAAAAGTACAGGTTTTTTTTTCTCTTTACTGCTGGGTGACATATATTTTTTTACAGATAAGAATCATGATTTTGCCAAAGTATGTGGATTTATAAAGAGCATTAGAATGGCAATAACTACATGGAGCAAAAATGTGACAAAATATTAAAGAATTTAGATGTATGGGTTAAATTTAACAGGATTTAGATTATTTTATTCAAACAAATTGCAAACCAACAAATATTTACCAGTTCGTCTTTAATCACTTGTATATCTTAACATATAACATGTTATGTAGGATATTTAGACATTGTTCCCTCCAAAAAGTGTTGTAAAACAGTTCGGATGGAAATCCTTTTCATGCAAAGCCACTACAAAAGCTTGATTACATCTGCCTACAATACGGATTAGCCTATATCTATTAATCTTGTTGCAACATCGCCACAAGTCCCAGACATGACCAGTTGAACTGTCACAATTTTGCAATTGCCTTAAAAACAGCTTTCATTAGTACTTGATTTCATAAAATATGCACTGAGCATGAGGACCTGATAAAGCTGTGACAGCTTCACATTCCCAGAGTGTGTTCTGGGGCAGTAAATGTGCTATCTCAGTCCCTGCACACAAGCTTCAGCATGAGTACAGTTTACTAGCGTGGCTCTGCAGTGCCTCTGGTCCTGGCTCACCTCATTTGGTGAACTTTTCCCACCTCTGCGGCTTGCAGGAGTCGTAAAAACCCAGGCTCAGACTTCACCTGAAAGGGCAGGTCAGAGTGTGTCATGGGCCATTTATCAGCACTCCTCTGACTTCAGGTTACTTAAGGGAAGAGCTGATGTCATCTAAGTTAACAGCTCCTGTTCTGCCCCAGAATCTGTGTTTTCAAAATCACACACTGTGACTCGTTCAGTGATCTAGGAAATCGACAGTCACAGTCACACTGCAGAATGTAAACATGGCCAACATGCTAATATTTGATGGTATATATGCAACAAGCTGACTTATTCTTAACTCTTTCACATCCTGTATGACTGTCCTAATCTTGTTTCTAGCAGCTGCTCAGGCTCATCACAACAAACTCGCTACGGAGAGCTACGGGGGTGGAGGTGGGGGTGGGGGCAGGGGCGGGGGGAGGAGCTAGGACAGTGAAAAGGGCTACAGAGGAGACTCGTAAACAGCTCACAAAGCACTGGGGTTGCCGCAGGACATGTATCCCCTCCCATTCTTCACAGACACACACACACACAGTGCTCTGATGGGAGGCGGTGGGGGCATTTGGACTCTGTTTCACTTCCCCATTCCCACAGATATAGCGCAGAGCAGGGCCACACACATTTCTGCATGTGAAATGTCCAGATTGTGTTGGGCGGATTAGTCAGGGAGAGCAAACAGGTCTGTTTGGCATCAAAGACGCTCGTCAGACCTGCTCGCATTGTTTGGTTTGTTCAAAAGTTCAAATCAAAAACTGCACAAATCTCCATCTTATCAAGTAGGGTTTGTCTTATTGAGACCTAAATTTTGCATAAACCACGGATGATGTAGATTGATGTGTTTAGTTGTAGATCAGCACCATTATAATGACTTTTCCTAATGTCCATTTATTTTCTCTGCAATGTTTTTCCAGTGTTTTGACTTCCTCCTTCCTTGACTGATTTACTCACCGCTGTAGTCATATATTTCATCAGTGAAGCTTGGAATTACAGTAGTGAGCTGCATTTTCAGCCCAGTATTTTAGGAGTTATGTCCATATTGGAAGGCGAGAGTAAGTTACAGAGTGAGGGTGTGGAGGTTAGAATGGTTTTAACACATTCTACTTAAATGCAGGAGACTCACACACACGTCTTGTCAAAGACCTGCAAACAACTTTCACCTTTTTATTAACCATAACCACAATCTTTCCATAATTTTAACTGAGGTGTTTTAGTTGCTAAACCTTAAGCTAAAGTTTCTGTTTCGTTAACACAGTCTTTAGTTGTCCTTTACAATATCTACTGTAATGTATTTGCAGGTAGCAGTTAGTAACAGTTGTAAGATCAGTAAAGCTAAGTAATATTAGCTCACAAGCAAAAAGTTTTTACACTGATATGCATCAGAAGTCTCCTTTTAAAGCTTCGAATACAACCACAAAAGACTCTTACTGGTCCTGCATGGTGACAGGATTAACACTTTCACACATATATGACTTGTCATGAGTCAACAGACAAACCTATATGTTTCATGAATTCAACTTTCAACTTAGTTCACCAAAACTAGAGTCATTTCTTGGAAGAGCCAAAACAATGGGAAAGGGGAAAACTTGTAGAAAAATCTCATGGTCCTTTTACATGTGCAATCTGCTTTACATAATTTCATGAATACAGTACAGACAGCTAGCAGTCTCTCACTCCTGCACACAGACAGATACACACAGAAGAATGCTCTGCAGTCTGAAACTTTTTTTTTCACCCTGTGCCTCTGAGTCATAATATGAAGGAGGAAGCCAGGAATGAGTCAGAAAATGTTCCACAAGCCTAATAGTACATCTCAGTGCTGCATGAATGACTCTCAGGGACTGTTTGTCTCTTAACACAATAAATAACTCCAGTGACGAGACAGAACTTGCCGTCTGGTGACATTTCTGTCTCCAATAAAACTAATATGGATAAACACTGATCTTGCAGTATACTGTGCTGAAAGAACCTGAACAGAGGTTTCCCTGAAGTGAACTAGTCTCCCTGCCTGTGTCACCACCTCTGATGACAACATAATTCATTGGTGCAAAAAAAGAAACCAACTTAAAATACAAAGCACGTGTTTTCACGGTAGCAACG
This sequence comes from Acanthurus leucopareius, assembly GCA_029814765.1. Taxonomy (NCBI): domain Eukaryota; kingdom Metazoa; phylum Chordata; class Actinopteri; order Acanthuriformes; family Acanthuridae; genus Acanthurus; species Acanthurus leucopareius. Next base: position 889,649 of record JAQMCX010000023.1, read on the forward strand.
CAACACCAGAGAAAAGTCTGAAAAAATCCATACAGGTTTCTCAGCAGCCACTCTTTGAAATTCAACTCTACGCCACGAATTAATTGGCTCTGGACATGAAGGAGATGTGCATTGTTAAGTGCTAAGTGTGGAATTGAAAGGCTCAGTGGAGCAGCGTCACATCAAAAGCTCCACCAATTACATCGGGTATCCTCGCTCCATTGAATGGGGCGAGGCTCGCGATGAAGGGGGATGGAAGGCACAGTGGAGGATCTTGGGTAGTTATCAATTCAAGACTCAAGCGATTTACCTTACAAATCTGAGGCAGAACATTGCAGAAGCCCACAACACTTTAACAGACATGTGTTTTTAAAATTCAATTGAAAAATTGAAAAACTTTAGAGTTGGAGAGAGGGTGTAGTTATGGCAAACAATACCCGCTGAACTATGACAGAACACAAAAAGTGACAAGACAGATTTGCACTGCATGGCCATCCCACGCATCAATTACTTTCACCTTTGCTATGTAAAGGAAACACTGCGTCCTTCACAGAAAATCAAACCAGCATGTCATATATTGGGTCCTTTTACAGTCCAAGTTCCCTCATTCAAAGTGACAGTTATTCAGTTTACTGTCAAAACACTGGCCCACTGGCAGAGAAGACGTAATGAATTATGACATCACAGCTATTCAAACAAAGACAGTTTGTCCTAAGTATAATGCTCAAAATGTGCTCATCAGTGTAATATCTTACAGGGGCACAAGAGGCTCCGTCAGCAGATTAGCACATAAGTGCTTAATTGCAGTGTGGATACTTAAACAGCTGGTTCGTCTTCTCCTGAGATCACTCAGTTTGAAGCAGCACCCAGAGGGCATCAGCTCAAGCGTTCATCTTTAGAGATGACCAGCACCAGACATGAAGTGGCCTCGTTCTCTCATTCCTTATAAAGAGAAGGATGAGGATTCCTCACATTTCTACATATTCTGCTGCATGAACCACAGGGGAATTGCAACTATTCATCACACTGCTGGGAAGCTCCTGGAAGAGTCCCGCTGTCTGAGGCAGAGCCAACTTGGTCAGGCTATTTACCCATTATTGAGTGTGTAGTAAGTGCCGGGAAAAATAATAAAGTGGAAAAGTATAGCAGGGGTTTTGCATCAGCCTCATATGGAGCCTGAGGAGTCCATTCATATGAAATTCTGCAGTCACAACCACAACATGTATATGTCTGGATGTGTTCACAAAACTATTCAAATTTTACATATGGATATGAGTACAAGTATAGTAGCTGCATGATACATATGTGTGTATTTACTTTTTCATTAAGTCTGAGAAAAAGTTTTCACTGAGTTTCTTGATACTGGGTCAGACGTTTTTCTGTAATCCTGCTGACAAGAAGACAGATCATGACATCCTCAGTTGAGGCAGTCAAGAATCTGATGGCAGCTGTTTATAAAAGACAGATCTCTGCACAGAGTAATATATTTCACTTTGAAGTATTTGTCGTGTCTGCATTACATTCCTGTGAGTGAACACTTGCACTCTGCCTCAGTGGGAAAATAAAAGCTGTTGTACATCAGGCGTCAGTGAAACTCTAACCCTCCACAAGGAAGACTCAATCACCAGCATAAATCATCCCAGCAGAATCTCAATGATTTATTTCACAATCCAATAAAAAACGCTGGGTGTGAGAGTGGTGAGTGGGGGTGTGTGTTTGTTTGTGTGTGTGTGTGTGTGTGGGGGGGGTGTCCGTCAATGTCATAAACCACTAAGACGTTGTCTTATTTAACCGCTCATCGATCATGTCTCCTTATCCTCCGATGGCCAGCAGGTAGAGTCGCCGTTGTTGATGAGGTGACTCTGGATTGGGGGGGCAACAATGCACAGAGGCAGGAGGCCAAAGGGACTCATCAATGAGTTCCTTTCTCCCCGGGTAGCCACTGTTTACTAAGCACAGGGCAGGCTGGAGAGCAGCACAATGGTGTTGCTGGGCCTCTGCGCCTAATATTGATGTCATACTACTCATCTCCACATTATCCCTGCTATTGATTAGTCTGATCTCAGCCTGGAGCGCTGGGGAGCAACAACAAACAAAGCTCTTTTTTTTTTTCCTCGTCTCTCTTTTACCGTCTCATCCCACTGACTCCCACATACTCTGAGAGAAATGGAGCCGATTCTTTTTTTTTTTTTTTTTTTTTCTGGATCTCTCTCCCTGCATCCCCTGCACCTCCGTTCATGGTTTATCGATCAGAGCTGCGTTGATACTGTTGAGATCCTGAAGTCCTGAAGTGCACAATCATACAGAATGACAGGGGCTTTTCATCCCTCTTGGCTAAAATGGTTTTTGCAGCAAAGCAGTCACTAAGAGGACACTGTTGGTTGCTCATAACACAACCGCTTTCATTGCATTGTGTTTCATTTACTGAAAAGCTGAGTAAACCACTCTGTGAGAATCTAGTGTTTATCTATATTATTAAGTTACTATAAAAAAGCATCTGCATTGACTCAACTTGTGTCAGATGTGATGAGAAGTTGTGCTGAAAGCTTTTGAAGATGCTGTCACACCGGGCTAACAGCTAACAAATTACTCACAGAGAACCCTCAGCTGCCAGGAGTTTACAGTAAGTGGAAAATGTGAATCACCCACTGTAACGCTTCAACCCCCCTCCCCACAAAAAAAAAAAAAAAAAAAAAAAAAATCAGTGGAAATGTAGGCTGCAACCACTACCCTCATTGTTTCCACACAGGAAAATGTACAGGGGTTTTAGCATATTCATAGAATCAGATTGTATCACATCCCTAACTGCAGCATAACTGTCTCCACTGAGGAGGGAAGTGGGCAGGACACCATTTGATCTGCTGCTTGATGAGTAACTGCATGGCATTTAGTGAAAGCATCCATTGATACATTACAGGACTTTGTGGCAACACAAATTGATGTTAGTGCTCCATGCTGAAAAACCATGATGGCCATAATTTCTATCAGTTTCAATAACACTGAAATTGGTTGCTAAGATTGAATGTCAGAAGAAGCAAAAAACACAAGAAGTCCGATGAGACGGTTTGTCAGAGGGCTGACAGTTTATCCAGATAAATTAAACCATGCCTCCTTGTTTCCAGCAAACGGAGGGAAGGCTTTAGTATTAATGAAAAAAAGTGAGACTCAACTTGCAATAAGCCAGAATTATCTTTGAAACAAGTGAAAAATGAAATGGAGTGGTGTTTCTATAGCAACCGCTGTAGGTTAAAGATTATTGCAAAAAGTTAATAAAAGGAAGCAAATTTGAAAACATTTTCAGTGGCTTGGATTTAACATGTTCTGCTCCTGAAAGCTTCAGTTTAATTGAATGATGACAGTATTGTGGCTCAGGAGGTAGAACAGGTTGTCTGTGTATCAGAATGACAGCTTGATGGCTGTTCCACGTGTGTGTGTATGTGTGTGTGAATGGATGCATGCTGACAATTGCTTCTAAGTGCTCTGACTAGTCCACAAATGAGAGAAACACTATATTAATGCAAACACTATTTATCATGTAGTTTTACTGTATAAATGTTTGGATTTTTACTTGAAAGGAGTGTTTTTACATGGTTTAATTCCACTTTTAATTAGGTAAAAGTCAAAATTTTCCTTCCATGATCCTTGATTTTAAAAGGTTCTTGAATTTCCATATGGTTCCATATGAATCAAAGCTTTTTTGTTGACCTGTTTTAATAAAACAGGATTTTTGAGAGAAGTCACTTGTTGACAGGCTGATTTTCCTGCAGTGTAAGACGAAGCCTTACTCATGTTGTTACTAATGATGACACCTCAGAGCTGCAGTCTGAGTAGACATGACGGTGGAGCTCAGAGTGCAGGTGGGAGCAGCAGTGACACCTTTTAGCTGCGTAACACAGGAACACTGTGCTCCGGCTCTTCCTGTGCCCTGCTGGCCCTCTGCCTGGACTCTGTCACTCACTCGTGTTGCCTTTCAGCCCGCCTCTGACATCAGCGCACGGCCGCGTCGCCGTCTAACTTCAGCTCAGCCTATCTAGGGTTTCACGTGAAGCAAGGTATAGTAGGAGGATAATTTGTGTTCTGATGTCTGGCAGGTCACAGTATCTCCTGCGGCTATAAATACACACCTCCTGTGTCCGCCTTTATACACTGGGAGGGAAGCCCGTGGAGGGCCAGCGGAAGAGTACAACTGCTTTATTGATGACGGAAAAACAAATCAGAGCCATCTCTGAGCAGCCTGGGAAATAACAAACACCAAAGTGTGCCAGTGTCGCTGTCACATTGATGGCTCACTTGGAGGATTCCTCCAGCAGTTTTCTCTGTCGGTTCATGCCTTCATTCACGCTTCGATATGAGGATTTCTGAGCGTAAAAAGGCAGAAAGTGATCACTGACATCAAGCAGATGCACTACATACACATACACACAGACACGCACACACACACAATGTTGCCTTGTCTCCTTAAATATACACCTGGTTAATTATTCACAGCCCCGAGGGTCTGCAGTCTAGCAGGGTAGCTGCCTGTGTAAGGACCTGTCTTTCCTGATTTTATCTCTTCAGATTTCGTTGTTCTGGGCACAGAGTCAACGAGAGGCACGTCATCAGAATTTTTTTGGTTTCTAGGAAGGGCGGGGAGGAAGGGGTCACAGAGCAGTTAAACCGACAAACCTGGCTGATGAAGTGGCTCGGTAAACGAGGGCTCTGAGAGGCATCGGGTTGGGGGTTGAGGGGGGGTGGGGTGGGGGTGGAGTGGGGGGGGGGAGGCCGGTCTGCGAGGCTCGCTGGAAACAGATGTCAAACAGGAACTTGTGTGTTTAACGTCTCCTCTGCAACAAGCTTCCTGGAGACACGATCTGCCTCGACCGGGGCAAGCCAGCAAACTGCTGCCTCATACTTTACCTCGGTCAGCCTGTGACCTACTTTCTACTGGGATGTGGAGAGTCAAAACAAAAAGGACAAGAACAAAAGGCACACTCCCGCACTGGATGATTTTGGAAAGAAGGCTTTGTAAGACGTCTTGAGGGAGTGTTGGGGCAGCACTGCTCCATACTCGCAGGCAAAAACACAGACCGAGGTCAAATGTCACACTTACTATTAGATATGGAAAAACAATGAGGAGAAGGAAAAAGTCCGATGAGAGATTTGTCAGCTTAGAATAAGTCTTTTACAAAAAAAAGAAGTTTTAGAAGTTAAATATAAAACAGAGTCATGTGTGTTCTTTCAATATCTCATCAAACAGTTTACTATTTTGAGAGAATTATGGAAAATAATTGACTCTGGCCATTTCTGTATCTGTATGTGTACCCACATCTCAGCCATTAGCAAAATACTGTCTATGGCATTAAAAACTTGGCATCATGTGATTTAGACACACAGCATGAAAGAGGGAACTTCATTTTGCTACAGGATAAGTGTACTCTGCCCTCTACTACCAACTGAAAACAACAATGTAACTACAATACACAGCTTTTCCACTTTACTACATGTCACAGGAAATGATGTCTTTTTAACATGACCACAGGCAGCAAGAGTAAAGTTTCTATATAGAAAAGAACAGGGCAGGTACTGCAAACCACCATGAATGAATAGACAGGGTAAACAAAAAGGAAAGTGCAAGAGGGGACACATGACAATACAGATCACACTGTTAGACTGTCAAATGATCTGTGAGGTGCAGAAACACCACAGCATTTAACGCCAAACTAAACTCAAATATTGTGCTTTACAAATAAACATGGCTATAAAGTTATTTAATTTTGGACTAAAATTTTGTTAGCCCTCAAAGTATAAGTAAACCTACTGATTAGTTGGTTGCCTAAAATTTGGTCAGTGACAAATAATTGTGTAAGTCTTTAATTACTGCTCTACTAAACATTTGCTTTACTGTATCAGTCATGGAGATGTCCTTTTTTCTTTAAAAATCAGTTCAGATCATAGAGAAAAGTGACTTTTTTGGACTATTAGTCTGACAATAAACTTGTAATGGGCATTTTGGACATTATTTGGACTGATTTATTCTTAATAATTTAGGTAAAAATAGAATAAATGAAAGTGAAAGTATAGCTATGTATCCTAAACTTAAGATAACTGAAGAACAAATAGAATAACTATTAACAAAACATGGCTTCGTTAGTTGTCCCTAACAAATAAAAAGATTAATCCTGTTAAACCAAACCAAACTGCAAATTTGTGGCACTTTTACAATGTGTAGAATATAACTTTTGAGCATCCTAAAGATGTGTTTCATTCTAGTTTTAGCCCCAAAAGAGCAGCCACTCATTTCTTTGTGCATACTTTTAACTAAACCTAACTGAATATGTGTTTTACTTCTTTTGAGTTATCCTAAATAACCAGTGGATAAATTGGTGTTTCCTCCTTGCTGAATGTGGGAAACAATAACATAGCTCACAAAAGCATCCAAGCTGCTTCTGAATAAATGTATCAGCCGTTGACACGGATCAGTCAAGCAGCCAGATGAAGGTGATATAGTGAGCAGGAAGGGCACCCTGCTGAACACCGCCACACTGGCTGCTGCTGATCGGAGAGCAGCTTGTTCCTCACTGACTTCTGACTGAATCATTCAATATCCACGGTCAGGTGATCCCTCTGTTGTAACCCCCTCTCTTTCTCTCTCGCACACACATCTATAAAATTTAGGCTATTATCATTATTATTATTTGTTAAACAAATCCTTTCATATTTAAGTGCAAAAATAAATTAATTGTTTAGCCCAATTTTTGTGCAAAGTGTCTGCAGAGCAGCATTCAGATGAAGTCCATTGACATTTCCCAGCAATAGTAATTGACATGCAGAGAGTATCACTGACAAGACAGCAGTGGTTTCCCACAGAGTCATCGATTATTGTTCTCTCATCAGATCAGCGGTCAGAGACAAAGAACTGAGACAGCTATTATCCATTACACCTCCTCTCATGGTGCTTCTCTCAGGCTGACTGGCTTTTACCATGACCCTGTCTCCGATCTGTATGTTCCTGCTCTCCGAAAAATGATCCCATTTTGCCTCATTAAACATAAAAGGTTCATAATGTTCTATAATGACCTTTTTTCAAACAGGACAAGACAATTATGGAAGGAACTGCAACGCACACGTCTTATTTGGCACCTATAGTTTGTAAGAGTTGGTCAGAGGTCATTATAAATTTGTTTAAACTTTAATACTTAAATTAAAACACATTTAACAGTTTAAGTCTTAGTTAATGACACTGCAAACTACAAACATATTTTCAAATCATCTAAGAAAAAATACAGAATTCTTTTTCCTATTTTGTACAGTTTAATAGCATAATTAAAATTAAAAAATGACTTTCTACATATGGTGAGTAAAGCATTTTACTGTATATTTATACTATTAGCACGACCAAAAATTTAGGCAAAGACCCCTAGGATCCTTTGGTTAATGCAATACTTTTTTTTAACCTCACATACCTAAAAATAGGAAAAGAAGCTTCCCAACAAGTAAGTTTTTGGGACCTACTAGGTTGCTGAGGCAACTTGAAGAGAAAAGTGACTTGCAGGTTTAGAGCAGAAGTCCTGCCATGACATCTGAGCTCACTGCTGCTCCACTAGCTTCTGTGACCCAATGAGTTATTGTGCATTTCATTCATCTGCCCCTCTGATATATGAAGTTAAAATGTTTAGTTTGTTAGCATTAATGTTAATTAGTATCAAAAAAACAGCTTGAAGTTGTAGTTTTATGAAATGTTTCTCTGACACTCTTTTATGGGAATTTGTGTTTTTTAAAAGTCTGCTAAAGCATTTTTGTTATGAATATTGTTTTCTTTTTTCTATTGAGTAAGGTTATGTGAAATCTTCAAGTAATTTTCATTGTTATATATTTCACTGTGATTTTTGTCTTTTAATTTAGGCTCTGTGCAGACTCCTCATTTCACTGACATCATCATGCTCAGTTAATGGGAACCAGTGATATTCTGGGTGGTTAAACTACCCACTGCATAGTCTTCCTGTCCTGTACCTTTAATGCCATTTTATGATGTTTCCAGTTAGAACACTCTAGTTCTCCTTTGTACAAGTTCACAGGAACTTGGCATGAGAGTTTTGCTTTCTCTAAATGTTATAAGGCACACAGTCTTGTCTGTATTTTCTTTACCGGGTTTAAGATGTGTGACGACTATGACAGCTTCTCTGTAATGCTGAGTCACGCCAACATATAACTGTTCACCTGCTACAGCTTAGCTCCACTGATTTAAACGGGGGGGGGGGGGACTTCTTTCCCTCTCTTCTTTAAAATCAATGACCTTCTAAATGTTCAAAGTGGACACAGAGGAAGGAGCATAAACTGATGTGCATTTATCACTGAGGTCGCAAGAATGTGTGTGGTACTTCCTGTACCCTGGTTGTACTTGACACACAGCCCAGATTGACTCACATTCCCTCTGACATTTGTTTTGCACTCATCATGAGCTTATGACCTCAACGTTTGCAGCTAGAGGGTGAGCAATAGGGTGACAGGGGTCGGGTAGGGGGTTGGCTTAGGGTGCTGGGGGCATGAGCGAAGATGCTGGCCAATGGGAGGCCAAGGAGCGGAGTGTCTGTCAATGAGAGGATTGGAGGGGAGGGGCGAGCAAACGAGTAGCATTAGGGTAGGTTAAAGAACAAAACAGAGAGGACAGTGGGAGGGAGAGGTGGGATAGACCGGCCCTGGTGGAAGCGGCTGACTCAGGCAGGGTTCACTGAGTTCAGCTAGTAAATAAGTGACTGACTCCTCTGAGTGCATTCCAAGGCTCCACCTCACCATCCTGCCCAGCGTCTTCTCAGGGGGATTCCTGGGGTTTCTGGGGCTGCTCTCCGCTCCGTATGTCAACATTTCCAGACCCCGATGCCAGCAGTGAAGGGGTGGGGGGTGGGGGCGGCTTGCTGCGTGGCTCATTCACTTTTAATGTGTTTGCTACAGATGAAGAGGGGAGGTTCCACATACCGCTCACCTCCCCCCACGGTCACCCCTAACAAAAACATCCTAAGAGTCCCAGTCAATCGGCTCAGTGTGGTGAATGAGTCAGTTCCACCAGAAACCCCACATGCTGCTGGAAAAGACTGACTTTCACACTCCCAATCAGTCATTTAATGCACAAAAAAATATTTGTCACAGCCAAACATGGCTGTCACATGTATATGCAGATTAATACACCCCTGAAGCAATGCAGAATCTGGCCATGGCACCATCTGCCTCGGCTTTTGCTAATCACCTCAGCCAGATGGGTTAGCAGATCTTTAGGAAGCTTGTTTTCCTGCTCGATAAAAATGTGCCATATCGGGCTGTAACACAGAAATCAGCACTGTTTTTTTTTTACTTATCTAAAAAAGAAAATGATGGTATCCCTCTAAATTGTGCCTCGGGCAATCCCAGGTGATAAAAGAATGCTGAGTGTTTCAGGTTTGAGAACCTCGCTGCAGACAAAATTCCACAGGGAAATGTCTGTGAAGGGCAGAAAGGTAATATTGCTGTGAAAGAAAAAATCAGAGCAGTTCACAGTCTGTTCAGTATGTAGGGCTGAGTTAATGACCACATACACACATACACACACATGCACACACACAGCTCAACAATTCAATGAGCATTCGGAATCAGCAGCACTTTCTCAAAAATTTGAGCCTCAGCACATCTGCTCCATGTGAAGTCTTCATCATTGGGTTTTTGCCACATCAGGAAAAAAAAAACAGCGTGTGGTTATTCAGCTCTGCAGTGCAAATCATTTCATTTCTCTGATGAAACTCAAAATTGAAGCTCTGCACTGCTGCAGCTTGTGTACGTCAATAAAATGACTGTTTTTAATTTGATTTTCTTCTGTATTAAAAAGACGAGAGTCTGAGCTTCACTGGTGGCAGGTTTGTGCATTTAAACCTGTTTATTTGAGATGTCAAACTCCAGCCGACAGGAGCAGGGTTGTTTTTTACCTCTCTGCACTGAGATGTAGGTTGAACATTCCTGAGCCGAGGCCTGAAATCCTGTGAACAGCGCCTGAAGTAAAATAGCTCCTAAACAATGGCAAGAGGTTGAAGGTGAGGAGATTGGGGCCTTTGCAGCTACTAATATATTCCTGGGAGATTTCTAAAGTGCTTCGATGCCAATTGCCCCACATAATGGTTTCCATGGTGATGAGTCCTCAGACCCAGGGCTGCAGTACAGAAATGAGCCGGCAGAACAATGACCCCAACTTCCACCACGTTATGGAACATTTTTTAGCAGGATGCTTTTTCCGTTCAGTGTCAAAAGGTAAGTAAACTGTGATCTAAAAAGAGGAAAATCTGCTTTTATCTGCATTCCATTTCCATCTTCTCTGTTCCCATGATCCATGGCTGTAGCCCCAAACTTCCTAAAGCTTTTATTTTCCAGAGGCATCCTTTCAGCCTATGGTCTTGACAACACAGTAGGAATTAGCATGCTTCAATAGCTCGGAAGAAAACAACATCCTTAACAGAATACACAAATCTGGAGAACCAAATCTCTTTGGAAGGGCCATTTTGATTTTGGCAAGAGTAAAATAATTGGGAATTTTACATTATTGATTTACAGCGGCGCTCTTACCACTCTTTGGCCCCTCATTAACCATTTACACAGCCAAAGTAATTTAATTTAATTCATGTGAAATTCAAGGGAAGGAATTCAGGTCTTTTTTTAGGAAAAGCTACATAGCTGAAGGTTGGCGGCTGCTAGCAAGTATGTGATGTCATACAAAGAGGGAGACATGGGTAAACTGTGAGGGCCACACTGAACGCATCATGTTTTCCATGGTTGAAGGCTCTATGAACAGGGTTGACAGCTGCAGGTGACATCCCACTTATAAACCCTCTTGTCGTGGACAACAAAGGGTCAATGCCACAAATCAAATTCTGAAAGGCAAATAAACTGAGTCACGGTTCCGGATTCGGGCTCTAAAATGAGACATCAATCAACAGGAAAAGGTGACATTGAATATGGGTGAGTGTTCATTTTAAACAGGAGGTTTACTCATCATGGTTGGTATGACTTAGCTGGTGAAAAAAAGTTGTGAAATGACTTCTTTGGTTCTTGAGATGCTTTGACAAATGTGACCACTGATGACATTGGTCACCAGGGGGGGTCTAAATGACAGCACCCATCCCTATTCCTCTTGTTGAGAGAAGTCATGAAATATGTGAAGTGTGAAAAACTCCATGCTTCTTTTTCAGAGGACACTTTCAAACAGTGAAACTTTCCTCAGCTTTAACCTGTAGTGTTGCTGGGAGTCTCTGCAGTTGAGCTGGTGGCACTGAGCTGCAAGGCCATGTCCCATTCACAATAAACAGCCTATCACTGTCTCCGCTTTTGTTTCTGAATGTGTTAATAGCCCTTCATACACTACAAAGCTGAAAACATGATGGTTAGCGCACTAGTTCATTTAGAGTAGTATTTGCACCATTGATTCTTTTCCCATGATGTCTACTTGGTTGTTGTTTTGGACTCTCTGGCTCTTTGATATAACTGCAGCTTTAAAGAACACTTGGTAACCCAGCAAACACAATGAGCACTTTTACATTACACACAAAAGCACTATTGTACAGGAATGAAACATGAAAATCAACACCAAAATTTCACTTTTAATGTTTTTACCACCTATAGACATAGTATCTCTGTAAAAAAAAAAAAAAAAAAGAAAACTTCCTATAGAATCTCACTTCCCCTCCCCCCATGAACATACATGGCAGCATGGAAACACAGTTCCCACAGACAGAAGTCACACATGCACAGACGGAGGATATACGGCCTTTTGACAGCTCTAACTGGAGTGGGAAGACAGGCTATAATGGAATCTAAATAACACTTGTGCCGGCTCATTAAAGTTGCCCTGTGTGCTTGGTCATTAACTCTCCTCTTGTGTGACCTTCATCACTCAAGGTGGGGTTGAAGGGTTTGCCACTGTAGTGTGCAGCCTTGTTTCCAACACACTTTACAACACCCTGCAAAGACAGACTGTGCTGATTTATGTCCTGTGAGGGTGTTCCAGCTTTTTATAGGCTATAAAAATTATTAACCCACTGAATGTCCTCTAAACAGTTTAATTCCTCAATGGAAAATATCTGCCATGTTAAAAAACACTGATGCCTGTTCCTGCAAAGCTAATACTGCTGTTAAAGAAGAAAGTCATTGCAAAATAGAAATAAATATCTCAGAGTGGAATTTACACCCAAAGAGCAGTCACCGGGCATCACTGCCACAGGCTACCAGCCAATTAGTCAACACTGAACTTGATAGCAGCATTCCATGCCGGTCCAACTCCAAAATTAGCTCAGATTCAATTATTGATGCTAGATAGACACGCTTTCTCTCTCTGTCTTTATTTGCACGACAAGATGAAGTCTCCAGCAACTCCAGCACCTCTCTGGAGCCGCACTCAGACTTGGCTGTGCTTTGAGGTAATCTAAATACTAATGTCTGTATGTTACCAAACTCACAAAGACAATGCTAACACACTCACATTTCGTGGGAGGTGTTTAATAATTTTCACCATCTTAGTTTTACATTCTAACATTTAACAATTAGAACAAATAGAAAGCACAGCTGAAGCTGTAGATTACATCTTTTGTTTTGCAGATATGCTGTGATAAACAAAAAGTACTAGACGATTATGAATTTGGCCTTGTGATGATAAAAAGTCAGAGTTTCAACCTAAATGTCAAGGCCTAATTTCATCCTGTGGGAAGTTATGTATTAATGCATATCTGGTATATAACTATTGGATGGATTAGCATAATTTAGAACAGAGAAAATTAGATATTTCAGTCGGGATCAAAGTGGTGCTACCCCAAAAGCCACACCAACAGCATGGCTGAAACCCAAAGGAAAATTATACCACAAAAAAACATCCTCAACCATACAATTTTTCTCTGGGCTTAACTATAAGTATCTAGTGAAGCCTGTGCCAACACACAGTGTGCATAAAAACACAGCCCAAAACAATATGTAAATAATACAGGAATGCTTAAAGAGACTGGAAAATTTGTCTTTTTTATTCATGTAAAAATTAAGCACATTCTGCTCTTCATGTTTAAAAATATCTTGCATTTTTTCTGGACTTTCGATTGCAGGAACATACTTTTCATTTTCTTCATTTATTAAGAAAAATAAATTAGATCTGTAGGTTCCACTTACTTAAACATGAAGATTTGCTCCATTTCTCTGTTTTACATATTTGTAAAATTCCCACTATTCTTGAACATTTTATAATTTAAATGTTTAATCAATCAACTTATTAAGAAATCAATAGATGGATATAAAAATGTTAAACATAAGTCAAAGCATTACAGTATCTAATTTTAGTGGGAATTAGAAGTAAAAAAAATCTTTCTCTAAAGTTAATAAATCATGTGATGTATAGATGCATTGCTTCAGGTGTTGTATGAAGCCAAGTAAAACCCCACCCCTGTACAGCATAACTATCCCTAAGGCAGCTACTCATACTGTATGACTGCAATGCTAAATACAAGAGTGACATGCCAAATCCAGACCTCCCTGCAGGGCAATTAACTCAAAACATGCATCTGTCGGAGGAGCTAGTTGAGCCTTATGAAGGCAGCACGAGGAGAACGAGTTCAAACAGCATTCAGGGGATGGAAAAACAATCCAGTCTGATCATGCAGATTAAAAGGTCAAACTTGGACTAAAACTTGCCTTTTTTTCAGTGTTATTTATTCGCCTCTGGTAGGTTTTGTCTACTAAAAAGTCTCGTCTTGTCCAAAGTGTGACAGTGGTCCTGGGACGAGCTGGCAGGCTCGACATCCCTCCCCCCATTGGCAAGAACAGCAGTGTATTAAAATAAATCTGTGCACACGTCCCACCCCAACATGCTCTGTAGACATGACCTTATACAAGGCTAGCACCAGCACGTTCTGCTGTCTGCTGGCCTATGAGCAGATTTTAGCTGCCCCGCTGCCCCTAGCCTTAACCCCACCCGCCTCATTTACCCCGCAGACCCCAACCCCAACCCTTCAGCCCCCGCCTCCTCTGTGTTTCTGTGTATATGATCTCACATGACTCAACAAAACCTCAGTTCTGGAGCAGGGCTGTCCGGAGCTTTTTCCCAAGAGGGGAGGAGAAGATTGACTTTGTGGAAGGGACCTGGAGCGTTGCCCTCGACTTGGCTCAGATTGCCCCACTTGTCAGACCTGATGAATTTTGGCTAAAAATAAAAGCAAAAAAGGGGCCCTCGACAGGCGGATGAATGAACTCGGCGGTGCTCCTCCCGCTAATCGAGCCGCCACATCGCGCAGCAGTCTCCGGGGCCCCTGATGGCGTGCACGGCCCCGTGAGCGCCGTGTTTCACAAACAAAACATCCCCTTTTCCATGTGTGGCGGGGGAGATTCAGCGAAGGGTTAGAGCAAACGCAAGATGAGCCAAGTGAGTGGGAATTCCTGTGCTTCTCCCCCCCCCCTCCCCTTTGCTACCCCGCCCCACGCACATTCCCCCACCACATTCATAGCAGCAAATATCCGAGCAAAACAGAGCAGCAGCAGCAGACTGGAAAGGAGGATCACAGCCCAACCCAAACAAATACAGCAGCTGCCGAGCCTGTGGGCTTTTCCCTCATGGAGATTAAGTCTTGTCCTGATCACTCGCTAGACCTCTGAACTTGAAAAATAGCATTTTTAAAACCTGTTTGTTATTATTTTGCAGCCTTTTATAGAGTTAGTTTTCACTTTTTTACTCTATGAACTCCATATGCTGCTTGTGCAGACTTTTCATTGATAGGCCAATAGTATTTTATCCAAAAGACGTCTTGCCTTGGCATATGATATATAAAGAATGAGTTAAGCCACCCACAGATACCATGAGCCTATGGGAAAGAAGTCAATATCTATGCAATTTAAATAGTTGAGTTTTTGCATCTGTTTGTATATTGCTAAATGGTAGATAGACTGCGTGTATATAGTGTTTTACTAGTCTTTCCACCACTCAATGTTCTTTACAAATCACCAATCAACACACATGTTCACACACTAATGGCAGGGGGGCGTCTATACAAAGTGCCGAGCTGCTCATCAGGAACAAATGCACATGCTCACACTCTAATGGAACAGTCATTGGGTTCACTATCTTACCCAGTGACACTCCACCATGCAGACTGGGCACAGCTCGTTCCTGTTTCTGTTAGGGTCAGAAGGTTGAGTCAGCATCATAAAAAGTCAATTGGCAATTCATTAGCAACCAGTTGTTCCTGTTTGCTCTGTAAACATGGACATACTGAAAACAATCGAATGGATTACTTTGGAAAACTCTGAATTTGAATACTGTTATGCAAGATTTGACATTCTATTTATTTATTCTTTTGGTATTCTAAGTGGATTTATGGACGTTAATCACTAATTGACATGTGCAATTCAATTATAATTTACCATAGTTTGACACCAGTTACTATACAATGTCTTTATCACAATTTTGACCAGGCTACAAAAATTAGCATTCTGCGCTGGTTAAATTCATGTGATTTCGTGTAGCAGCAGATAAAAATGCTCGAACCACCAGCTGTGGAGGCAGGTAAATAAAACGGCATAACTGAGCAATTTGTGACTTTCCACCATGCAGGCTGAGCTGCCAGTCTGCTTGTTTAAATTGGACACTTTAACGAGGAGATAGAAAAATATGTGCGTGTGTGTGTGTGTTACACCACAGGAGTTAAGCGGTGTGCAAAGAAAAAGCTTGCCAAGCGGAGACTCAGGCCAATGTGGCAAAAAACTAACAACATGATTGGTTAGTTGACAAAGAGATAAGCAGGACAATGTTTTCTTCATGTCAATAAAAAAAAGAGTACAAGGAAAATCAGATAATCAGAGACACAGCTGCCATGAAGACATTCACCAGCCTAAAGATGACCCAGTTGGAGGAAGGCCCACACTTCGTCAATTCATAGTACGTGTGTGTGAGAGAGTGTGCTGTGTGCATTTGTGAGAGAAAGAGAGACAGAGACAAAACGAAAGCATTTTCCTCATGAGTTTAAATGTCTATCTTTTTTAAATAAAATAGCAAAATGCTTGAATATTGCAAATCTTATTTTATTATTTTTCAGTTAAAACAAGAAAGTGACTGCTAAAAACCCTGAGTGGTTGCTAGATTTTGAAATCCAGCAGCCACAGTGGCAGGTAATTTCCATCCTGATAATGACTCTGAGAAGAGAAGAAAAGAAAAGGAAAGAATTTGTTGCTTGATGCAGATTACATTGACCTCAATATGCTTTAAAAGAAACATTTGTTAAACTGTCTGTTAAATTATCAGACAGTGTTAAAATCCCCCTTTTTCCCCAGATCTCTCTGATGACTGTGGGGGCTGAGAGTAGCAAGGTTGTGTAACTTTCCAAACCTGACAACCTAACAATCGGCATTCGCAGGCAGGTATGAGCAGATAAGAAAGTGAAAGAGGCTTCAACTGCTTTTCCAAGGTTTACTTTTTCCATCCATTCACTGTACATTGACTTGAGGTAGGTGTGCAACCAATGCAGCAGCATGAATAAATTTAAGGAGTGACTGTCTGAAACTGCATCACATTGCTCCTCTCTACAAGGACTTGCTTTTCACCTCAGTGACATTTGCAACCTTTCTGCAAAGGAATTTTAAATGAACTGCTAATACTACAAATGCATAGCCCATCACTTGTTTACAGAGTGACCCGGGTGCAAGGCTCCTTTAAATATTCCTTTACTGTTTGCCATATGTGAAGCTCGTACAAGATCTGCACGGGTGTTCCAGACTGCCATCTGGATCCTATCAGAGACCACAAATACAGATGTAGTGAAAGCGCTTGGTAGCAGCACGGGCCGCCTAGCCTAATGAATGGGAAGAGCACATTTTCAACCCCTGCAACAGGTCAGTGGCAGGCGTGGGCTTCACCTCACCTCACACACACACACACACACACACACACACAGGAGGCAGTGGGAAGATCAATTGTCGGGGAGAGGTTCCGCCTCAGCCCGCCTATCACGCTACCCGGGTGTCTCGAAATATCCCTCTTCGCCGAACAAAAGAACAACAAGAGGTGATACATGATACAGTAGGGTTAAAAATAGACACTGCTGAAGGATAGGGCAGTGTTTCATGACCTCTGCGTAGTGCTCTTGGTTTACACTCCAAGTAGTTGTGGCTAAGACTCTTACGAGTCAGCTCAGGATTAGAAAAAGAAAAAACAAGAACAGGCATTTTTTTAACAACATTTAAAGATGCAAAAATAGGAGCAGGAAGCCTTACTTCTATTAGGATTTTATGCTGCCTAGAACTTGAGAACAGAGAGAATCAACCGTTCTCACGCATGTCAAAGCAAAGAACGTCCTGTTTAGGGGATTCAAAGGGTCTCATGGTATGTGAAGCATAAATGATCTGCCTGAGAAGACAGAGAAGTCCACCTTTTCAGGGGGAGGATATTTCTTTTGTTTTTGATGTCACTGCACATGGCATACTACATAGAGAATCATCAAAACATTACATCATGCAGGAAAAATCCATGAGAGAAGCTGCAAGCTTTTCCAACTGTGCTCTGCCGCACATCAATCAAAGCACAGTGAGAAAAGGAAGGAATTAGGAGGGAGAGGAGCCTTGAAAGCCACTTGTTTTCGTGCAATGTGTTAACAGATTGCTCGATTCAGAGGATCAGACACCAGAATCGGGCTCTGGATGTGGTCTTTGCCCCAGGTCAGACTAAAAATGAAAAATGCCTCAATGAGGAAGGAAATAAGCATAAAACAAGGTTGCCTTTAATTCCAAAACTTGTAATACAGTTTTTGTTCTTTATTAACCTACTTTTGTACTTTACAATACTTTGTTTCCCTCTCTTTCAAACATGCAAACAGTCACACTCGTGATTAAAGGACTTTGCAAATCAAAGTCTGCTAAAGAGCAGCATTTATTCATACAGAATTGATTGATTCAAAGACATTCCTGAGGTATAATGGGAATAATTTCTCCCACTCTGTGTCATAAGTTCATGCAACATGCCTCAGAGTGACAGGAACAATGGCCTCTTTCACTGCCTTCCCCAGGCTGGAGATGGGGAGGTGCATCATGGGAAGCAGACAGGCAGACAGGCTCGTACAGTTGAGCGCGGATACTTCAGGGAGGCCTCACACAAACCCAGGCAACAAGCAATGGCATTTAAACATCCAGATATGGGCCATGTGTGAATTATGTGCTTGGATTACGCCTGCTTTGTAAAACACACACTGGCTGCATTAGAGGGCAGCCAGTTCACACACCTCATACAACTCCTGGTTTTATGTAAGAAAAATAAAGTGTGTAGGGAGTTTTTTGATGTTTACAACTCTTCAAAGGATTGATTACTTTCTACATTCTATCGTGTTTTGTTTTTCTTTTTCATTCTTTGCCTCATTGTAAGCTTTTCTTTTTTGTTTGAGGGCATGCTGAACCAACTCACGGCTGTGGCAGTTTCATTTAAAGAAAACGATCGCACAGGTGCATAGAGCAGTTTTTAAAAGCATGCATTTCCTTTGTTTCTTATGTTTTTTAAAAAAATTCCTTAAGAAAAGGTTAACTTAGGTCAGCATCTTCAAAAATACCCTCAAATATATAGGGAGTTTTTCCTAAAACATTTCTTTGTTCCACTGCACAGCATCCTCAGCAACAAAAATAATGTGATCTTTTTGAGGAGATTAAAATAAAAATGGATCAAGAATGCTGATTTGAGACAGGAAATACTGTTTAGAAAGATAGTTGTAGGGATACTACTTTTTGTTTGTTTGTTTGTTTGTTTGTTTTTTACACATTTCTTTACCAAGACTGGACAAAAATTTGGATCACTTTTTTTTTTTGTCACCTCAGTACAGCTTGCCCCTATTTTCTCCAATTGCCAAACCACATGATTGAATTAACATAAGCAAGAGGAGGAAGCAAGAAGCCATTCAGAATTAGGCTTCCTGCTTGAGACATTTCTTAAACCCTTGATAGGACAGTTAAAATATATTAAAAAATTTAAAGAGACTACATTAAAATGTTAATGCAGCCTTGCAAAGATGTTCCAGTAATTCTCATATAAACCCAAAGACTTATTTCCATTCATTTTAATTCTCTCCATCACATTGTTATATAAAAAGTAGTTTGAATTATCCACTTTCACATAACAGGATAAAATCATAATGCATTGCTTTTTGTGGAACATCATCTCTCAACTCCCTCTGGGCACAACTACTAACATCATACCGAACGTCTCTCAAACGTCAACACAAGTCATTCCCTTTTTTATATGTTGACCATCAAATCTTAAAAATCTGTCCATTTACCATTTACAGCTGTCAACATTTGGGAAGACACATTGTTCTGCTGGCTTCACTCATAAAGTGGGAACCGATTGCCTTTGGACTGTTGTTGCACTTACAAGTTCAATACCTGCTCAGTAACTAAGATCTTCATTCACCTGGAATTACAGAGGAGGACTCTAGTGAACTTTAGCCATCTCTTTTTTATTTACCCAGATGTGGATCATATCTATCTATCCATCTATCTATATATCTTTATATATATATATAGAGGTAATATAGCCTATAGATATATATACACTTTCACCTGTTTTTATAAATACACACACACACACACACATGCATGCACACACACTTATATGTGTGTGTGCATGCATGTGTGTGTGTTTTGTATAAATATATATCCTACAAGGCCGAAGCGGCATGCCACAACAACCAGAAGTAAAAGTATCCTTGCTGAGCTGGTCTCAGGGTGTGACACACAGATGCCAGCACTCCACGTGGTCTGGGCTAAGCAATCTGACAACTCGCAGTCTTACTACAGCAGCTTTAACTCTACTATATACACTAAGCCACAAAGTCTGGCTATGAGACTAACAGCTTCGCGACAAAGAACCTCTTTGTGTTTGCCAGTAGATTATTTGGAAAAGCAGGGATCACAGTTCTGACTTTACATACACGTGAGAGCTGCTATAAAGAGATTTGGGAGCAGCATGTCACTTAAGAGTTATAGTTTCCCTTTTATAAAGTACATATTCAATGGGAGGTTTTGCAAGGATTCATTATTAAACGTAAAGTATTGAAAATGTTGGTTTCCTTTATTTATGTTGGTGTAAATCACTGGAGCTGTTAGCAGCTGTTAATGGCTTGTTAAAAGATTTCTAGTAATGTATAAAAGAGTACAAACGACACAGTAAAATTAA
This sequence comes from Acanthurus leucopareius, assembly GCA_029814765.1. Taxonomy (NCBI): domain Eukaryota; kingdom Metazoa; phylum Chordata; class Actinopteri; order Acanthuriformes; family Acanthuridae; genus Acanthurus; species Acanthurus leucopareius. Next base: position 909,801 of record JAQMCX010000023.1, read on the forward strand.
TTATCATTGAATTTTAAGTCTACTACAGCAGCTATTCTAGCACCTGCAAAGGAAGTCAGAGAAGGAAGCTTTATTTCCTTTGCAACACTTAGTTATAAATGGAAATGCGCACTTTGTCAAGAATTTATTAGTTTTGAACTGTGTGGTTTACTCTGGGAGTTTGTGAACACGTTATTATTATCAGTCCTCAAGAGTTTCCCAATCATCTGTTTTGATAAAGAATTTTGGCTTTTAGAGTAAAAAGTACGTTTACTTTAAAACAGAAAGGTCTCCATAAGTTATTATAAAGAAAATAAGCAAACTTGCTTCTGCTGGGATTCTAAATTATTTGTCAAATTTAAATAAACAAAGATTACAAATTAAAAGAATCCAACTACAGCACCGACTGAATGTTTGTGTTTGTCACTGTGATAAATGTTTGCCTCGGCTTCACACAGTCTAACCACAACAGGAAAAAATAAAAAACAGCCTTCCTGCCAACAGAAAATTATGTCGTGACATTTATGAAAACAAAAGGTAGAGTAGGTACAGTATTAGTGCTACTTACAGATTTGTCCTTCATCTTCTGATGGTGATTAGTGATCATTTATCCACGAGCAGCGTATGGTCACGCTGATACATCTACATCACTATCAGTCAGAAAGAGGTCATGATTGGCAGGTCGGTGGTGTGCGGGGGGGGGCGTCCCTGCAGCATGAAGACAAACCCTCCCATCATCCACAGCTACAGAAGTACATACTTTACCACAGTCAGTTCATACACCTTCAATTGTAAAGATTCTGGTCACAGACTTTGTGATTACAGCTCAAGAAAGGTTTTAGATCATTGTGAAAAAGTAATTTAAAGGATGACTGTTAATTTTTTCAGTTCCTCAGGTTTCAAACAAAATATATGACAAATACAAGTTCACGTAATGTGGAACTTTTCAAACAAGCTCAAAAATCCCTTACTTTCTTTCTGAATTCAAGGTTAAAAAATGGTCATTATAACAGCACTTGAGTAAGAATACAATGCTGTTTTTGCTTTACTTGTTTTTTGGGAATTTCCTGAAGTCAAGAATAAAAAAATTAAGAAAAGAAAGGAAGATTAAAATTCAGTTTTAGAAATAGGTACTTAAATATTAAATAATAGGTACTTAAAACATTACTTTTAATGAAACACTGTAGACAACTTGCTTTCTAAACAAAGATCATAGCGCTTTCACTATTAAGATAAACCCAATTTAACTCAAGATCCACTTACTAGCTTCTTGCTCAGCTTTCAATTGTATCTCAAAGTCTTCCTCGTTAGTTGCTGATGGAATCATCTGCTCAGTTGCCCAAGAAATACATGAAAAAGCTAGACAGCAGACTTTGCGCTAGGATTTTTTTTTTTAATCTGACAAAATTTGTTTTGATTTTTATTTGAGTAAAACTAAATATAGTTTAGTTTTTTGCTTGTATTACTTTGATTTTTTTTAAAAATTGTAATCTGCTTAATATGGGACCATACTGATTGCTATTCAGTCTGAAAACACATCTGTGTAATTTTCTTCTTCTTTCCCAGATGTTAATATCTCCATGGTAACAAATATATGCCTGCTTTATTTCCAACCACCTTTATTCCTTAAGTGCTTTACAATAATTTAGATCACATTTATGTTTGCTCTTAAATACATTTGCGAAAGTCTGATGGATGTTGACAGTGTACAGTGGTTATTTGAATTCACATGATCCTATGAACAATATGATAGTCAATTAGTAGACAACATTAGTCAACATTTGATAACTTAAGAGTGAGAATTATCTGCTTTTCTCAGTAGAATACTAGTTTTTGCGCTGTTGGTTGAGAAAATAGTTTAAATACAAAATACAATACAAAAAGTTGGATCATTGGAAAATTAAGATGGCCAATTTTTTTTAAACACTTTTAAACTAAACAAAATTAAAAAAAGACAACCTCGCAGGGTTTGCTCATTTGTAACAAAAACTAATGTGTCAGTGACAACTATGATATGTTGTTGAAAGCTTAGAAATAGCTGGTAAATGGATCTTGAGTTGAGACTTTATCTGTGGAACCATTATTTCCCAGTTTACTAACCCTCAAAAATGTAGATATTTTTCAATAAACAGTTTAATAATAACAATAATAATAATAATAATAATTACATTAATAAATTATTTCATAATATCATTCGCTGCATTTATGTTGTAATCTATGTAATATATTGTGATTTTTATAATTTTCAGGTTTAAATTTAATTCATTTGGTACTAATGTGACTGAATGTGTATAGTTATTTCTAAAACAAGAGAAACTACAAGAGAAGAAAAACTCTGGCTTGTTTTTGTTTTATTTTTGGACAACATATAGACTAACCAGAGTCACATGGCAGCTATCATATAGCAGTTTAAACATAGGCTGTCTAAGATGATTTAGTCATGACTGTAATGTAGAGAAAGCCGAAAACACTGAGTGTGTGTTCATTCTGCAGCTTAAAGAAATCTTTCACTTTCAGATTCCAAACAGTTGTGAAATCTCCTCTTCCTTCTCTTCTGCCACCAGTGTTAAATGATAACAATCAAACAGCTCGACCTGAACGTGTGCTTGCAGCTGCACGTTTGTGAAAGAGAATTCCGCAGCCAGTTGATGAACAGTGAGTGTAAAAGATTAGCCTGTTTTTTGGTCTGTCACTATACTTCTGAAAGGGGAAGATGATTGTGATAGTTGGCTTAAAGCGCAGCATAAATGTTCCTCTTGTACATAATCCTGAAGGAATATACTGTACACCACGGTAATCAAAGAGACTCTGCTATCAGAATCAGACGGAGCAGCTCTTCCTGAGCATGATGAGAACCAATTTGCTTCCCCCCCTCCAGACACACTCCTTGAGTGAGATGAAAGGGAAGCTGTGCCACTGTAATTCATCTAAATGGCTGATTTCTACAGATTTCCATAAAGCCAAGATTATTGATCTCTGCTATAACTCTCTCTGTCTGCCTTTGTTTCACAATCTGTCCTTGTCTCTGCTTTTTTATAAGCCTCTGTAACTAGACTTTAAAAACGTAGGACATTTCATCCCAGTGAGCTCAAATCATGCTCTCACTTATTATCTTATGTTGTCAATAAACGACTTCACTGTGGTAAGCATGAAAAGCGAATGCTGAATGTCTGTTCAGATTAGTATTGCACGACTATTTCTTTCAGCTGATAGTCCCTGATTTTGACTATGTAAGATTTTGAAATCAATATTCTTGTACATTTTTTTTTATCTTTAGGTAATGCTCTTTTGTAAAATGAAAAAAGTGTACATCATTGAGACTCTAAAAAAGAGGCCATGAAGTATATATTCATGACCATTTCAATTCTTTTTAAAATAATATCTATGAATAAGAATATTCAATTTATTTTTTAAAAATAGTAGGAGACAAAAAGTGTCATTTTTATTTTTTAATAACAAAGACAAAACTGTAACTTGATTTGGTTGCAAATTTAATCAACTACAGTATTGTTAATGAAATTAGTTAAATCAGATCAGTGAATGAAGGTCTTTTTTAAATAATAATAATAATAATAATAATAATAATAATAATACATTTACACAGAATTTTTCCAAAGTGGAGGTATTTCACAGGACAAGAAACCAGAACGCAAGGGCCATAACTGACAATAATTTTCATTAACTATTTAACTACTAAAACCATAGATGTTTGGGTACTTACTAGTTTTTCTCCTTTCTAGAACTAAAATGATTTAGTGATAGCCAGATTTATAACAGGATTGAGATAACAGATAGGGTTTAGGGTTTATTGTCCTCAAATGCAAAACTATAGCTAACCTTGACAATACCAGCTCCTCTAGTCGATATAATAGGAGTTTAACAATAATACAACTGCATCTACTTAACACTGAAACAAATGCTTCATACATTAAAGTTATACAATAGCAAGTAAATATTTCCTTGGACAGACCTCTAAGCCAGAAGAGAGATAAACACACACAAACACTGAAACAGATGCTTATTAGCAAATGTTTCAAAACTGCCTGACTGCAAGCAGCCAATCAAGGCTTGGTGTAAATGGACTTAATTTATATACAGCTTTGAAAAGCAAGTCGTCATTCACCATTCAGGAACAATTTAGAGTTCATTTTCTTACCCAGAGACATGAAGAGTGGAGGAGTTGGTGATCAAACCACCAACCTCCTGATAAGTAGACGACCCGCTCTACCTCCATGTTGTAGGGTCTAACCACTGAGATCAAAATCTAATTTCCAAAACTTCACCTTTAAAATCAAACATAACAACTATCAGTAAATGGTTTACAAGCCAGCGGCAGTTATCAGGTTGACAGGCCTCTTGGCTGTGTTGTTTTAGCATGCTTGGCTGACGCAGATCTTGTGACTCAGTATCAACAGTGGATCATCCACAACTCTGCCTTGTTGATCTTTCACCATCTGTCTTTAATGACAGGGCCCAGCCAGTGGACTGCACAAGGCAGCATGTGACCACGGCAGGTACACAACAGAGTCTGCTTACTCACTGCAGGCCAGAGGAAGACACAGGTGGAAACCCACTGAACTGACCGTGAACTCCAAGCACTCAGTTTCTTCTCGTACTTCTGTAGAATTTATTTGGGTCATCTAGAATCACACTTTCTGACTGCACACTCTCCACAGCTCAGATTGCCTATATCTTGGGGTTTTTTTTCTGTTATAATTTACCTTTTCTGGATGACACACCATTAAAACATGTTTTATTACTTGAGGTTCTGCTAGAATGAGTAACTGCTGGCTATCGGATGTCGACATCCGTCTTCTAACCCCATAAAACCTTGTGCTCCAGGGTCATTTCCTCTTAGTACTCTGGTTACACTCTCAGCTCTGGATAAAAAATGATGGGATTTGTAGGTTAATATTTGGCTGATATGTATCTTCTAATACAAGCAATAAAGAAAACAAGGGCCAAGTGACCTCTGAAAAACCTAAAAAACATTACTTCTGTGTGGTTATACTGCATGAAAGTAATTACTCAGAAATTAATTTTCAGTTCAATACTATACGTCATACTATATGCCAAGTGTCCATAGCCGTATAAAGTTATAGTTTTTCTGTAGCACAAAATTTCATTGAGAGCCTATTTTTGCTAAAATGCAATCAGCATGGTTGAGTTGTATTAGCTTAAACTTGCTGTCTCCGGAGACTGTCTAGTCTCTGGTGACCTGATAGCTTTGTGGTATTACCAAGGCATGTCCAAACTGGAGCCATCCAACACAAACGGGTGTAAACTTAACTTGTCTGAAAATAATTTTAAGGCTGGGTCATGCTTCTTCAGACGGCATAAAATAAATCTGCATGAAAATGTTTTTGTGGCTTTTTCTTTTATACTTGCACGATTTTGAGTGTAATTATGTTTATTTTCTGTTTTGAAACTGCCTCCTTGTAGAAACTGGATTAACCAGTATGTATTTGTAGGTGTATCTCTGGAGAATCATAGTTCCGCCCTACAATACAAATAAAACTTTCCAAAACCATGTTGCATGATAAATATTTCATCATTAAAGTCCAAACGGCAAACTGTATTCAGTACATGCACTAAAAAATGTGTAACAATGTCAGTGTGTTAAATGCAGCACTAAAGAAAAACCTAAATGCATGTCCATTTTGGCCAGCATTTTGTACTTCAGCCATTCCATGCTATGTTATCCATGTATAAGTGCGATTTCAACTACATTTTATATTATCAAAGATAGCAAAGATTTTAGCTTTAACCAGTCTGATGTTTGTGCACAGAAAAGTAAAAAGGTGTCATTATGGGTGATGGATGGGCATGTAACCGGTTTACTCCTGATAACAGAGGAAGTGTTTCCCTTTGGTTGACAACAACCACAACCAAATTAAACACACATTTTTTTCAAGTTTCTTTTCTTACATCCCAAAGTAATTTCAGCTTATTGTGAAAAAAATTTTTTAAGGCGCTTTTACCTGAAACATGCACTTACAAATAACTCACTTTCAAAACTGATTTTCCTGTTACTGCCATTTTTACCCTCGCAAAACAGTAATAAAAAACACAGGAGGAAATGCTGGGAGTTAAGTTCTCAATGAAATAAATTATGACTTATGTGTTAACTGCATGTCAGACTGATCAGAGCACACAAATTACCTCCTTAGTTACCATAAAACTGGTTGCTGACAAGTATTGTGGCATTTAAAGTGCTATTTTTGTGTCTGCTTCAGTGCTCACTTCAAAAGCTATCTGACATGTCTTCCAGTAAACCTTATGGAGAACAGTAAGGGCGAAACAACATAAACGAGCTTTTTAACTGAATACTTATCTTAGTTAAAAACACAAAAATATCAAATCTGTCAGCGCATCAGTGTGTCATTCACTACAGTTTGTAATCAGTACCAAATGTTGTTCAAAGCCCACCCAACCTCTGCAGTGCTGCTCTGGTTGCAGTCGACATCAATCTGACAGACAGTCTGACGTATAGAAAATTCTCTGTTTTGTCTTTACTTTTTTTAAGCAAATCACAACAGTGTTGAATGGCACTAAGCCTGAACGCAACAGCAGAGCCTTTGGTGGAGGGGGAGGAGCATGCTGATTAAAATAGTTGCCTAAAGACAGGCTTATACCCACAGTCTACATCTAGTGAGTCAGACTAGTTTGTAACTGGTACCAACTTATCTTAAAATATTGTCTCTGGTTAGAGATGAATGTGTGTTGAGAAGCCGAACCCTAAGTGAAACAAGAGGACACCAGATATTATTTATCATGACAAAATTTAGCAGCAATGCTTATAATTTTGTAGTGGCAGCAAGACACTGCAGAACGAATATCGAGGAAACACTGCCAGCGATGTTAGTCCAGATCTTAGCAGTCATCGCTGATGGCTTGAAACATTGGTAGTGAACTTTGAAAAGTCTTTGCTGAAAAGAACCTGAGACTTTGCCAAACCATTCTATATACTGTGCCGTGCTCCCACAATTTATATTTCCATAAGTCAATAATTTGTCTATAGATGCATCTCACAACCTAAAGTTAGGTTGACATGGATGAAAACAGGGTCTCTTTGGGGCCATCTAAGCTCAAATAGCATAATTTTGACCAATCAGGTCAAACCAACAGGAGTTAATCCTCCAAAGTGATGGAAACATGCTGCAATAGGACATATAAAGGCTATATTTTTATAGACTTGTTTACTTTAAATTACATGATGTAATCTGCATAAACATGGCTGACAAGCATCCACATGCAGATTACATCCCTACAGAAAGGTACACATCAGTGTAACCCAACACACAGACTTTCAGGATTTCCATTTCACATCTGTGTGCAACAAATGGAAAACCAATTGGGCTAAAACGTCATTCTTTCACTTTTTAATGCTTTCAAAGAACAGCTTTTTCTTTGCTGAATTAATGTTCCTTCTCTTGCCCCTTTTTATGTGTCATTATTGGAAAAAAGCATCGTGAGGAAAAGTATGAGGCACAGTAGGCCACTAGAGTGCAAAGACAGGATCTCCACCTATAGCTGCCTGCTGTGCAATGGCAGGAAGCCACCACCATCAAATCCTGCTGATCTCGTTGTAAGCTTACTGGTTTACTCTACAGCACGGGGGCTCAGTGCAGGAAGTGGGCACATTACTGCACTTCCACGCCCACAACCTCTCTCCTCCCCTCCCACCACTAAATCAACCCCCTCCCAACCACCTGTGCTGGTCTCACAGGATGCCCCTCCACAACCCTCCTCTCCTCCCTCCCACAAACTCCTGTACAGCTGCATTTCTTAACCAGACTACACACCAAACACACTTTGTTGTTTTACACTTCACTGCTCCAACGTCAATGAAGATATGTTCCATTTTACTGCAGTCTACCTCTGTAATACATGCAGTTGTTAAAGGTTGGTAGACCCAGAACAGGAAAAAAAATGTCTTAAACTTCTTATGGCAGCAAGTCGTGCAGATTTTTTGGTTTTATTTAACCAAGTTGTGAGATCACTGTCATTAAGATTGAACTTTATTTTTATTTTTTATTTTTGTCTGCATTTGTACTCATAAGATTGAACCTTAAATTAAGGTAATTTTTTTTATTGGAATTTTTTATAGAAGAAGCTTTCAGTCATTTTATTAGTCATAAAAATTGTAACACTATTTTTGGAAAGATCATGCTATTTTTAATTTTGCAAGCATCAACTTACTTATATCTAAATTTGGAACTAAATTACTATAGTTTTAGTAAATTGTATTCCACACCTATTTTGTGTTTTTGTGAATTATCAAATACTATGTTTGTAACAATTATCACCAAATCACCTGTCGTTAAATAGCACAAAAAGGAAAACCGAAAGGAACAGAAAAGAACAGAAAGGAAAGGAAAAAGGAATTAAATAAAATGATGCAGTTTAGATTAGTCGATTGTCACAACAAACTAAATCTTACCTAAGCAAGTTTTCTAGAGTAAACAAAACCTCACTTAGCTCACATTTATTAAGATAATACATTAGAGCTAATAATCCCTCAACAGCTACTTATGGCTACTGATTATAAAAATGACAAACCTTAGTTAATGTCTCATTTTGAAAAGTTGTGTGTCTAACTTGCAACCATATATCTCCCCACTTTAGCAGCTCAGGGTCGCTAATGCTAGCTTTTCAGTAGAACAAAAAATCTTCCCAAATCTTGGAGGTCTTAATGCAAGGCTGTTAAGGTAATAGGCTTAAAACAATGATATAATGTGCTTAAAAGTTTAACTGGAAAATTTCAACCACTCTACACTATTTACAAGCTGCTGGTCATTCACTGGACTACAACAAGCTAACTGCCAATCAGCAAGCTACCTGTAAAAGAGGGGACCACATAAGTAAGATAGTTTGTCTGTCTTTAGTAATTTTAGAATGATACAGGGTGTTTGTTTTTTTTCTCCTTGAAAAAAAAAGCTTTAATTGACTAAATAAAAGATATTAAGGACAAGCTGTTGGACAGAAAACAGGAATGTCATTCTGTAGTGTTCCACTTTACAAAATTAAAATCAAATTGCATCAACAGCTGGCAGCAGCTGTAAATTCATTTAAAGTCCAGTAATACGAAAATTTTATTAATTAATTAAAATGTCAATTTTGATATAGAGACATTTAATCAATTATTTATACTTAATTGCATTGGGATTTAGAGAGAAATCTCAGAGACAAATATTCAAAACCAGGACAAATCAAACAAAAGAATCTGCATGGCTCGATACAATGACTGAGAAGTTTTGTTGCACTTTCAGTGAACTGTCACTTAAAAGATGGATGTTGTGTAGTCTAGTTCATGATCTTCTGTTATTGCCAAGTTTACGATCATGCAGCTATAATGATGTATATAATGATGTACATGAACCAGGAGTATTTCTTCTTATTCTGTGAATGCACAAAACAAGCAGGAGATCAAATTGTTGCATGTATGGAGTGATTAATAGTTCATCCCTGACACTTTGTTTACTTCAGTCTCTGAGAAGCATGCTTATTATTTTCTATTTATAATAGATTTATCAGCCATTGATGTCAGTGCTCCTTGTTAACATGCCTTGCAGACACAATGGGGGTGTTTTTTGTTCTTGCAGGGTGTCTCTGATGTGCAGAGTAGTACAAATAAATCCATCTGGGGAGGAATTCTGACCTTTGCCACAGCCAGTGTCACCTCCGAGTTCAACGCAATCGCCAAGTTGCTCTGGCAGACGGACAACAACGTCCTGCCACAGGGTAACCCTCCCCTCAGCAAAACAATGATCTCACTCCTCATACCAGGAATCCCCCAATTGTTTGAAATACCTTCCACTATGCTTGATTTAGAGCCACTTCTTATCACTATTGGCCTGGAGGATGGAGAGAGAGAGGTAGGGGAAAACAATATGATCTTGGCAGGAAATGTCAAACCATCGAAAGAAGATGGGAAATGCTGTCTTTTGGCCCTCACAACTATTGCTTTAAATTTTATTTAGTGACTACAAAGCCATTTTGCTCAGTAAGACTCATTGTAAACAACAGAGAATGACTTTTAATGCCTATGATAAGATTTGCAAAAAGTATATGACAGCGACCAACTTCAAGGGTGCTTCAAGCAGCACACAATGTAATAATATGACTGTTACATTCAAGCATTGTTGTATGGATGAAAAATTAGGAATTTACTATGTAATGAGTAAAACTCTAATAATTCATAAAGAGGGAGATTGCATGCAACAATAGCAAGGTTCTCACTCTTGCAGTGTGCACTTTAGTGTCAATGAACAGAACAAAAGGGTGTCAGATATGAGGATATGACCTCAAACTTCAGAGGAAGAAGCACACCGTCTGCCTGTGCAGGAGGACCATACTGAAACTTACCCTTTTTATTCTAATGTCACTTACACAGACATCTTTATATTTAGAAACCCAAATGCTTGTGACTAACAACCCCTGTCTATATTCTATTAGGTGCAGTTGTATTTAGAGATGCGTTAAGCATGTAAGGTGACTGAAATTAGTTAGTTTTCAAAGTTCATAAAAAAAATAAGATTTCCATGCATGATAAAAGATGTAATACATTGAGCCTTAGGAAGCCTGTTGCAGCCCTCTCTATGCTTCTTTTGGAATTTTTTACTACTACTTTATCATTTTACTGGTGGATTATATTTGGAGTTTTAGGATTTCTATATTTTCTACTTGTATTTTCAGTCTTGTTTGTCTTTAAATTTTAAAGTTTCCTTTTGATTTGTGCTTATTTCTGTTCTGCTTCTGCTGCAGCAAACCTAAATTTCCTTTTTGTGAAACAACAAAGGCTGATCTTAACTTATCTTATCTTATCTTATCTTCTCTTATCTACTTAGCATATTTGCTTACTTCACTTTTACATCATGTGAAGACTTATATGTTTTTATTTTTTAATAAAAGCATCACAATTACATTACTTGATTTATAAAAAAATACATTTCAATAGCTCCTCCAATGAAGTCACATTTTTTGCCTCTGTTTCTCTGTCTCTGTATTAATAGTCAGGAGAATACCTCAGAACCTCAGCAAATTTGGTAAAGGAACAAGTAATAAGATATAAGTCCCAGAATTCCAAAAGACTAAGCTAGCTTTGATAACCTAATTAAATCAAACATATTTAAACCAAAAACATCTGGAGCATGTCTTTTCATATTGTTTTGTATTTTTATTACCTGGAGCATTTTGACAAAAAAACCTATATCCAATGATTAAACTAAACTTTTTTTCCGTCCAATAATTGGAGACCATTTCAATACCTTGGAGATGCATGCACTCTTGTAGGGCTTTTTAGTTTATACATGTGCAACATTCATACCTTTGACAACCAAATTGTGTCATATTATTTCAGTTATCAAATACAGACCAGCGTAATTGTGTTAAATACCTTTGTCCAAAGAAATCAGTATTATCATAAAGAAAATCATATTTTATACCTTTAAAAAAAACTTATGAAATGGATATTAAGGATGTAGTTTAGTTTCAAAGTTCATTTTTGAACTTGGGTTAAACAATCTCAACTCTATTTCATTGTGTTGCTGTTCATGTACTGATGTTTTTTATTGTACAGAAGGCGTTTGCTAAGTTGTGACAATTTTTTAATTCCTTGAACTTCCAGTTTGGTTCAGGAGGGACCTCTTGTCCATGACTACTTGAGTTTTTAAGATTACTCTTGACCTATCTTCATCTACTGATGAAAATCATCTATTCTGATCAAAAGACCGAGATCAACCACTAAATCGACATAAAGGTGGGTTGGTTTTGTCAACTAGAAATAAACAGTCTGTGAAATAAAAAAATATCACAGTTGACTGTACCATACTGCTCTAATGAGATAAAAAAAACCTACAAACAACTTTGCATCTCGAGAACATTTCAATAAATTTAAGGTACATGTGTGCGGCAGTGACTGTTCTCTGGTCAGTGAGAGCTTTTACTTTATTTATGACTCAGCAGCTGCAAATAGAAAATTGCTTATAGACAAGAGTGGAATTTTAAATTGAAACTGCTATTACTATGTGTTTCAGTGTTCCCCAGGAAGACACAGAGGGGAGCTGCAAACACCAGAGGAAGCCTAACCTCAGAGACAAACACACAGTTTACACTGCCTCATTTTTACAGCAAACTGCTCTAATTTGACATGGTATGCATATCATTTCTACGAGGGCAGCAGGAGGGTGGGCTCTGGGGACCACACAGACAACAGCGTTTACTATGAATAACCCAAGCAACCCAAAGAAAATCCAACATGAATATACGGAGGAGCTGGCCTAGCTCGATGCCGGGATAATTGCTCTCTTACTGTTACCAAGGTGAATATCTAGACACAGTGAATGCACTTGATGTGGCTCTTTAGCTGCCATTTTCCCAGTGGGCTCAGTGGGGGGAAAAAACTGCAGCACACATGTCATTCACATTCTGTGACACTTGCAACAATAAAAGAAAGACCACACACAAGTCAGTGGAATTGAAAACAGCATGAAAAAGCTTCATGAATGCGTTCGCTAAATATGGAGGCCTATGTTTTATGCAGCGCTGGTTTATCAGGAGAGTGCTCAAAAACAACGGTAACACGCTTAAGTTTCATAGCTATTTTAATCTTGAGAGGTGTCCCAGTGGCAATTTCACAACTGAATAGTTCAACCGGCATCAGAGAAATTGACGGTTATGGAAGACAATTAGGGCCCATTGAAAAAAATAATAATATGACTATGAAAATGAAATGACAAACTTGAGAATTGTGACTGAAATTTATTAAAACAAAATAGAGAAATTAAAAAAAAATATATATATATCCACTCTATAGTGTCGTGCCACATTACAAAGGGAAAGCTGAGTTTGTGGCATGTACACATTGTACACTACAATGAAATGTTCAGAATTTTACATCAGCAAAAGCTACTGTTGAGTCACTTTGAAGCTATCAGTTAAAAAGCAAAAAAAGATAATGTTTAAAGTGTCTGAATTACTGTTCACCCTTAAGAGATCTATTGAGTGTCTATGATATAGAAAGTGGTGAATAAGTAATTAAAGGTGTTATTTTGGTAAGTGTGAAAAACCTTTATTTTTCTAAGAATTATAATTTTATCTGAGTTGTATTTTTGAATTTACTTATTTTGAGGAAGAAAGAAAATCCTAATTTCCCATTTCTATCAAGAATTTTGTCATTATAGTGTAAATTAAGGCTAATCAGGGTATATCTCAATAAGATGAATGCTAAGAAAAACATATAATATTGACATAATTCTCAAACATCTTGAAATTAAATCTGAGATTGACTTCTGATGAAGGATTTTTTTATTTTTTTTTATAAATACTGCTAAAAAATGAAAAACCAATACTTATCAGCTCAACCTCAAGTATCAAACATAGACTGAGCAAGCTACTGCATCATAGGTTGGCCAGGCACAGCCATTTGAGAATTTTAAATTTCAAAGAAAAATTCTAATAAAAATCGAATGTTAAAATTCTTTAAATGTAATCATAATGGATTACTTTTCTTATTTTGGTCTTTTTTCCTTTTTTTTTGGGGGGGGGGGGGTAATGGTATTTTCATCATGACTTCCAAAATAGTACATTTTGAGAGGATATTTTTTGAAAATTGTATTTTAGAATTTCAGAATAATTTCACAAGAGACAATTTTATTATGAATTTAACCCAAAGTCAAAAAATCATTTGGTAATCTGAGGAAAAAAGAACTCAGCTAATGGCCAAGGTTATGTAGTTTTGTAGCTAGTTGATCTATTTCTGACAACAATTTATGATATAAACATTACTGCTATTTTTAATGTAATTGCAAAATTCTGGATTTAATTTCGAAATCTTGTTTCAACTCTCAAAATTATTTAAGAATTCTCAGAAAAATCTTAGATTTCAGAAATCTGTCAAGTTTTGAATATAAAACAATGCCCATTACTCACAATTTTTCTGAAATAAGTCAGTGTTATGAAGAAAAATCTAACACTTAGAAATCAAAACTCTGCCGATAAACTCATAACTAACCTAAGTATCAAGACTCAGAATTATAATAGAAAACACTTTCTTGTGTTTGTCAATTTTAGTGTACTCATTACCATTGGATTAATCTTATAATAAAGTTCAAATGAATTGGCTCTAACTGTCTTCCATAGTTTACAGCCTGGCATCTCCTAACTGAGGAACTAACTTTGTCTTAACAGCAGCAGTGCCAGGTTTAGCTGTTTGCACCTCCAGCGCACTGAATGTAAGGAAACCAAATGTAGCAGCAGCACCTCTCCACTGAACTCTCTCCAGCTCAGTGGGTGCAAGTTTAAACAAAATTCAGCACTGTTCTCCAGTCCCCTCCAGTAGTAGTAGTGCTGCACAAATCCAATACAAACAGGCCATTACACTGTGCTAAATGCTTTCTCTTCATTCACTGTATGCCACTTTACACACAGCTCATTCTACTAAACTGCTTTAATAACTACTAAACCTCCTTTCCTCTCCTTTCCTACCTTCCTGTGTTTTAATTCCAAAGTGATTGAGAGCAGATGTGCATCATTTCATTAGCTCAATATGTTTTGCACAGTTGTATCCTTATGGATGAGTACAGGGCGGGCTACTTAAGATCACTGACTCAAAGTTCAGAGGGTGGAGCTCTCTGCTTGAGGCAGTATGACAGGTCTGTGAGATCATCAAACGGGTTTGACGCAACTATCAGGATGATTTACGTGTCTTGATAATTTCTTACAGGCAACACAAGAAAAAAAAAACCCAAACAAAAACAGAACAATCAAAAAATCTGCCTGTAGTGTTTTAGATTTGATAGCTTCTTGGCAAGTGTCACCGTTGTGTAGCCAACACACAGACAGGCACTGACTCTGCAACCGCAGACTGATGGGAGCTGGATCTGGCAGGATAATGCAATCTGATTTCACATGGTGAGCGATAAAGCCAGTGCACATCGCTGCCGTGAACGGTGCAAGACGAAGAATAATGAGCAGCCATGATATGACAGAGAGAAAGGATCACAACAGAATGAGAGAGAGAGAGCGAGAGGGGGAAACAATAGCCCTTGGTGTAAAGTGCAGGATCTTAGATTTCTCCCAACAGTGCTGTTCCATCTACGCCTCACACTGGCAGCAGCCCAGTCAAACATGCCTTTGTGCTGACGTGGGAGAGCTATGGGAACATGTTTTCTTCTTTTTTCCTGGCCAAGGCACTGGCTTGGGATGTTGAGCTGAGCTGGTGGGGGTTACTCAAATATCCTCAGTGATGCAAACGATCCTTTAATGATGCAGGGAGAAAAAAAAATCTATGTGCGAGACGGGGATTTGCAGCTTTTTGGTTCATTTCTTTACGGAAGATCAGCTTTTCTGTCAAACCACACTCCTGCTACATTTTATAAGAATCAAAAAATTGTGAAGCTTTAGCACCTTGAGGGGTTGCTGGAATCCATCTACTATCACACAAAGAGATCATTCCATCACATCCTATTCCGACTGCAATTTCATGAATCATTAACCCATAAGTGCTTGGTTACTTTTGAACACATGCAGCTTCTTCTGTTCTCGGGATTTTAATTAGCTTGATAGGGACTTCAGCAACATAAAAAAAGATTACTACAGGCTCAGAGGGAACCTGGGAAAGCTAGCCCTGGATGGTACAGTTCAGAATGGAAAGCATGAAGGGGGGGACCAGCAGAGTCACATGCAGGGATCCTGTTGCCGTGTGGGATTTCAGCTGTGGCTGCAAACCCTGAGGGACTCATTATGTTGAGATCCCCAAAACAGCCTCTCTCAGACTGAGAGATGTTCCCAAGCCAAACTCAGCTTGGCTTTGTTATATAATAACATTTTGTTTAACAATAAAACTGATCTTCTTAGAGGACTTGTGGGTTTTGCTTAATTCATTTTGATGCATGTGTAGTTTTGACAGAATGTTGGACTTGACTAAATACTGGAAGAGGAAGCTGAAAATGCTCAACAATGTTTTGCATAAATTGCAAAAAGTGTGTACATTTTTTTTTTATTATAATTTTTGGATGCTTCAACCAAGCGTTTTTTTAAA
Source organism: Acanthurus leucopareius (assembly GCA_029814765.1). NCBI lineage: Eukaryota > Metazoa > Chordata > Actinopteri > Acanthuriformes > Acanthuridae > Acanthurus > Acanthurus leucopareius. The sequence continues at coordinate 925,822 of JAQMCX010000023.1, forward strand.
GAGAGGTGAACTCCTAAATAGTTTTCTAGCTCCCTCAGGACTTTTGTCTGTTTTTTCTTGTTTTTTTCTCTCTTTTTTTGGTAATTGGTTTTAGTAATAAAACCTAGCCTTGTATTTATTTAACAGTCTGATTCCATTATCTTTAAAGTTGTACATGTTTAATTTTGCAACTATTAAGAAAATAAAATGAATGCAATTTTGAAAGGGACAGAAGAAAGAGGGGGTTCAGCCACATCATGGTTTACTGATATTCAGAGGAATCATAGCGTGATAATTTAAAAAAAACACAACAGTACATTATTCAAACAGCCTTACTGAAAATGCTGTTTTTTAAACTGATGTTAATATTTGTTGAGAAAGATGTCTCACTTACTTCTTAAACGGACTAAATATTTATGCTAAGATTCAAGAAAACATTGCATGAAAAACATTTCCATGCACTGTATTACAACTTTAGCGTTTTAATAGCATTATAGACCTACTGCAGCAGTCAAGGTAAAAGCGTCTTTTGTCATTGAATTTCTCTCGTTAAACTGATGAACAAAGAGAATATTGATGCAATGAAAAAAGATATAATTTGGTTTTACAGATGACAGTGTGATATAGGACTAAGCAGGATAAATAAAGCGCTGGCGGATCGGATGAAGTGGCATTTAAGCCTCACTGAGTCACTGTAGGGTTACAGTTTTGGACACCCCTCCTCCCCCCTCACAATAAGCAGGGGAATGCATGGAAAAAGAAAGGCAGCGGGGCTACTGTACAGAACAAAAGGCTCTGTGCGTAAAACTGCGCATGAGTACTGCCGCCATGCACGTGTTGTGAAAGCAGAGCGATGCCAGTAACGACAATGTGTTTTCATTTCAGCTTCCTCTCAAAAGATAATTACACAGCCTATCCTTATGAGAGCAAAACCTTCCTTTCTCACCACGTATTCAAAATCATCTGCAGCCCTGATTCGTAAAATCCGTTCACCACAACGCTTCATTTTCAAAACCATGATAGCACAAATGCGACACATCATGAGGAATGGTTGAGGATGGATGGTGATGCTGCGATCCCCTCAGTGCCATCATCGCGTTGCATCAGCACAAACAGACAAAGAGGCTGTGATGCCGCGGATGTCACTGCTCCTCAAAATGCTGTATCACTGCATTAATGGCAGCATCACACACTCCCTTCTGATTTCATGCACCTCGTCGCCAAGTCAAACACGTGGCTGGCGATCAAACAATAGTATCTCGATATAAACACAATTATTCTGGCTTCTTATTCCGTCAAGACAGGACACTGCCTCCTGGACACTGTGGACACATGCTTCATTTTATGCCACGAGACGCAGCAAAGTAAAAACAGGATGAAAATAGGGAGATGAGGCTTTTTAACTAATTTGCTCTGATTTTAAACTTTGTATAAAAACAGCATGAACCGCATTTATTATACAGTAGATAGGCTTTAAATGTCAAAGGCTTGTCCGCATATGCTATCATACTGCATTATTTAAATGTTTTTAACGAAAAAATGCAGTATGGTTTCTTTATTCATTTCTCATATTGTCTATATCACCGACTTGCAGCATAACATAATTCACCACTACACTACTAACTACTACATAATAAAACTGACAGGGACTGACTAAGCCACTACTGCAGCACCCATTCTCATGACAATGCAGGACCGCGCGTAAAGGTGCAGCTGTTTTGATAGAGTCACCACATGAGTGAACAATCAAGCGCGTTCTTTTATTTTTGGAAACGTAACGGGCGTCGGGCTTGCTCCCTATTTTTTTTCACTTAAGGGGTTAATGATGATGAAAATATGGGTTCATAAACGCCACCGTCGATAGATTGAGATGATTCCATTGGCTGTCGGAGCAAATAAGGCTCGTCCTTACACAGCAAATATTTTGATGATTTGTTTAACGTGAATTAATGAGTTGGTGTGATAAGCGGTCATTTCAGAGGAAAAGGCTGCAGTGCACTAAATAACAATCATAGCAATAACAATAACCAATGATAATATTATTAATAATGTAGCTAACAACAGGCAACGTATTCTTTCCATCTCCAAATTAACTGGATGAATATAGATGTAGTAAATGATGGAGATGTTTAATGACGCGGCAAGTGACAGTTTCTTCATTTATGGAGCATTTCTCCTCGTAGAAGTAGCGGCATGCCTAACCCTCCTCTGGGATCACCAACGCATCTACTTCTAAAAACAGAGAAAAGGGAGCGCACACGGCGTATTGAGTCAAAGCATAACAGGATGTGGTACAGAGTTGAGTTTCACTCCTGAACCCGCGTTCACACCCCAACACATTACACCCTTCAATATTCGCACCACGCCAAGCTTTCAAGATTCATGCATGCGGTTTTTCTGTTTTTCTTTTTTTTTCTCTACAAGTGACTTTTTCCATATCACAGAGAAGACTCTCTTGGCTGTAGCCCACCGCCGCGCCACTTACACAAGTTTGCAACTTGGTTATAAAAACATCAGAATTAGACTGAGATTGACCAGTTGGGTTTTCATAATAATGACACAGCGAAACAGTGATCCAAAAGGAAGAAAAGATTACAGTAAAACGTGCATGCAAGCTCACCTTTTACTTTCTATTCTGCTCGTATTCCAGTCCTTTTGTCCGTTTGCCACATTAAGTTCTTTCACATGATGACTCGCTTTGTCGTTTCCTCAAAGCCTCCCGGCTGCAGATAGATGACTTCTTCTCCCGTAGCTGCAACTTGATTATTTCTCACTTAGGAACAACGTCTGTGATTCTACGGTCTGTTTGTGCCGCTGCGTGTACGACTGGGCGCGCGTGTGAATGTGTGCGTGGTGATCCAGCGCGGCGTGCCGCTCCGTCTCTGCTGTTTGTTACACTCGACTGGAACGCCTACTCTCAGTCGCTACATTGTTGACATTCGGCCGCTGACGTCACTCTATCCCCTCATTCACAACATCGTTAGCGCGGTGCGGCTTTGCGTTGCTGACGGCGGGATGCGCTCGCGTACACTCTCGAACTTGCGCAGCGGAGTTCGAGAATCGCACTGCTGGCTGCTAGCTAAAATCCCTCCCCTCGTGCTCGCTGGTTCGGCGGCCTGCCCCCCCTCCTTCCCTTTCCCTCCCCCTCCTCCCGGTGCACACAGCAGGAATATGACGGTGAAAGATGACACAAGGCATTTTTCACGAGCTGCAGACGCGTACGCGAAAATTTATTTCAATGCTAACTTGTTTTTTGTTTTACTCCGGGTAGGGTTCTTTTTTATGTTCAAAGCAGGTTAGGAATCATTTTTTAAGTTTTTTCTCTTTACTAATGTTATAGAAACGAGCAACTGGGGTCAAGGGTCAAAAGGGAAATACTTGAAATACTAACTGTGTAGTTATATAAGTATGACTTTTGTTTATATTTTTCAGAATCAGATCTTGATGTCAGAAAAGTTTGTTAAATAGAGGCCGACAAGGAATTTCGGTGAATAACAACAAAGACCATAAAAAGTAATTACTGCAAAATTCAAGAAACATAAAAAATACATAATGCAGGCCTACACTAAAAAAAAAACCAAACAAACAAAAAAAAAAACATTAAAGGTACAGCGTGTAAGATTTAGGGGCATCTTAGCAGAAATGGAATATAATGTTCATGAGCATGTTTATGTATTATCACCTGAAAGTAAGAATCATTGGGTTTTAGTTCACTTAAAAGAAGTCCTAAGAGAGCAAGTCCTCTTCCACTGAGTCCATCATGTCTCACCACCATTTTTCCAGCCCAGAATGGACAAAGCAAACACAGAGAGGATCTGTCATTTTTTGCAAGTTTCATGGCCATTGTAGGCTGCCGTTATGTCAGCTTTAAAGGACAGGATGAATAGAAGGATATTCAATTTGTTGCAATCTGCAGCCTATTTGCAAGACACCTTTAAATCCTTAACATGACTTTTAAAAAAAGGTTTTACAAAAGAATTCTCAAACTCTTCATTTCTTGCTACAACTGCAAAATTATTCAAATTACCAAATCTTATTTACATACTATAGGCCTAAACCTTGCACTTTTTGGGCCCCAAAGAGTCTGGGTTGCAGGACAGATGACAAGTTGTCCCTTTGGTAAGTCTTGGAAAGAGTGATCTCATATTTCTTTGTTGTAAAGAGTTACAAGTTAAAGAGGTGTGATATCAATAGTTAATTGAACAGTGCAATAAATTTTGGAAGGATATTGTGTGAAATCAATTTATTTTACTAGATTTTGGGGTACATGTGGTGATGTAAATGCTGAAGTCACTATATGTATTATCTTACACAAATACAATCCAGATGTTCTATTGAAATATCACATGGTTATAATGTTAAATATGATTGAGATGGAGGGTCAGATTATACTTGGTGAGAAAACTGTGTGGGGGCTAATTTCTAAGTTTTCAGAAGTAAGAACAGACCAAAGCATATAAACAAACAAACATACATGCAAATACATGATGCTAAATGAGCGGAGCGAAGCAGTGGGAGGGAGGTAAGCTAGAGAGCGCTTTTCAGCTTAAACATCAGCTATGTGAGGGAGGCAGGGCTTTTGTTCTGGAAGGAGCTCACATCCTATTTGGACAAGCGTACACTCACTGGAGATGTTTTAATTCCTAATGTAAAAACTACCCCTGGGGAGTTTGCATGTAATTATGAATTATCACTGTAAAGCAGACAGCCCCTTCTTTATAGCAGCCGTCACTTTTCACTGGATATTCCATGAGTGGCATTCAAAGAGCAGCTCCCTGTGCTGGTGCATGCATTAAACCAGTGATTTGAGATGGTGCTGGTGCTGACATCAAAACAAAACCACCATGCATTTGTTATTGGCATAGAGAATGCATCAAAGTGAGTAAGATTCAGAAAATTCAGAGGATTGTGCATACTGCACGCAAGGGGGTTGTTGATGATGCCATATCAAGATGATTATGATGAGTAGGGCAACTTATTAAATAAAGAGAAAAAAGTCATTATAATTGAATTCCTATCTTTAACACACAGGAATTGATTAAATAAGCACTAGTTACTAAAAATATTCGTGCTGCAAATGTTAAACATACAATAAACCTTAAATGAAGCAGAGGTGGAGACAGCATCTCACTACTGCTGGTAACTCATGCTCTCATTGAAAGACATTCCTGATTTAAAACATACAAAAAATACAACACATTTAAAAACATACTGTATCTCTTTTGTAAATCTTTGAATTATGGCAAAGTTGCAACTTTCACAATTGGGTTCTGCAGTAACACAGTCCCAGATAATGGTTTCGGTGGATTGCACAACTGACATCAGAGAGTGCTGTGGGAATAAATCCTGAAAACTGGGCAATGACTTAACATTTTCCATTGTCCCCCTGTCTTAAAATCAACGGGTATTTGGTTATCTGACTGAAATAAGGTCTGTGGTTAACACAGACCTTAGCAACAAAAGAGATTTTCACACTTTACTCTGTTAAATAAAAAGCATCAGTGTGCACACACTTGTAAAATTCTTTTAATGAAGAAATGTTTTCCAGTTCTGATAAAGCTGATGCTATGGAAGCATCCAGGCTAACCTCTTTGGCAGCTGCTGTTGTTCTCACTCTCATCAAAACTAAACCATGCCTGCAGCTACCACTTCTTTCTCCTCAAAGGATACCGATTGGTCCGGTCATATTCTGACAGGACACAAATGTATCCAGTTGGAGCTTTTTAAGATGGACCTGTGAGATTTCAGAAATTAAATCTCAACAGTCCAGCTTCCTTGCAAGGTTACAAAATCATAAAAGTGGTAATAACTTGTAAAGAGGGTTAGTACGTGAAATGATTATGATTATCTTGTTTCTTTCTGTACAACACTGGACATTTACTACGTCTGACTTAACACACAATAGTAATTTGTACACTTGTACAGTACCTATTTCCTTTTAAGTGTACAGTTCTTATGAAATACTAACCATCGATGGCTAACTGTATGTGGACCAGAAAATAGGGGAAAAAAAGCTTTTTTAATCAATATTCCTAGGCTTTATCGATATTTTCCAATCAGTACTGCCCCGCTGAACCTGAGAGCATTGCACAAATATATCAAGAAATGGGTTAATGCTTTGAAAAATATTATAGTTTATATTTCCTTACAGAAAAAGTGAGGAGAATTCACATTTCAGTAGGACTTTTATAATAGACAGTTGAGTCATTTGCTTAATCCAAATGCTACTTTCTAATATGCAAGTCAGCTTACTTCTAAGAACTCAGATGACAGGTACCGATTTCATTGCAGCCTGCACACACTGTAACTTGAAATTAATATGCATTACTCATAATTTAAAAGTCAAATGTGACAGAGGAAAATCAGAGGTGCCATGAAATAAGGAGCTAAATGCCACATAGAAAGTATGGCACTAAAGAAGAATTGCAATCTGTCAAGGGGTGATTTTTGGGGTCCAGAGACACAGTTTGACAATCCTGCAGCTAATCCCCCAGATTAGTGAAGGTATTCATATTCATATTCATCCACTCAGAAACCTTTGGGACATCTGAGGGTTTTTTTAAATTCTGAAATCTAAAGTAGTAGAGCTTGAAAGCTGGGCTGGGGGCCTTCTGCAGGCAGGAGCGGCCCCGTGTCTAAAAGGCCTGAGAGATGAGCCTCGACTCTTTTGTCTCAGCGCTGTGCATTCCCAGTCAACATCTCGCTCATGCTCCCAATGCTAAATGCACTAAATGCATGAGGAGAATTTAATTACAGAGTATAGAGTCCACACACACACACACATGCATAGGCACCAAGTGAGCAGTAGCATTCCTGCACTCAGTGACCTCTCCTCTAGGCCTTTTCAAGAAAGGAGGCTGAAAGGCTGACTGAAGTTGGGTAGCGGAAAAGGGGGGAAGGCGTGCGGGATGAATTGGGTGGTGGTGGTGTTGGGGGGAGGGTTGAAAGAGTCTACAGAGCAATGGCATTGGCCTAGCCTTCCCGCCTAGTGCTCACACTGTGGACAAACACTGTGTTCTTATGTCAGGAAGTCTAATTAGACTTAATAAAAGCAGCATGTGAAACGTCTGCCATTTCTCCATGATAGAAAGAGGAAGCTCCAGGCAGAGGGAGACCCGGTCTGTGTGGAAATCCTGAAACCCTCAGCTTAAGGACAAGATTGTGCAACTAAAGTGGAATGTTGTTGTTTGGTTGATAGGTGTCAGAGGAAAACGACCCATGCATAACTGAGAAGCAAGCTGATATGTGGATGTGTTATTTTTTAACCAAGCATGCAGGAACAAAACTGTGGTCCTCCTGCACTCAGACGCATTATGTTGTGACCAACTCAAACATTTAGTGTAGTTGTTTTGTATTTGTGCTGAGTGTAATTTTTTCATTGTAACATAGTCATTTTGAATGATAAATGCACTTCTCTGTACGCTTTCTTCTATTGCTTGTAATTTACAACAACAGAGCCGGTACCCTGCACTTTTATTCATGTCTTGCACTGTCATTTGGTTTGGTATATTTATATGTTTGTCACTATGTATGGGTAGTTTCTTTTACTTTGTGTAGAGTGAACTGCAAAGTGAACGTCAATATTGAACTTCTCAGTTTTGCCTCTGGCATGGATGTGTAGTTTTTTGAGAGATCAAGGTCGCCTAATTGTTAAAGCAGGACCTTGGACATCTTCCTGGATTTATTTTTCCTATATGTTAGATGTATGCTTACCTTACTGCTGTATAATTACTGTCTGTATGTTTCTCCACATTCTCCTGCCAAGAAAGATGTTTAGCCGCTTTCTCCAAAAAGCAGGGAAATAATTGAAACAAGTAAATATCTTATTGAGTAATTTTATTCTGTACAATTTTTTTAATTCAGTCTCATCTTCTTGAGAAAAGTGAGGTTTTTCTTTTTTGCATTGTTTCTTAGACTAAATGACTTGTTTCAAAATATCTTGAAAGAAAATTGCATAAGTATCATGAATGAAGAGACGGTGGGGCAGACTGCTGAATGAGAATCAAGAAAAAATATCCTCCAGCCTTTAAATTTCATCAAACAAGGTCAATTGTATTAGAGTACTAGATTAGTAGTTTTAGTAGTTTTAGCTTCAGCTTAGTTTTTTTTTTTTGTTTTTTTTTTCTGTTTTAGCAAAATAAGACTATTAAGAGTCAATATTAGAAGAAAACATATGATGATATAGAGATTTTTGTACTATATCTGATATTTTTAGACACATTTGCCTTTCCTATGAAAACAACATCTCCATGCTGCACTACTAGGACATGCTTTGAGTTAAAAGTTTGATTGGTAAACATACACTGCTATATAGGAGGGCTTTAACAAAATGTGATAATGATCAATCAATTTTTGTATTCAGTTACAGACATATGCATACACAAACTCCAGCTTGTGAAGAAACATGTCTGCACAGAAGAGGGAACATTATTTAAGCATCCATGACAGCTATTGGCAACGTACTGTATAACTATAGTGTCTGACAGGTATAAATACTTTTTCTTTCTTTATTCAACAATTTGAAGATTTCATGAGGCTTTTCATCAAAAGGTAGCAGCACAGTTCACAGTTTATATCCAGAGCAGTTCAGTAAATTTGCACTGTGAGCAAAACAGGCACATGTATAATCCTGCATATGCTCAAAGCAGTGACTCATAAGAAAAGCTTTCAAAGCAAATCCAAAAGCATGAAAAAAAAAGCCCAGCTCAGAACGAGAGAAACGCCGGTCAAAGAGTCATTACTTCAAGAGTGCGGATGACTCATTTCCAAGTGATTCATTGGGGTTTGCGGTCACCTAGATAGGATCACCAGCCAAAAAGAACTTTCATGAACTTGCCGGCCAAGGAGAGCGGCAAGTCCAGGCAGAGGCACAAAGACGTAAATGCAGCGCTGTTGTCAGACAGTGAAGCCGCATGTGACCCCGAGCCAAATGCCTTTGATTACATCAATTACTGTGAGTCTGACAGTGCCTCAGGGACCGATCTAACCACCATTCATAACAGCGGGCTGCTGCAGACCGGCGTATCAGGCTCAGGTTACCGGCAACTCCTTATTCCTCGAAAAAAGAGATAAACACACACACTCAGTGTCACACATGAAAGCAAAAAACACAAGGCATTGCATTTCGTAAACCCACATGTGTTGTTACTGTGTCAACAAATTCCCACACTCATGTAGACACATTATAGACAACCTCTTGAACCCTGATTAACCTTACATTTCTATAGTGTTTAACGGACGTCTGTATCTACTTGCTCTAACACTATACTGTGTGATGCTTAGAGTGTGTGGGGTTAAACATACAAACTCTTGCTGCAACTTCAACTGCAAGATGCAGAACAAAAAATGCAGTGTGCGTTGCATTATTTGTGATTTGTATGCCCATTTTATTTGCACTTGTTTAATTTACTTCTGGTCATATCTCCTGTATGCTAATTAGCACCGCAATGCATTACTGTATTTTCCTGTAAGGCTTTCACAACTGTGACATGATCTGTACCTAATACAACTGACTTTTGTATAAGTTGCAAATTCTTTTGTTTCTTTAGAGGGGAAAAAATAATTGCTACTTTTGTCTCCATGATGCAATTTATTTTGATCCTACTATGGAAAATTCATGTCAAACTTCACACAATGCTCACTTATAAAGACAATACAAAGAACAGTCTGTCTTGTGTTTTACTTCATTTTTTTTATACTTGTATGTTAGGAAGCATCCAGAACCCTCAGGTCATGTAGGACGAGGCTTCTCAGTGTTTGTAGGATCAAAACAAAGCAAAGTGAAGCCGCTTTTAGTTTTTTTTCACTCCGCACCTGTAAAACAAGCCTCCTGAATACCTGAGGTCTGCTACAAGTGTTAGCTCATTTATATCAGGGCATAAAACATCATTGTTTACTGTGGCTTTCCAATAAATTAGACACAAATGTTAACGTAAATGTGTAGCTATTTTGGCTCTTCACTTTCTTTTGATTTAATCATTTTCAATGCAATTTCATTTCATCTTAAATGATTTATTGTTGTTTTTTAAGTTTTTATTGTCTTTTAAATACAATGTCTTAATTTCTTCATATTAAATTATGTTTTTATTATTTGATGTTTTTATTGTCTTTGGATGGTATTTTAATGTTTTTTTAATGTCTCGTTTTCAATGTATTTCCATGACAATGTGAGGTACTTTGAACTGCCTTGTGTCTGAATGGTGCTACATAAATAAGCTTGCTTTGCCTTTGTTTGAGTTGCTTTTAGTTTGACATTTCAGTGTGCAAACTTTGGTTTTAACTCTTCGTATATTCAGATGCAAGATGCAATGATTTTTTGGGCTGCATGATTCCATCAAGTGGACAATTTCCCAGAATTCATCCAGACATATTTCACTTCTCTGGAAACCTTTGGATCACCACAAGAATTTAAAAACAAGTTTTAGTTTGAACAAAGTTTGGCAGAATTAGTTTATCATGACTCATTGGTGAGTCAGCGAGGTTAAGGACCCCTATTTTTTTCTGTGTGGCAATCAGACAGTACACAGAGAATTCCATCATGCAGAGAAGTTTTCTGTTTTCTGTGTTTACGAAAAGAAAGCCTTGTATCTTGAATGTTTTAGGCGGTTATTAAGTTATTCACACTATGTTTAATGCATTATTTTAGACATAGTTAATATCATTTGTAGCATGACCTTGAAGTAAAGTGAGTGCACAACATACTCTAGGCATTAAAAATGAAACCACTTGCTGAGTTTAATGGAGTCAGAGAAGTTAACAGACAGAAAATATTGAAATGCGGCAGAGGAGCCCAGGTGCAGGAATCCTCCTTCCCATGTGTGTTCTCTGAGAAACTACTGTTTGGCTGGCTGAGTGGAAGGAACTGCAGGGTCAATCCCCGCCTCCGGCTTATCGCAGGATCTATCTGACGGACTGAGCTAGTTTGCAGCTCTCTCAATACCTCAGAGATTAAAAGGTAAAAGCCTAAACCCTCCACAGATGACAGGTTGTCATTGTGTGTCTGTCAGGTGTGTATGAGTAATGGCGTGCATGTACATGGGTGGTGAGTTAGAGAGTTGCAGAGTTCAGATGAGTAGAGTAGAAAGTCACTTTCTTGGCACATAAACACAACAATCCCCCCCCCCCCCTTACTGTAAATTGTAAATTGGAGCCTACAAACCAGAAGTACAGCAGTGCAGAGGAGGGATTTGTGTATCGGCTACTCTTCTGGAGGTTTGGAAAAACAGTGTAAATCTTAGCTGATGTGATGTTTTTCAGACTGAAGTCAGTCTGCTAGTCGACTGCCAGATTCTGTGTTCTCACCACGCCCATTAAAGCCAGCTCATACATATCCTGAAAATACCACAGTGTACCAAACAGAAGTTTTTCCGAACGCACTATGACTTTATTCTCCTGACACAATCAGAAAAAAATGTAATCAAACCTTTTTAAAGCTGCACTGATCAATATAAATGATATAAATGAGTATAAATGGTGGATCAAATATGTAGAGTAAGTCATAGTGACAAACCCAAAGCCCTACTCTGCAATTATCCCTTTTTATACTATGTGCCCAGCCCCTAACAGCAGAAACAAAGCTAATTTTTCACTCAGTAGCTGGTAGAGACCAAAACAGAGGTAAAATATGGTGAATATTGGACTAGTTGGGCTTATCACACTCATAAACACAACAAATGAATGCTAATGTTGCTTTTCTCTGTAAATAGGCAGCTATTAATGATGGCACATGGTAAATAAACTGCATTTATGTAGTGCAACTCCAGCCTCTTCACTACTCAAAGCACTTCACAATACAAGACAATATTCACACACTAAAGGAACAGATGTAGGGGCAATTTAGGGTTCAGTATCAGGAGGACACGAGGAGTTGGGGATCAAACCTCCGACTTTCTATTAAGTAGATGCCCTTCCATACACAATATGTAGAGAAGGAATACTGAAATTGTAGAACAAGTGATTTGCAAGTTAGAATTTTACTGTGAGCTTGTCAGGAATTGAACCCAAATGCTCCTTAGCTGTAGGAAGGCCTGTTATCCATTGTGCCACTAACCCTATGACCTTTTGGTCATTTTTGACAAAACATGTTTTCCACTTGTTCTGCTGCCCCCAAATGGTCATAAAATGTGAATGAAGTTTAAATTTTTGTTCAGACTTTTTTTGTTTAAAATTAAGTTACATTTTTTATTCAAATTTATTAATTTAAAATTTTGGCTAATGTTTTTTATCATGGAAAGATAACTCCCCTGGTTGAGTGTTTAATATGACTTTGAACGAAGGCAGATATTTCAATAATATATAATGTATATATGAACCTCTCTATCTGCATGGTTAGATACCACTTAATGTAACAAAAAAAAATGCTTTTCTTGATTAGTTTGGGTAATCTGATCTCATAAACTTTTATTTTTCCCCACATTCTTCCACACTGTGTATGGCACACAGCATAAACATGAGTTGTGATCAAAAAAATATTGGACTGTGCCTGATGTGTATGAACAGAGCACTTCTCAGGAATGTGCATGTAGCAGTTTTAGGCTAAAATTTTGCAAGTAAGTTGAATTGCTTGTATCATCATCATCATCATCATCAGCTGAGTTAAACATGTTGTAGTGACCGTTGTTATATGTGCATTTGTGTTTTCACAACTGAACTTAGAATACTCATCACAAAAGTTATTGCTTGCACTTGCCACATGTACATTACTGCTCAGCACTCTGTTTGTGTGCAACAGTCTTGGAAATTGTTGATCACTCCCTGTAATATCAGCAAGTTTCAGCTCTTCATAGAAGCTCAATGCGTCTTTGTGAGTCAAATAAATAGGTTAATGATTTTCAAAAATGACTGTTTGCTCGCAAAATAACGATCTAGCCACATGCATACCGGATCTTTATTGTCACGTGTTAACATTGTGAAACAGTCACAGTTTGCATAGTTTTAGTCACTGAAACTATTCGGTTACACTTAGAAAAAGATCGTTATGATTTAGGTTAATATAAGTAGGTCACTGTTAGAAATATGCAGAGTTGTTTGTTCTTTACACTATATCACCTAAGCACCTCCTTTGCTACTGTCAAGCACACTAGCACCAGCAGAGTTTACTGACTAGAAATCACTGTAAATATATTTTGTTTTTACCTGCTTGCAAAGATGACCCTTATAAAATTTTTTTCAATGTCTACAGTCACAACATTTGGTCAAATTGAAACATTTTTAAGTCTTTTGCATCATTTTAGAAACATTTTAATTAGTATTGGGTTTAAATAAAAACATTAAAACGCATAAATGTCAGAAAAAAAGGCATAATATCTAGAACTAAAGGCATAATATCAAGCAACCTAATCCTGACCGCTCTATTGTTGGACCTGTGTCTGACTCTCTCCCCAGTCCAGTAATCAGAAGCTTACAGTCTAGCAGCTCTGGAGGCTGTTTACACGGGAAGTGGACCTGGATCTAACTAAGCAGCTTGTGCTGGAGTCTAAACAGGTGAAATCCTTTAAGACGGCCCAATCATTGGGTGACAGTTCCTGTCTGTCACCACTCTGGCTCAGGCTCAGGTAGATGAGCGGAGTAAACAAACAGGAGTGAATGGGGTGTGAGAGATGAGTCATCAGTTCTGGGCTCGCTGTGCCTCTCTGTGTGCTCTGCATGCCTCAGTCTGCTGAACATCCGCTCCCCTGAAGGCCCTCGTCACCGCAGGCATACTTCAGCAATTACCTTCTCGCCCACACGCTGTCAGTCACATGGGCTATAATAACAGGCTGTCGCACTGTCCCACTCCAAACTCACTCGCCAGCAATCTCAGCTTTCTCTCTTTCTCTCTCTCTCTCTCTCTTACACACACACCTACACACATACACACACACTTCCTGAATCTCTTTACAGTGGCAACACACAGGGATATTAGGTTTTTATTGCATTTAACAGATTTTAATCCATCATTCCTGACTATATAGTTATTTTTTCCCCTTGTACCAATAAATACACCAAGGAAAATGCTAATTTTTAAATTCAAATGTTTTTAAGTTAATCATTTAAAGCTGCAGTAATAATAATAATTATATGTAAACAATGGATGAAAAGACAGTTATGTGTAGCATGTCAGTTGTTGCGGCAAATCCCCAGAGAGATATCACCAACTCAGCACCACTGAGCTTTTAAGCCTCTTTTAGGTCATTGTTTTCATATTTTAGGCTCACAGTCTCTGTTCTAATAAACTCTGTTCCAACAGCAAGCTATTTCATAGAAAAGCTCCAAAAACCCACCATACATTAACAGAGGACAGACTCAGCTAGAGACAAGCTGGTGAACACTGGAGCATTTAGCTGCTAAAAGGAGAGTAAATATTGGATTAATATTTGTGGACACCAACATGACTTAAAATAAATGCTAATGTTTCTCTGTGTCCGCTGGGTGTGCAAACACAGAACTGTTTGCTAACACATTTATAACGTAATATAATATGTCAGTGCTGTGTATACAGCTCCTTGCACTGCCCTCAAGTGGCCAAAGAAATCAGTTAGTGCAGTGAGTTTGACTTGGAATGAACACAGTGGATTTAAAAACACTTTGTATCAATAATAAATGAAACATGAACAAATTTTAAAATTTAGCCTTCAAAGTTTTTATGTGAATTATGTGAACTCCTGACAACATTTATATCAATCTCAGCTTGTGTCCCTCACGTCTTATCATTAGCATTTGAGTCACAAGGCTAACAATTGTGAAATTTTCAACAACTCTTGTTGAAAACTGTTTTGAAGGTATTTCAAACTCTTGTTTCCATCTGGATCAAAAATAATCTTTTCATAAAGCAATAAAAAAGGCCTTTAACCTGTTTCTCAAGCTGCAGCTCTATCTCCTAACTTTAACCAGTACCTGGAAATGACACATCTCCCTGCTTTCTTTGTAAAGCATGAACAAAATTAAAAAGGCACTTTCAATCTTATTTGTCTACATTAACTTGTCTTTCAAAAGTCTTTATTTTTGTCTGCAATGGCTTTTCAATATATATTTCTTAACTGTGATGAACGATAATACACAAACCTCACACTGACAATTTCAGCTCTGATTTGGGCCCCTTGCATGTGTGCTGTTAAATCCGATCTACAGCATATGTGTGATTTGTGGAAGTGCAACTTTAGTCTGAACAGTCATAACAGGAATCAAACAACTTTTTACTTCACTACAGCAAGCCACTGATATTTAGAACAGACTCATCTCTTCCTGTACATTAGGATCCAGGTTGTGATGTTTTTAGTACTTTGCTAAACTGTCACCTCACTAAGCACTTTCTAAAAAACGTCAGGTCAGTGCAGTTGATAAGAATCAATGCATGCACGAAGGCTTTACTAGTTTCACTGTGAATGGGACCTGTTTTTATTAGCTTCCATTCCAAGTTGCAAACTGAATGCACAAATTGCACCTCCAGACGTCTAAACCACAGGCCCAACCAGCAAGTAAATAAAGCCCTCTTGACATTTGACTGTTTGTTTGTGCTTCTCCTAGACCTTTGCTTATGGAAAACTGTGCGGGTTGATGCAGGCTTTGTGTTTACATGGCAAGAAACTGGCTTATTGCCGGTTTGAACTCCCTAGCCTGCCTCCTACAGTCAGTTTCACCTGCTGCTTAAGAGATACTGTAGTGCAAATAGCTTTAAAGTCTGCAGTAATGTTATTAGTAAAGACCTCAGTGGAGAATGTTTATGTAATATCATAGCAACCACACAGTTTCACAGGCTCTCCCACCCTCAATAAAAAACTAGTTGACATACACTCTTGCACATAATCTTTTTAAAATGTCAAATTTTGTCAAGCATATGTGTCTTACAGAAAAAATGACGAGTACATGGGTGTTTTCTTTTCTTTTCTTTTATAGCGCTTCTCTCATGCCCCCACATTTAATCCGTCCTGGACCTGAGGGCATCTGGGAAGATGTTCATCTTACCGTAACATGCAGATGCCTCACCTCTTACTCATGCTGTGCTTTTCAGCATGAGGCAGCAGCACACAGTCTGCTGCGGTCAGCTGTTCAACATTCAGCACACAACAGGCAGGTGTTACATTGACCGTAAATACAGTAATACAACCCATCTGGAGCTGTTGTTTCACAATACATGAGCTCGCTTTAGGAATGCACTCCTTCACTGTTTACACACTCACTTTAGATCAGGCATAATACTGGAAGGTTGTGCTTTTTTGAGGTTTTTCTTTCATTTTATATATTTTTTAAATGATTGCAATTTCAGTTTTATGACTATTTAAATTGTTTTTGTGGAACAAATGATTTTTTTTTTTTTTTTTTTTTTTTACTGTTCTAGTTAGTGTACATGTACTTCAACCATTTCATTGCAATGTTTCACATATTGCAGTACTGCTGATTACACTCTAAACTAGTTCAATGAAACACATCCCATGTCTTCTTGTATGTTGTGTGTCTTTCCTCTGTTCTGTTAATCAAATTTCCCCTCAGGGACAATAAAGATCTCAACATGAACCTGATTACCTTGTTTTACTTTATTCAATTACCTGTTTGATCTATTTATGTACGTGGGTGCTTGTATGTTTCAGTTGTGTTGTGGTACGTCTAAATTATTTTTCCTGTTGATGTCATGAGGAGAAGCTAATGCTTTGGTGACAGCTACATCAAACAGCTGTTAAATAAACATAAATAACTGAAATTTTGACTCCTTTCAGCACATTATGGTATTTCAGTGCTCGTGCTTTAACTCAATCTCAGTGCATTTTCAGCACATTGACTTCAGATGACACTTGAACTGCTTTCAGTTCCTTTCTGACTCTTAAATTGCTTCAATTCCTTTAAGCTCTCTCAATTCCAACCATCAATTTAGCTTCTGTCAGTGCTTTAAGAGCAACTTTATACAGGCAAACAATGGAGCTCCAGTCATTCAACCTCTTACCCACCTTGTTCAGTACTGTACTCACCTATAGAGTGTATAAGTACAGCATTAGGGCTTTTCTACTGGCACTTGGAGCCACACTGAGTCAAACTATGCCTTACTGATTTGCTCTTCCACAAGCAGTTTTGAGTCATGCTGAGCCTTAAGCAGAGACAGACCCTGTCCAGAGTAGGACCAAAGAAAGCCAGACCTGCCCTCAAGTGGTGATGTCACACACAGCAAACCTGTGATGACCCGGCTTCTTGCACTGAGACAGCCTTTTTGTGAGACTCAGCTCATGTCTATGTAAGTGAGCAGAGACAAAGGCTCTTTTAAAATTCTCTTTGTGTTCAGCTCTCACTTGTAGTTTCTGGCTGAAACTAACTGCTTTATTTTACTCTTTCATCATGGTAGCTTTGAACAGTGTAGGAGTCGGGCAGGTCGCCCTGTTTTAATAGAAATGCAAACTCCTGCCATGCAGATGTGCTGACTCTACCCGAGCCAAGCCAGACCAGACTATAAAGGGAAGGCTTACATGATGCTGGTTTCAGGTGAAACACACTTAAAACCTCAGTAAGAGACAGAAGCAGCACCAAGTGGAGCCCACTGTGACAAAAAAATCACCCTTTTCACCCCACCCCACCAAACCCTCACCAACCCTCACCAACCTGTAGATTTTGCCCTATCTGTCAGCTCATGTAAAATATTTCCAGGCCCCACTGGTCAGAGAGGAGCGAAGCGCTGCTTTCCAGCCTATTGTTAACTCTCTCTTAAAATTTCATCCGCCACTTGAATTTATTTGAGTGCTTCTGTTTCAACTGGCTCTTCAACTCTGTGAAGTGCTTCAACGTCAGGTTTTTTCCCCTCATACAAATACATTTTAAAAACTCCACAGAATAATATTTTAGGAAATTTAAGCAGTTTCAAATGATTTCAGTGTGTGTGTAGTGTGTGGAGTAGAAATTCTACCTGGTGTCTCTCAGCAGGCTGTACAAAAGGCTTGACCTTTCTCACCCTCTGCTACTATCCATTAATAAAAAGGCTTAATGCAGGCTCTCTGCCATAACCAATAAAATCAACCAACAGAAGCAGACTGCAGATATGCCAAGATGATTAAAAAAAAATTATAGAAAAATACATTTGTCAAAGCGTTTGCTCCCAATTTTGCATTGGAAAAGGAGCAGCTGCTCCCACTCTCCCTCCCCTCACCCTCATTAGTGCCCCTCAAAATAGACCCGCAGTGAAATTATGAATGGAGAATGACGGAGTTGAGTGGTGTTCCAAATAACAAATTAATTCATGATCCCAATTAGCATACTTACGCTGTTACTGTAGCTAAATGCAATGTGTAATTACATAATGCATGAAGTAGAGTAAACAAAGAATCTGGTGCAGAACGTGAGGCTCTTCGCCCCTCCAACATCTTTGACTGTGCAGAGGAGACCTCATCCGGTTCTTAAATAATCGCCTGAAGCCACTTTGAAGACCAACCAGGGATTCATGCAGATTAATGGAATCCTAACTGGCACACGGTGCAATTTATAGACCAGCATGCAAGATATTATGACCCAAATTCTGTCCATTATTAAAAACTGCAACATCTCTCTCTGCCACTGCTAGCCTATTTATGTCACCCAGTTTCCATGGCTACCACACCATAGATAAAATCTAAAGCACACAGGTTTTCAAGTGCAAAATCAACTTTCTCTTGCAAATAGGGTAGAGGGATGACATTACAGCCTTACATTCATTAATACATGTGAACAAAGGCAGATGAGGTGTTATTGTGCATTATCTGCTAATTTGCATGAATATTAGAGCAGGAAAACACATAATAATTCAAAAAGGGGAAATGGTGTCATCATGCAAGCTTTTGCTGGGATGTTTTTTTAAATGGTTGTATGTGTAAGACTCCAGTGAAGCTGAAGCGCCTTTGAGTGAACTCTGAACCAGGCTTTGGTGCTGTTGCATTTTGGAAGGATACTGAATCTTAATAATTAGTCAGGGACCAAACTAGCTCTTCAGCCAGAAAATCAAACTGTATAGTAGTAAAACCTGACCAGGAATTATTATCAAAACTGGTTAACTTATTATTTGGTAAATTTAATTGGATACAGTGATAATTTTAGAGTTTATTTTATTTGTAGGATTAGCTAGGCCTACTCTACACACACACACACACACACACACACACATACACACACACACACACACACTTAAACAGGAAGCGAGTCCTAAGCAGTCCTAGCTAACACTCTTCACCAGGCTTTGTTGCAGCTGCAATAAATCTGAGTGGTGAACGATATTTCTCAGAGACACATTTTCTCTGTAACACTTTGAGTCTCTGAAACAGTTGCATCAGAAATGCTTTGTCAAATGTATGATCATGTTTTCTTATCAGATCAGATATATTCAAATTCAATTTGATCATTTATTTTAAACTATAATCTTTAACATGTTAACAACATGACATCTTGACATTGAACAAGAGATCTTTGGCTCTAAGCAAAGCTCAGGTATTGTTTCTGCAGTGGTATAGAAGCATCCCAAGGATTATCTAACCATAAAATATGCACATGCATTTAGAAAAGCAAGTCCTTCACACTGATTTTGTCTGTCCTTGTGAAAATAAAGCTTGCGTACACAATCAAAGCAAATGGACAGTAGCCTTCCTTCCTCACTCTCTCACACACAAACAGACCATCGCCCTTGATTTCCTACCAGTCCATAGTGGCCCTAACACTGCATGTTCCTCTGAAAACAAAAGAGCACAGGACAAAGCTGGCAACAATACGCAGTCTTCCTTATTTCCACCAGTTCAGTGAGGGCAAGCAGGAGCACATACACAATACCTGAGTGGAGAAGGAAGGTGACATCATTTCTCCGCACTGAAATGACTCATTGTTCCCCATTTAGCTGTCAACTTCAAACACGGACACTAAACAAAACAGAAGTCTTTGTCAGCAGAATGCTCAGATAATTTCAAACTGAAATGTAAACCAGAAGGCTGGGGTTCTTTTACTGCCAGTAGACAAGCGGGTCACATTAAGGGGTCCTCACTATCAAAGGGCAGACACTGCTTATGTAACCGAATCCATTTCTATATTAGATAAATCAGCTCAATTCAGTGGAGCAGCCGTTCACACAATCAATAAAGTAGGTCGGGCTGGGCCTTGTAGCATGACATGATAAGGATTCACTTTGATCCCTGCCATTGATACACTGAGGATGTTAGATCCTTTGTCTGTAAAAAACAGCTCTACGCTCAGTTATAATGACGAAGACTGGATGTTTAGCACCACCTGCTGGCTGAATGGAGACACTGTGGCAGGGGCCCTTATTTACTCTGTACTGTCCTCTGAATGAAGATCTACTGTGTTCTCAGAGAGGCTGAACATAGGGCATCTGTCATCATGGCACAAGTCTTCACAGATACAATTTATTTTTAAACTTATAGCCACATAAAAGAAAAATAAACTTCTATACATAATAATGTCGAAGTATAGCTTTATTCAAAAGCAATCATAAGGGAAAATATGCTCAACAGTCAAAAGTATGTGAACACCTTAACATTTAGTTAACAAAGTACCTTGTTTTGTTGGACCAGAACTCCCAAACTATCCCACATTTGTATGAGCTGAAGCTTCAGTAAATCAGTTACAGTAAATCTGTCAGTAAACTGCCAGTTAATCAGTATCATTTAAAGGTAAAACTCTATTTAGAGTTTTTCCTTTGTCATCTAAATAGTGGGTGGAGTACATGTCAGGGAAACCAAGAAGCTCCACATCATGATTTAAAAGGTTGCCTTTAATTAGCTGATTTTAGCCTGACTTGCAACTTTTACTGTGAAGTAAAATATCAGATACACAAAGCAGATAAAATTCAAATAACACTTTCCTGTTTTCTCATCAGCCAAACACAGAAGCAAGTGGTAAAATATTATAGGAATCCTGTCCATGCACTAAATAAGTAAATATAAGAGTGTAAACAATGAAATTGTCCATTTCCCCTACTATTTTATGAGAGGTGTACACTGTCTTTGTCTTTTATGATATTCTTTCATATAAAACAGCTAGTTCTATCACTCAGTCCTTAGCGTTTTTATTTGCTGTGTGGATGTCTGACTCGGCTGTGACTCTGACCTGATCTAACCTGTCTGACTTGAGTTGTTCGGTACTGTATTTGTCACTGTGCCTAGGCAACCTAATTATTTGCCCTCTATCTTATCCAGTCCTATTGATTTAAAATTCTCAATGAAGATTAAAAAAAACAAAAACAAAAAAAAAACTTTGGATGATATTCTGCACAATGATAACAAAATTCTGTTAATTATATTTATGATCTTTCTATAATCTTCTAAGATGACTAAAGAAACGATGAAATTTGATCCAGCCTAAAGGACGGCAGGAACATAATCTGTCAGTCCAACACTTAATTATTTCCACACTATAATTATTATTATAATTATTATAAGATGTAAAACATACTTATACTACCAGTTACAGTCAAATATTTCTGTGGCCACCATAGTTTTTGCTGTTACTATAGCTGTTGCTGTGCATCTCTCACTCTAAACCCAACCTGTCATAACAGATGGCCGCCCACCACTGAGCCAGTTTCTTTTTGAGGTTTCTGCCAGTTCGGAAGTTCTTCCTCTAAACCATCACCAAGAGCTTGCCTCACATGATAATTGGTGGGTCTGTTAATTAAACAGTATCAATTTTGCCTTGCTCTGAATGAAAAATGTTTTTAGAAAACTTCAGAATATATTTGGTACTATGGGTATACAATTGACTTGACTTGAATTATTATTAGTGAGCTCTTTCAGTATTTTGCCATGAAATTTTGTGGCTGCCCCATTGGTATCAATTCTATTTATCTTGGAATCCACTAACTTTCTCACTAGTGAATCCATGAGCTGACATTTCATGCTGATTATCAAAAGTTGGTATGCTAACATGCTAAACTAAGATTGTAAAATTTGTTAAAAATTACACCTGCTCAACAACAGCATGTTAGCCTGTTGACATCGGCAGTTCCTGCTGTACACACGACCTATCAGAGCTACTGGCAAATATGTGGACTTCTTCTTGTTTACACACACACACACAGGGATAGGCACACTTGCTTAGAAAATAAATACATGTAGATGGCATTGGCTTGTACAGCAAACTTACGCCTGAACAAAGAAACATTAATTAAGCTTCTCATTTCTGCAGAGTAAGACATTATTTCTCTCTATGTACAAGACCTGACGCAGCTATATTAAGGTTTCTCATTGCATCTTATACTTGTCCCTTCAATAAATCACACAGCATTAAAGAAAAGGGATAATCTCGTAAAACAGAAATATATATCTGACAAGGATACCATTAACGTATCTCACACAAGCATTAACACATGGAAACTGCATCTTTTCACCATCCAGTTTATTTCATAATGCCTTGCTCACTGTCATATAGTTGTACCTTAAATTCCCAATAACTTACACTTAATAAAACAGTGTTGTATGTGTTTGGTAAATGAAATCTAAGTGAACAGAAAACTCATGAGGAGAACCAATTAAGGTTCAATCCTTTACAGTAACATATTTAAAAGTAAGACTCATCAAGTCTTGCACTTTTAAAAACAGAATTGCTTAAAATTATATTTGTACATGACCAGACAAAACAAAGTGATTGTGCAAAAATATTTGACGGATATTAGACCAAGAAAAAAAAATCACATCCAATCCTTCTTTTAAACAACATGTCATAGTTTTGGATGCAAGCTGGTGGGAAACATTTACATTATTACAGCTTACTGACAAACATCTCTCACTCCTCTCCAGAAAGAAAGAAATTTTCATTCAATGTCCATTACATTAAAAATATCTTCTTTTTTTAGCTTTTATCCCCACTAAATGTCACAAAAAAACAAGCACTTAAAATGCAGGCAACTTCTAAGGCAACATGTGAACTAAAAACAAACTAGATACTGTATAGGGAGCTATAGGCTCCTCTATTTTGTCCGTAAGGGCATTCCCAGACCAGATAGTATATGTCCTAATGCAAAGTTGACACAAGAGCTATCATACAAAGTAAACTACTAAATAGAAAAGACAGAAACATCTACACGCAAAAACAATACTGAAGCTGAAATGAAAAGAGAATCCACAGCTTCCTCTGTTTGCTCTGCAAGATAGTTGTGTTTTTTTAAAGAGCATGAGGAGCAGATCATTACGCTGGTTTACTAACCCCAAGCTATTTCCTTCTTCTGTCATGTTTGACATGAAGCACATCCCTCTCTGAACAGAATACATCAAACACCTTAAAGAAGTAAACAGGTTTGGTGGTCTGTGGAAGGGCACATGCTCACAATTAGAAAAGGGGGAGGATTAGAGATAAATACTTTGATTTGAGGGGTGTGTGTTTTGCATAACAGGGAATCCACGCACGCACTGAAGAACAAGTTTCAACATCCTCACTGCTCTCAAATTCTGCATATGATTCACACGTTTTGCTGAAAAGCCTTTTCACATTCTGGAGGACGGTGTGGCTGTCAGCCGCTGAGGAGTGTGGACACACACTGACCAGGCAGCCCAGAGGCCCTGAGAGCAAACATGTAGGAACACACAACCCACACTTAATCGGCCTGCCATCACACTCAGAGGACGCACTGCAGCTGAAGATAAGGTCCATCCTGGAACACAGCAGCAGGGGTCTGGGGTGATCAGGATGGGGCGCAGTGATTGTTTGGTCTGCGGTCACAGAATACACTGTGAGGATGTGCAAAGGTATGTACAGAGGACGCCATCTTCCTGCTGGACACATGTCAGGGTCTACAATGCAACATGCAGGACACAGTAGAATGAAGGTCTCTTTACAAAGCTGGACTGGGAACAGTGTGTGCATGTGAGTGTGTGAGTGTGTGAGTGTGTGTGTGTGTGTGTGTGTGTTTGTGTATGTGTGTGTGTGTGTGTGTGTGTGTGTGTGTGTCATAAGCTGACAACATCTTTATTTTTATTTATTTACATCCTGTCACAGATGTCAAGTTCCTATTTGGGGAGTTCAAATTTCTTCCAAAACAACATATTAATCTTCGACACAAAGTATGAACGATGTGTCGATCGTCACCGGCCGTGTGAACTGATGACTCTGTTGTGGACGTTGGGTCAAAGGTCAGAGGTCAGAGGTCAGAGGTCAGGTGAAGGAGGGTTTGGGTTGATATTTCACTCTGTTGAAGTCATCCACTGTTCTTTCTACTTGAGGCTTCTTCCAGTATTTCTCCAGACCCAATGCCAGACACAGAGCAATGGCCGCCATCTGCAACGCACACACACACACACGCACACACACACACACACACACACACACACAGGATACAGTGGTATTCATTGTTTAGGCATCACACAGTGTGAATTGTAAAGAGCTGCACTGATTCATTTCATGATTATGAAGTTATTTGGTTAGAAATCTGGTTTGCAGTTATTATCAAATTTATTCTCACTTTGTTTTTGCTTTTATTGTTTCTAATTTACAAATCTAATCATTTCTACTGATCGATTGCTAGTGAAACTATTTTAATATCTTAATGATTTTTAACTCGTGTATTATTGAAGTGTTTGTTTTCATTGTGTTCACTTTTTTCTTGTGTTTCAGTTTCACTCAGACTGTTTGTGGCTGCAGCTTCTCTTCATGAAATGTGATAATTAATCTAAAATTAGTTTAATCTGAATCAGATTATTTGCATCACGTTCTCTAATCCAGACGACCAAAAGCCCCTAGAAAATCTACTTTTACTATTGGACGCTTCATTTCCAAAACACTTAAAAAAAATCTTTCATATTCACTTAGTCATTAAAAATAATATATATTTTTTAAAAATCCCAAAGATGTAAAAATAAAACGAGTTTTTGCGTGACGTTTTCAAACCAACTCACCTGTCAGATCACCTGTCTGTCTGACACAACAGGTGTATTAGTATAGTGACGCAAATCAAACGCACCCGATCTGCCACGTGACCCACAGGTGCGCGCGGAGTCCGGCTGACCGCTGAGGACGGTTCACCGATCGTTTGACGACTTCCGGCCGTTTCTTACGTTTGTGTCACGTGGGACAGCGGCGCGTCTTTCAGCTCGAGATGTTTGAAACTGTGAGCAGCGCGTGAGCTGAAGATGGTGAAGACAGGTTGATGGAGCAGATCGATGAAGGTTTCACGGTGCGCGAGGCTCCAGAAAGAGAGTGACGTCCAGACAGGTGAGAGAGAAAACGACGTCAGCCGCCATGTTGTGCCTGTTTCAGGTTTTCTGCTTTGGTTTTGCTTCAGTTTGCAGTGAAAGTATCGCATGTCTCCTGCCTGGAGCTCGTGATTGCACTTTGCACCTGCTGTGGTGTCAATTTTTTGTTATTTATGTGTTTTTGTTGTAATTTTAAATTCATAATCTGTGATGTTGAAGAGCTGCAAAACCCTCTGACAACATGAAACTCCTCTGTTTGGATGTCAGGGCTCAGTTTTTTCTAAAAATCTAACCAGAAACACACATTTATCAAGAATAAAAAAAAGGAACTGTTAAAGAAAATGTTCTTTTTTATCTGTAAACTCGTCCAGACTCATTTTGACTTTTATTCTCATTAAATCACGAGTTCTGCAGAAAGTATCAGACCTGTTTTTTAAGTTTCTCTCTAATTAACTCTGTTTGATAAACATAATTGGTCATAATTTACTATGAAGCCTCATTTGATCCTCAGTTTGCCTTGTTAAAAGAACTAAATTAAAAATAAAAATAAAAATTCAATACTTCCTGTGTTTGTTTCAAATTAAAAAGCCCTCCAGAATCAGAGGCCCATCTTTTTATAACAAGGCTTTTATTGTGAAAAATTCACAGGAACACACTCACTGACTTAAAAACTTCCAGTTTGGGTTTAGGAATGTGACTACTGCCATCTTGTGGTGCTTTGACGTTACTGCGAAATAGTTTGGCTAAGACATACACACTCACACACACACACACACACACACAAAATGGACAATAACTTTTTGGATAATTAATTAAAAAACTGATTGGGTTTCTGTCAGTTTGTCTGCAGTAAAGATGTAAACTCACGTTGTTTAAAAGCAACAAAGAGAAAAGAAGTTCAAACGCGTAATATTTAAACTGAGGATGAAGACAGTGTGTATTTGTTTGTGTAAGTGTGTATCAGCGTGTGCTAGCGTGTGTTAGCGTGTGCTAGCGTGTGTTAGCGTATGTTAGCGTGTGTTAGCGTGTGTTGGCGTGTGTTAGCATGTGTTAGCGTGTGTTAGCGTACCGTAATGGTGGCGAAGGCTGAAATGATTCCTATCCTGAGTTTGATGGGGAAGCTCAGGAAGCTCTTCAGGATGGGACCACAAGGCTGCCGCAAACAGAGGTCAAAGGTCAGCAAACAGAGGTCAAAGGTCAACAACCAGCAAGGATAAAAACAGTTTTTTTCTCCTAAGTTTCCTCAGTTAACCCTCCACCAGTGAGGTCAAAGGTCAGTGTCGGGTAAAGAGGAGCAGCCCAGCAGGATTTTATATTAAAAGAGTTCAGTTCTGTAAATGAAATAAATCAAATCAATCAGATCAACATCATTTTGTTAAAAAAAAAATACAACAACAAACAGAGGAGCTGATTTTAATAAAAATTTAAAGGAGTTCTTTAAAAATTCTGTTGGAAATAAAGAGACAGAATTTGTGTTTCAGGCTGTAAAATGTTTGTTTCTGCTGTAAAGTTGGATGTTTTGATATGTAGCTCCATGGGATTGACTGCAGCCTGCCTCAAGTGGCCGTTTAAAGAACTGCATTTTTTACTGAGAGTGTAGGTCTAATAAGCTGTGAAGAAGAACGAGTGGTAGACGCTTTAAAGCTGCTGTCAAGGAAAAGAAATAAAAGACAAAATAAAGGAAGAGAAAAAGAGACGAAAAGGAAAAAAGGAAGGAAAGAGGGATTACAAAGGATCAGGAAGAAGTTTTAAAGGGAAAAGAGAAGGGAACAGAAATGAAGAAGAGGAATAGAAAATAAAGAGACCATGATACCTTGGAGTGAACCCATAGATCTGTGACCTGTGAGGTCGAAGGTCGAAGGTCACTGCCCACCATCACACAGGGTCCCTCTGAACTGGAGTTACCAGGCGGAGAGCTGAGAGACAGAAGAACAAAACATCAGACAGGTTTTTAAAATCCAGAAAATCATCCAGAAGCTCCAAAGCTCCTCAGTGAAAATGATCAAATATTTTATAGAAAAAAAGAAAAATTAAACAACAAACTTGATTTAAGATCCAGAAGCTCAAAAACTGTTTGAGAAACTTTAAACTGATAGTTTGTTTTCTTACTGCGGCTGAAGGTCGGAGGTCGCAGCAGGAGGAGTGGGAGGGGCACAGAGACAGGAAACAGGAAGTTGATTCTCCCAGTCCTCATACCTCCTCAAACCACAACAAGACTCCTGAGAAATTTAAAATATTTAATTGAGCAAATTTAGAGAAAACAGTCAGATTTAATTTGGAAATATTAGATTTATGAGACTTTTTATCAAGTCAGTCATACTGAGCTGAACTTAGAGTTTTTATTTACCGTAATTTCCGGATTATAAGCCACTCCTTTTTCCTGACGCTTTGAACCCTGCCGCTTAAACTATGATGCGGCTAATTTATAGACAAAAAAAAACGAGAAAGTGTGTGACGAAGTAATTCTGAGGCTGTTAAATTCAGACACTGAAGAAGAAGCTTTAGTGGTTTTAGTTGTTAAATTTAGTGGGTGCGGCTTATAGTCCGAAAAGTACGGTAATTAGCGGAGAAATAACCTTCCACTTGGAATAACTGGGAGTTTGTAGCTTTTACTAGTTAACTTGTCAAGTGTGTTTGTATGTTAGAAATGGGAGAAGCAGCACTTTTGGATTTATATTTTCATGATTTAGTTTGATGTTTCTAAAAAAAAGTGAAAATTAAAGAAAAGTTTGATACACATTTAACGGTGCTAACATGCGAGGCTAATTGCACCGACGGGAACTTAAACCATCTTTGGTGTTTCTCTACATTTTGCTCTTTAAAATGGATCCTTTCGGATCATATCAGATTTCTTCAGCTGTTCCACGTCGTCTCGCTCTCACCGACGCCTGCAGTTTGTTCAGTTCACGCTGGATGTCAAGTTCTGCTTTGTGGAGGGGAGTGACATTCAGGAACACCTCGTCCACGGCGCTGTCCATCTGCAAAAACAGAGCCAGTGTGGTTAGTTTTATTGTTTTTAGTTTTTACAGTAACTTATGAGTGACGGAGACACAAACAGGAAGTGTCACCTGAGCTTGAACCTGAACCAGTGGCGCCGCAACAACCATCAGAGCCACGAACTCCACGAATATGAGAGCAGAAAACTGGAGGAGGACAACCACACGTTAGCCCCGCCCCCCTCTGTGTGTGTGTGTGTGTGTGTGTGTGTGTGTGTGTGTGTGTGTCTTACCACCAGCAGCAGAGGTTTGAGGTCCAGCGTCGCAGCACAGACGCCCAGAACAGACAAAATCACTGTGACCGGACCGAAAACCTGCAGCACCAGTAAACCATCATTACTGGATAACTGCTCGAACAACTGAGAGAGAGAGAGACAGATTTTATCTTCATTAGTTCCTCAGATACTCTGACAGACAGACAGGCAACAATAAGGTGAGACAGGCTGCAAACTCCAGGCCTCTCGGATTAAAAACTTAAACAGTTTCAGTTTTGATTTGGCTGTTTTGTTGCATCAGGAGCAGAGAAAGTGACATCGAAGAGGCTAAAAACATCGATTAAAACACTGAAAAGTCTCTTTTGTTCAATAAAAACATGAAAAATGTTTCCACACCGACGACGGAGACGACGCTTGTTTGAATCCCTGAGACTTAAAACAGACACAAACAATCACTGGTGGTCATGGCAGTGAGCCTCCACTGGGGGGCGCCAGTCAGTTTCACAGAGGTTTGTCATCGTCGCCACCTGAGCATCAGGGACGGTCTTTGCACTGCACAGCGCCCCCACAAGCCCAGACATGGCACTGCAGCACGAGTTAGTCCTGAGCTGCTGACTCCTTCTCTCAAAAAAACAAAAAACAGTCTTATAAAATGAAGAAAACCTGACAAACTTTAGAAATTTAAAGTCAGTTAAAGTCCAAAATGCCCTTTTTTCCCCCTGTGAGATCAATACATTGTTTTTCATCAACAAACTGCGTTTAACTCTGTGCGTCAAGTCATTTATTTACATCCACATACCGTAAATTATTTTTAGCTTTTTATTTTTTTTCCCCTCATTTTATTTTGAAATAGAGATGCAGGTTTTTTATGGTTTCAGCTATTTTTATTTTATCACTGAGGCAAAATATTTAACTTCCTCTCCATCGAGATAATTATGTCACTTTAACTATTTGGAAAGAAAATGATGCTTAAAAAAAATCTGACCCACAGGCGGCAGCGGAATAAACACACACACACACACACACACACACACACACACACACACACACAGAGTTACCTCATCAACCGGTGTGCTGCCGCCGATGGAGGGAAACCCGACACCGATCATCACCACACCGGACACCTGCAGGGAGATAACGAAGGGAAAAGTTGGATGAAAGTGCGGTGACGGAGTTTGTCGGAGGAGGAAACGTTTAACAGCAGCAACATTCCTCTGAAACTGTTGTGTTTCCCCTGAGAGACGCTCATCAGACTCCCATCAGCTGGGAACTGCGACGCTCCGAACCGGCTCACCGAGTTTTAAAGCCTCCAGGATCTTTGAGCAGCTTCGGAAAAAGATTCTCACACTGAAGTTTTCTGGAAACCGGATTTAATCCGAACGATGTCCGTTTGTGCAGCTGCTTTGCTTCAGTTCAATAAAAAAACTGACCTGATCAGATTTGAAGTTTTTCTTGTACGTCACATATTCACACACAAAAAGCTGCAAAACGAACATTTATAAAAAAAATGACATTAAAAGAAAACAGATTCAGTCGTATCAGGACAAACGATGATGATGAAATCGACTGGCAGAAAAAAAAACATCAACACTGGAGTCAAAACAGGAAGCAGGAAACAAAAAAATCACCACAGTGGAATATTTTCAGTGTTCGAGTCACTGAGATCTGAATATTTAGCAGACGAACGAGCGAATGAAACAAGGAAAAAACAAAAATATAAGAAAAAACAGAGAGAAAAGAGTGGAAATTAAATTAAAAACCAACCTGAAAATATGAAATAAACAGTGAAACTTAAACTCAGTGATGTTTGACAGATCGATTAAAGCTGAAATCTGCTGGCTGACAAAGACGGTTAATTGTCAGTTATAATAATAATTATAGATTTACTGATATTATAAACAGATTTCTAAATTGTTCTGCCAACATGGACACGATCTCAGAAGATATTAAAATTATAACGTACATATTTAATATGATAACGACGGTGTAAACTGTCTGCTGATGACGATCACCTGATTCGACCGAAGCAACAAATGAACCTTGTGGTGAAACTGATTTCTGTCCCAAAGTTAAAGAATAAACTTTAACATTTATTCATTTAATTGATCCATTAAACTGCTTTATATCATCCAGGTGTAAACAAACTGCAGTAGAAACTAAAATACATCGCAGAATAAACTTTTAAAAGAGTTAAAATCTAATAAAATTAAATATTTTTGAAGATATAATTGAATTTCTTTTTCTTATCCGATAAGTTTCCTCTCTAACCAAGAGTCCATGTTCTCCTCATCCCGTCCATCCTCACCAGCACAAACCTGCTGTTAGCAGGTAGCTGTTAGCCGTTAGCACTTAGCCGTTAGCTTACCAGTAGCAGCACGGTGACACAGATGGCGAGTCCTCGTAAGTAACTCCTGCAGCGAGCCATGACCGCCGTCTGAGAGAGCCGAGCGAAAATAGAAACAGAGTAAAGACCAGAGCAGACCTAGTGTGTGTGTGAGAGTGTGTGTGAGAGAGAGTGTGTGAGTGTGTGTGTGTGTGTGTGTGTGAGTGAGAGAGAGAAAGTGTGTGTGTGAGAGAGAAAGAGAGAGAGTGTGTGAGTGTGTGATGTTGTTTAAACCTCAAGAGTGTTTGGCTGTAGAACGAAGAACATGACCAAGTTTGGTAGATCAGCTGGAGAGGAGAGGAGGAGGAAAGGAAACAAGGGAGGAAAACAGGAGGAGAGGAGGAGGAGAGGAAAACACAAGGAGAGGAGGAGGAGAGGAAACAAGGGAGGAAAACATGAGGAGAGGAGGAGGAGAGGAAACAAGGGAGGAAAACAGGAGGAAAACAGGAGGAGAGAGGAGGAGAGGAAACAAGGGAGGAAAACAGGAGGAGAGAGGAGGAGAGGAAACAAGGGAGGAAAACAAGAGGAGAGAGGAGGAGAGGAAACAAGAGGAGGTTAAAGTGAGGCAAGGAGGAAACAACAGGAGTGCAGAGAATGAGAGGAGGAAACAAGGGAGGAGAGGAAACGAGGAGAGGAGGGGAGAGGAAACTGGGTGAGGAAACAAGGAAAAGAACAAGAAAGAGGGGGAGGAAACGAGGAGAGAAGAGGAGGAGAGGAGAACAAATCATTCCAGGCAACAATTATATCTGCAGTGTATCTGATATCTAATTAAGGTGACAGGAAGGAGGAAAGAGCGATCGAGAAAAGGATCAGAAACGAAGGAAGAAAAACAGACGGAGGGCTGAAAATGAAAGTATGATGGAGCCGACAGAAGGATGGAAAACAAAGAACAAGTGCAGGGCGAAGAAAAAAAACATGCGTAACACAATAACATGTTTATTTTTACAACCCTGATTGTCAAGAGAACGAAAGAGTGAAACAGTCTGACGTCTGTTTTGCACGACAGCAACGAACTGAACGAAAATCTGCAGATGACAAAACCAACAAAACTACACCGTTATTTTAATTTCACCATTTTTACTGTTTTAGTTTTCCTGTGAAGAACATTTACTGGTTTTTTTGCTAAGATATCATGACATAAATATCTGTTTTTTTAAGTTTACCATTAAAAATATTAATAATTTATAATTTCACAGTTGCTGAAGCTGGTCAGTAGAGGGTGCTGTGGTGCAGCTCAACCACTTCCTACATGAAGAAGAATCAGAGAATCTTAATAAGACTTGTTTAAAGCTTTCTTTTGTAGTAATGAGGTAATTTTGCAGAGTAATCGAGTAAATTATATTTATAGCATGTTTCTGTACATGTGCAGTTTGTTTTTGTTTCTTTAAATACAAACCCTGAAGGCATTTAGAAGATTTTATACCACCAACCAACAGGTGGCAGTAGAGAGCCAGTGGAGCATCAATCTAAAGAGCTCTGACATGAGCTGGACGTCAAAATTAAACAACCGTCTAAAGAGAGAGGACGACAGTTTAAACATTTGAACATTTATCAGGGAAAAGCAAAAAAGTTGGAAAAAATTGGGATCAAACATGGAAAACGGGAATGCTAATGCTAATGCTAATAAAAAAGTTAAACTTCTGATGTTAGAACTGTTGTCATGTAAGTCAGATTTTAAGTCTTTTTAAAGAGGAAGACAGAGGAGAAGTGATTCAAAGGCCTTTAATTCAGTAGCTCTACTTTGTTTGTGGGAAAAAAAACAACACAAAAGACAAATTATTTACGGAATATTAACTGCTGCGTCATTAAAAAGATCGTAGACATGAAGAACATGAAGCCCGTTGACCAGATATGATGCAGTACAACAGGAAGGAATCCAGCGGAGTCATTAAGCAAAGCGCAGTGTTGACTTTAGGCTAAAAATAACATGAGGGAGCGGACTGACTGTCTGCGTGTGTGTGTGTGTGTGTGTGTGTGTGTGTGTGTGTGTGTGTGTGTGTGTGTGTGTGTGTGTGTGTGTGT